>CM031242.1:570596781-571043289 GCA_018340775.1 Taxus wallichiana var. yunnanensis
TGAATCAAGTTTTAGAGGACATGTTAAGAATGTATTACATGGACCAAGCAAAGATAAATGGGAGGAATACCTTCCACTGGCTTGAATTTTCCTACAATAATACATACCACACCTCTTTAAAAATGGCACCCTTTGAAGCATTGTATGGAAGAAAATGTAGAACAACCTATTAGTGGGACAACATAAAGGACAGAGAGGTAATTGGGCTAGAAATCATCAAGGAAATGGAACAACAAATCAAAATGATTCGGGAACATCTTAAAGGAGGCTACCAATAGGCAAAAGAGTTATGCAGACTTAAAGCGGGTTGATAGGAATTATAAACTTGGTGAGAAGGTCTTTCTTTAGGTTAAGCTTTAAAAAAGAGCTCAATAAATTTTGGCAAGGTTACCAATTTGTCGCCACGTTATGTGGGACCTTTTGAAATTGTTGAAATAATCAACCCCGTAGCTTATCGTCTAGCATTACCTCCTACTTTATCATAAATGCATGATGTTTTTCATATTTCTTTGCTTAAGAAATACGTAATGCATTTATCACATGTGCTAAATTGAATTCCTTGCAGAGTCCAAGACCCGTGAATAATCATGATTAAGCCCATTCGAGTCTTGGGAACTCGTAGTTGTGCTTAAGAAATCATGAAGTGAATCAATGTAAGGTCCAAAGGGGACCAGCTTTAGCAAAGAAAGTGCAACTTGGGAATATCTTGAAGAAATGAGATCTACTTTTCCATACTTGTTTGATCGAAATTGAAATTTGAAAAACTAATAGTTCTACCAAATTTAGACAATTATTGGTCTATTTTACGCTTATCTTAAAACACAATTTTAAAGAGTAAATTTATTTTGGTATGAACTTATGAATGGAAGGACAATAACTAAATTTTGTCCTAGAAACTCCTCTTTGAATTGGTTAATTTGATCATCGGACGATGATTTTTAATAAGGTAGGAATGTAATGCCTTGATTTTTGTAAGTTATCATGGTAATTACCTTTCATGATGTTGTAACTGCAGAAATGAAGATAAATATGTTAAGACACATCTTTTGATCTTAGAGGAATGTGTTGCTGATCTGGACCCTTGTTTGTTGTAACTTGATACTTGGGATAGAAGTTATTATTGCTTGTGTGATTGCTAATGAGACAACAGACTTGTCGTATGCTTGATGAACTCTATTCGCTGATTGACAACACGCCTTGAATCAATTCCATTGATCCAAGGTATGATGTGGCCTTCTTATGATCGCTTTGTCGATTTACTTTTAAACCAGACTGAAGGTTGATATAAATGTTGCAGCACCTGATTTCAGGTATGAATATCTGGTACGTAGATGCCAATGAAAAAGGTTCGATTCTCAAACCACACACCGTTGTAACGCTAGACAACGTAAACGATAAGGGCCTAGATGTAAGTGGCACGGTATGTGGAACTTAGGATGAAATGTCCTACTTAAAGTTGAATATGACAATCAGGCGGAAAGACTTGATATGGAAACTAGTTAATTAAATATTAGCGGATTAAACCCTAACCTACCCCTAAGTTTTATCTTATACCCTAACTACTATCCTATATGGATTTTAGATTTCATAAGGAGAAAATAGATATAAATTCCATTAACCATGAACTAGGTGAATGACCTAGATATGGACTATTAAAATCCTAAACTAATCCTAACCTAAGGAAGGATGCGATAGACCCATGTGGATGGAAAGGATAAGGGGGAAGGTAGGAAATTTAATGGGACAATAAATGAAACCCTTACATGTACAACGCCAAGTTTGATAGGAACAAAGAAAAGTTGGAGGCGTCTAACTAGCTAAGAAACTAAATAAACTTATATGCAAATTTGAAAATTGGAAACTCACCAACCCGAGTCGGTGGTGGTGTGAGGAATGAGGAAAGCAAGTGCATTCAATGCATTAATTATCTTGGTCTTAAATGAACCAGCTTGCCTTGGAAAGAGGATAGAGGAAAAAGGAAAATTGTTTGTTGCTGTGTGCATTTGGATTTTAGTTGCTCTGCATTTTGTTTCTCCATGGTTCTGTCGAACCAGCTGTGTTTTGATTATTATCTCTGTTCTTTGGAAAAACAAAGGCTATTCTTGAGCCTGTGGAAGTTAGTGACTGGTTGGAAAGCCTAGCCGAGGACGTCGTGGAGAGAAACAACTCTAGTGGGCATGGTTTTCTTCGAGCCACAAGAAAAATTAACAGGCATGTTAAGCCCTTCTCCTTAAACCGCTTGCTTTTGTTTAATCGTCTCATTAAAAGAACCCTACTCTCTATGATGGGGTTTTGGTCAATTTATTTGGCTAATTTGTTGAGATGATTTTGGGTTGAGTCATTTTTCTTTGTCAGTATGTGACTTAAGCATTCTTTGCATAATTATTGAGTGGAATACACTACCCATGCTTGAGTGGATTCGTTTCGATAGTATTGGATTCATTCTTTATTTTATGAGTTTGTTCTTATGAATACTTTAGCCTGCATGTGTAGCAATTTTGAGCTCAACGCATCCTTGTGAAAATAGGAGGATGAGATGATTTTTTTTTGTATGTCTTGTTGAATAATCATTATATGGATGAATACGACTTGAGCATTCTTGTGCATTTTGAAGAAAATGAGTGTTTTTCTTACTAAAACTATTAATGAACTAGTTTTCTCTTTTGCTGTTGGAAATCTGAAGTTAATGGTAAGTGGATTTTATTGTGTATTGTGGATTCGGTCTTATGTAAACAATACTGATAAGGAGATTGTTTTTCTGAATGCTATACGTGAACGGTTTTTGAAGAACCGTGAGAATAATAGATGGAACTATTGGGTGAGTTATTTTCTTGAGGGTATACAGTGCATAAATATAAATACTTGGAGCAAAGGGGGATTGTTTCATCATTTTACTCTCACTTCCTTTTAAAATGATTAAAAGCATCCGTGTGTTTGGTTGAATTCCATGAAATACTTTGTTTAAAAGAATTAATTCTTGATTCTCGAACCGAGTATCTAGGATATTTACCGATAGATTAGAGTTCACTATTTCAGTCTTCTTTGGATTGGATGATGAATTATTTGCATAAATATGTGAATGTATATCTATACGAAATACCCTTTAGATTTCTTCTTATTTCATCAAGGCTAAACTAAGTGGAATTCTTACTTTGAATGTTTGGAAAATGATTCTTTTTTTTATTATTATGAGGAAGCTCATAATTTTGTAGAAATGTGACATATTACAATGCCCTTCCAAATTAAATCATCAAGTTTACATAAGTTTGGATAATAAGTTCTTGGCTGGGGATAGAAATGTGATCACGTATATGGAGTGACTCGAGGACTAAAGGTAACTAGACACACGTAATCGTCTAGAACGACACCGTATGTCTTTGCGTATCTTTAGTTACCATGAGTAACTTCCTATACTCGTTCATATTGCTAGTTGAGGTTAGAGTTTGACCTTAAATGGAAGGACTGGTAGAGACCAGGAAAGACCATTCTAGATAACAGACAAAGTGAGGTGAAGGATGTATTCCATTGGTGTGTATCACATCTAGGAATATGATCATGCAAAGCATGTGAAAATATTTGGCCAAAGTATCACAAGTGCTGGTTGTTTTCCTAATCACCTAGTTTAAGATGCAGGATGTCAGATGAATATCAGTAAAGATATTCGAGATAGGCTTCTTAAATAGATCACTTCGATAAGTAGAAATAGTAAAAGAACTCCTATATATTCATTATACTATGCATGAATTAACATGAAGGATCGGTAAGTCACCGAGTCATGAAATGAGAGATCACTGAAACTCCGAGCCATAAAGTGGGAGGTCGGTAGTTCTTCGAGTCATTTACAATAGCATATGGTATCTATTATATGATTGAATGGTACTGAATGTGTGTTCCATATTACAAATATGTGAACAGAGAACATTAGTTTTAAAAGGAAATTGTGTGATCCAAACTACATTAATTGGACAGAGAACAATTATTAAAACTTGAACGTGTGTTTGAATTATATAATTCATAACAGGGAATGTTGTATAAAAAAATTTTTTTTCCCTTGTTCTAGTATCTTAAAATGGGGATGTTACAAGTCGGGTGCCCACCGTGTGGTGATCATGTGATCACCTACGGCTTCTTCCAAGTAAGATGTTGTTTAAGAATGTATTTATTTGAATTTTTGTGTGGTTTGGTAAGACTTAGAGAAGAGAAAAGGATAGAAGTGTTTTTCTACGATTCGCTTGTCAACCATCAGCTGGTCATGACTTCTAGCATATAGGTTGCCCTCATTTAATGTGAGCTAATGCAATAAAATCAGAATGGAATGCAATGATTTTAGAACCCAAATCGAAAATGTGAAATTGGATGACACAATAAGATGAAGAGGAAGAGGGATTCTCTTTCACTACAATGCAGAAAGCATGAAGAAATGATTCTTTTTAAATACACCAAAAGAAAATTTTCCTTTAGAGCAAATAGAAAGAAGAGGTAGGTTACCAAGGAAGAAAATTAGTGTGTATGCTTTTCATAAGGGAAACAAACACACAACTTTTCCTAGGATTGAATGAAATGCAAGGAACCCTGGATGGGTCACACCAAGCATGCCAAAATGTTTCACCTTTTTCTTAGATTGTTTCTTTGAATTGTGAATGAAACAAATAGGGTAACAGGCATAGGAGGAATACCTGTTCAAATGTTGGTTGATGGGTTGTTGCATGCATATGAATTCTGAATCCACACATGACCGTGAGAGCTTCCTTTGGCTAGGAGGAACTACCTGTAATGAAAACAAGACCACCAAAAGAAATTAAACAATATGGGCAGTGAACTACCTAGTGTGAGCTAGATCCGGGAAGCATGATACTTCCTAGATGGCTTTCAGTCCACTATTTTAAACAAATTAATGTGGTAAAAAAAGTAAATCCTATTGTTATTTTAAAATGATTTAGGTATCTCACTTAAAAACACAATAAGAAAATAGATCTAATATAACAGGATAAGCTAGAATAGAATCCACAGGTCAAATGATTGGTTACTGGGTCCCGCAGTCCGATAAAGGTCTTAAGTAGGTCATAGGTAAGTGATGGTGAGGTAAAATTAGGTGGGTAGGTCTCTAATTATGGTTGTGTAGGCAAACACAGAGACCAAAGTGTCGGTCGGGGGTGATGGACTACGTTAGATATAATCGACGTTGGTTCATGTGAGATCTAAAAATGTCACAAAATGGGGTTTTGGTCACCTTTGTGATTACACAAAGGATTTGGTTTGTTGGGGCGAGGTATTGGGTGACCGGAATAGGTTTTTGTGAGGTTTTGATGGGTCTATGGAGGTACAAAATGTTGAGATGGTCAATAGGAGAAAGATAAACAATGGATGATAAAATAATGATGAAATGAAATAACCAGAAAGTTATGATGTTGTACTTACTTGGATTTTGTTCTTGAAGGTCCATGTGTGAAGGATGGAGGTGTTGATGATGGGTTTAAAGGCTACAAGTGATCACCGACTAAAGAAAATCTTCTATACAGATGCATGCACGCTCCTATTTGCTTAGATAGATTAGAATTTGGTCGGGATGGTCAGTGTAGAAGAAGATCCTCAATCTCCTTCCTTGGATGTCATTTCTTATTGGAATTGGCTCTCTAAAGATGTGTTATCTCTCTAAAATTTCGTTCTTTCTCAACCTTTTTGCTTCTAAGTTCCCGGCCCAAGTTCCAACCTTTCAACCTTGAGAATAAGGTTGTTTTGGGGTTAAAAGGGGTAACCGATGGTGGTCCGACTTAATCGGCGATGGTTAGTGGTAACCGACAATGTCAAAGTGGGATTTCCTAGGTTTACCAAACTTAGGATATCCTCATGATTTCCTCGATCTTGTGTCATTATCCCATGGATTATCTTGGAGCTTCTTATGAGCATGCAGAATGTGGTTAAAGGAGGGAGTGTAGGCATTGATTTTTAGGGTTTGGGTAAGTCTTAGTTAGTTATGGTAACTTGCTAAGAATAGGTCTTAGGGTGAGTTGGCTTGATGAGGTCTCCAGGTGAGGTGCATGTGTGGATATTATCTAAATTAAGATATTTAAATAATAAATATGGTGGGGATAATGAATTAATTTAATTAGATTAATTGAATTAATATTAGTGATGTGAAGGGGGTCATGGCTAGGTTAATGTGATGAAGGGTGTTTATATGTCGAGGGACGAGAGGGGAGTGTGACCTAATTTTAGTGTCTACACTAAGAATGGATGTTTGTATATTTCTTCCTATTATAATATATGTTCTAGATTATGTTAAAAGCCTTCGGTCTAAGTGACTACAAGGATCTAGAGGATGTTCTGAGCCCTATGGTTCATGTTTTCTTAACTTCCTAAATATTGTTACATAATCATAGATGATGCTTCCCACTAAAATCACATAAAGAGAGAAATCGCACCCGTGTTCCTCGGGTGAGCACTCGGCTTCGTTGGTCTTATAGGCCGGTGCGCATGGGTTTCTTCCTTTTTTGATGGGAGTAAAAATGACTACATCCAAACAAGGTGGAAGTGATTCCGGTATCCAAGGTATAGGATATGGTCAAGAAACACAACGTAGGTTAGGTGCAGGAACATTTAGGTATGTTCTAGTACACCAAAGGTAGGGTTAGGATAAACGGTCACAACAATAGGCTAGGTAAGGTCATTAGGTCAACAACATAGGTAATAGTGCCATAAGGTATAGTGAACACATGAAGTCAAATGTCACTAGCAATGGTCCAGGTCTTGATATCTAGATCACGACACGGGTAAGGCCAAGGTAGGGGTAAAATAATGAGTCCCTAAAGGAGGAAAAATGGAGGTAGTAAATGATGAGGTCAGGAAGGTGAGGTAAATGGTTTGGGTAAAGGTGGGGTGGGGTAAATGATCATGAGGTAAACAGGGAGGTAGGGATAAGGTAAAAGGGTAAAATTTAGGGCAATGTGTAGGTGAGAGTGACCGATGCGCTGGTCAAGGGTAACCGACATTAGTATAGTTCAACCAACCACAATAAGGTAGGGCATGTGACTAATGCTAGTGAAGGGTAGACTAGCATTGGTTAGGTCAGGTTTGTTATAAAAACAAAAAATCCTTGTTTTTTTGTTATTCATTTGTGATTTAGCTAATTGAAAAAATGACAAAAGAGAGAGAAAAGAGAGAAAAGTGTCTAGATGAGAATAGAGGATTGAGTTGGCAGTGTGAATGGCGGGTGATTAGTTGGTGAGAAGTGGGTCCATAGGATTAGTGCGAGGGATTTGATTGGGTAGAGGTTATGGGTAGCGATTTGGTGATGGTAGATGCCAAAGAGGGATCAAAGCGGGCCACCAAACAAGAGGCTGACGCACCAAAATGACGATGGCATGACGAGGTAAGCACCCTACTCTAGGTGTATTTGATTAGATAGATTAGGGGATTAGTAAATTGTTTTTGTAGTTTTGGTTTGTTTTTTGTTTTTGTGGGTGGGAAAAGATTAAATTTGGGAATGGGGGGAAAAGTGGGTAAAAAGAGGAATGGGGAGGGTAATAAATGGGATAGGGGGTGGGTGGAGGTGCAAGGGTAGTTTAGGTCATTGTAGGTGGGTAAAAGGGGCAAGGGGGAGGTTTTTTAGAAAGGGGGTTTGGGAATCATGGATTGTTACCATGACAGTGACTCTGCATCGGTCGATTGTGGTTAGCGTCAATAAGGTTGAACTAGTATCGATCACTAAATAGTGCCGATGCCGCTTAAAGGGTGACTGGGTTGGTTAAAGGGAACCAACACCGGTCGGGTTTTGGGGACATGGGTCAAAAGTGATGTGGCCTAGGTGATTGAGATGGGTAGAGGTGAAAATAGGGTGTGGGAAAACAATAGTAGGTGAGTATGGGTATGGTAAATGTAGATTAATGTTTTTTTATATTGGATGCGAGGGAGAGCTTAGCTACTTATGTGGATAGGGTTTCACCCCCTTTCTTGTGACAAAGTATGGCACAACGACCCTAGAGGAGCTGCAACATGTGGAGGTGGTTGGCTTGAGTGTAGTTTGAGATATTGACATGCGTCCCGATAGCCTAGTTTTATGGTCACACTCATCGATAGATGGTATTTCGTGACCAACACATTCCACCCGATGATGGGGTGAGATTATCACACCCGGAGGACATGTTCATTATTCTATGGTTACCCATATTGGGTACAAAGGTCTACTCTATCTCCTCCGAGGCCTTAGAGGAGCTGATGTTGACTATTTTTGGAGAGGGGATGGCCGAGATGAGATTCCATAGCACTAGCTTGAGCTATGGAGAGATGTACCTAGCCCATCCGGAGGAGACTAGGCTTGTGGTTCTTTTGATGGAGGCAGTGTGATTCTTTGCACTGCCAGATGTAGAGGGTGGATGTTTTCCCAATGGTTGATGGGGGTACTCAACAATATGATGATAGAGGAGACTCGCTTTGCCTAGGTACCAAAGATTCTAGTGTGCAAATTTTTTACACAGAGAGTTATGGGCATATGAGTGACTATGCAGGTTCAACCTATGTTGTACCTTCTTACTACATTGTTGGGTGTATGAGCACATAGTTTGTGTGTAGCTAGTAGGGATGCCCTGAGCAGATGCATTCCCACCAAGATTTGTGTAGGTGGGGTACATGCTATGGGTGTCACTATTGGAGAAAAAGATCGAGAGACCCACACATGATGTGGCCTATTTCCAGTGATTACTAGAGGGGTTGTCCAGAGTGGACATTATATGGAAACCATATGTGGGATTCCCTTCATATAGGCATATGCATGAGGAGCTAGTTGAGCTCCAGCTAGTGAGATGGATACAGGGTCACCGTGCTAGGGAGCACGAGATGATCCCAGTGGATAGAGTCCATGAAAGTTAAGGTTGTTACAGGACATACGTCTTCCCTTCCCAAAGTACCGGAGAGATGAGGTGGAGAGGCCAGACTCTATCATAGCCTACAAAGGTGCCTACAAGGCAGGAGGAGCAGATAGTGGACCAACAGATAGATGATGTTGAGGTCACGAGAAGATATTGATAGTGGTGGGTGGCTCACTTACGAGCCATACCACCCATACTGGTGAAACCATATTTATCCATGATTACGATGTAGAGATACCCTACACAGAAAGTGGTTACTCCGATTACCTAGTTGGGTATACTACAAACACAAGCTGAGAGCTATGAGGCAAAGGTAGCAGAGCTACATGTATAGGTGGCTAGTCTGCAAGCCCAAATGGCTAGTGGAGGAGATGGATATGGAGAGGAGGGGATGGTCGGGTGGTGGCCTTATAGGCACATGTGGTAGGTTTATAGAGCCTGTTGGCCATAGCCCAGGCATAGATTAGGGTCTTACAAGACTAGATATAGACACAGGGGTAGAGGGCACTACCACAGGCACTAGGACCGGCTCCCAGTTCACATGTAGGAGCGGGAAGGGTCCCGTAGGATGAGTACATGGGCCGAGACCTATGGGACCACCACAGACCATGCATGTATCTAGGTTACAGGATGCCTTAGGTGAGGCTAGATATTATTAGGACTAGCTGATGGCGGCTGGGATAGAATTCATATCCTATGCCGAGTACAGGGCACAACAAGCATCTAGTGAGAGGATGAGATCCCACACTCATAGTGTGGAGAGTACAGGGGGCCATCAAGCTCCGAGGCTAGATTAGGTAGAGGCTACTAGCACATGGAGACCATCTTCAATTGAGGCACCAACATGGACCCGGGAGGTAGAGGTATAGGTGATATAGAGATGGAGGACATCCGCCGAGATGCCTGATATGTGGTGCCTAGTTTTTGATGTATGATTTTCATATTTGTGATATATATCGGCTGCGTCTTTGAGAGATAGTTGTAATTTTGATCACATACTGTCCTACGTGCCAAAGATAGTGAGGATGTATGAGAGGTTTTGTATATTTTGAGCATATACCAGCCTATGTGCCAAAGAGATTTTGTATTGATTCATTATTTTATTATATATATGAGACCGACCTACATGTTGATGACATTTTTATTGTGTATTGGCCTACGTGCCGAATGATTTTGAGATGATGGAAATATGAGATAGATATGTATATTGTATTTAGATACACATTTATTTATATGATGAGGTACATGATATTTCTTGATTTTTTGATGTGTTGATGATATTTTGATTTGTTGTTTAGATATGGGGTAAATTAGGTGAGTTAGGCATGATGGATTTAGGTTGGTTTAGGCATGGATCGAGTTAGGTTTTTAGGCATGGATTGATTTTTTGTTTGGTTGATTCATGTTTGTTAAGCATGGTTGAGTTAGGTTGGCTTAGGTATGGTTGAGTTAGGATGGTTTAGGTATGGTTGTGTTCAAAGTAGGTGAAGTTGTGATTTATTAATTTGTGCAATGAATGATAATATGGGTCGAGATGTGAGATGTGGTATAATCTATACATAGTGATGATAGAGAAATGGTAGGCATAATAAATGTATGTTGTGATAAGGATTAAAATATGAAGCAACTTGTTATGTATGTGGTTTAATTTCCAATTTTGGATTAAAAAAAGGAAACTAAGTGGGGTATGATGTAATGTGAGGAACATGGAAGATGAATTGGGTAGAGAATGGCTAAGCTAACCTCCAAGGGCCCCATGCCCTTGGAGTGTTGCCTACATAGTCCTAGGTGAAAATGGAGCTTAGGCGATGTAGTTCTCCCATGAGCTAGGAAGAATATGAAGAGGTATGAAGATGAGTTAGTAGGTTTTAGGCATGGTGTGGGTGTTTGATATGTTAGGTGTGGGTGGATTATAGGTAAAGTGATGTAGGTGGGGTCGATTGTGGCGAAAGAAAAAATATTACCCCAAAGGTAAGTGTCGAGGACCAAGTCTGTATAAGGTAATCAAAACATAAACAAAGATAGTTAAAAGATAACATGGGGCAATAAAGCCACCTGATTGGTTAGGATTATACCAAGTAGATCACACCATGTAGGAGGTGATGAACGTAAGACCCAAAAGACATTGTATGATTGATTCTTCTATGGTGAAAAGTAGTCATATGATCATGAAATGTCTAAGTTCCAAGAAGTCCCTTGAGGCGAGTAGGAAATGGGAGTGGGAATGGTAAGAAGTTTGAGAGGTAGTTAATTTTTATATGGTATGAGGTAGCATGTGCTTTGGGAAAGAGATCCTAGGTCACCATGGGCAAGTCCACGACTAAAAGGTTTTCTATTTTGACTTATAGTTGAGATAGACTAATCGATGCATGAATTCTATATGGGATGAATAAAATTTAACTCCTTGAGGTCTTCGTGAAGCTGATTGATGTGGGAAGATTTGGTTGCTCTCATTTTTTTAAGAGCTTTACATATCTATCCTTCGAGGGAGCAGCCTATTTATAGCAGAAATTATCGAGAGGAAGATGACCCTTTGACGGAGTCATATTTTGAGTGGAAGTCGACTCAAGGAGTCAGTATCCCATGTAAGGGCTTTGAAGTCATGGACAAGACCAAGGTGGAGAATAGGACTCTTGTTCAAAAGGCGGGTCAAACAACCATGGGATCTCATCTAAAGGTAGAAAAAAGTATCCATGAGAATCATGCTATGTGTAGTCTTGAGGTACACATAATCAAGAGAAGATAATAAGTGATAGTACTCACATGATTCTTGTTTAATCATTGATGAGGGTGTATGGAGTGGATAGTGCTTAAGGGATGAGCATGGAAAGAGACAAAATGGTGAGGTAGGACAAAAGTCAACAATAGAATGGTCAAAGATGCAAGGCATTAAGGGGCTCAAGTTCGAGTTTACCATCAAGTGAAGATAAATGATAAGCACCCGATCCATCGATATGAGTCACGATGTATGGTCCAGCAATTAGGAGAAAATTTTTCCCATTTACTTTTTTCTACTTTAGTTACGTGTTGATTTTCTTTCGGACAAGGTCACTGACTCAAAAGGTTTGTGCATGGACATGTTTGTCGTAGGCACGTTTGATACGTTGTTAGTAAACTTGAAGGTGATCCAGAGCCTTAAGATGACATTCATCTAATAACTCTAGTCATGCTAAATGATCCCTTTGACAAAATTTGTCATCATTGAGCATGTCATGGAGAGAAATGTAGAGTGAGAGGATCTAGACTTCAAGAGGTAGAACTGCCTATGTACTGTAGACCAGAGAAAAGGGTGTGGCTGCAGAGGAAGTGCAAATACTAGTGTGGTATGCCCATAGGGAAAAAGGAATGTGCGTATTCCAATCCTTCCTAGTATCATTAACCACTTTCATGAGAATTTTGTTTAAGGTTTTGTTAGTGGATTTGGCTTGGATGTTGGTTTGTGGGTAATAAGGTGAGGAGAAACTTAATCCGAACATCGAAGGTGTCACAAAGTTTTTGCAATGTTTTGTTTTTGAATTTTTTCCATTGTCATGATGAGGCGATGAGGAACACTAAAGTGAAAACTGATGTGGTGGTTAATGAACTCACATATTTTCTCGGCTTTCATGGAGATGAGTGGTATGGCTTCCACCCATTTTGTATAGTATTCAGTAGCAGTGATGATCCATTGATGGCATTGGGAAGAATGGGGATTGATTTATCTGACAAGATCCAAACCCCATTGAGAGAAGGGCCAAAGGTCATGGGAAACCTGTAAGGCATGATTGGGTGTATGATGAAGATTGGAATGTTGTTGGCATTTTACACAATGTTTGACATAGTAGAGAAAATCATGCTTAAGGGTCGGCCAGTAATAGCCTAGGTGAAGAATACACTTAGCAACAACAAGGCCACTAAAGTGACCTCCACATATTCCATCTTGAACTTCCTTAATGGTATAAGGAATTTCAGAACTTGTGAGGCATCGTAAGAGAATACAATCAAAGCCTTGCTTATAGAGGAGTCCCCTAGAATGACATAATGAGAGACCTTTTTAAGGAAGGCACATTGTCCATTACGGGTGAGATCAGGAGGTAAGATGGAGAGAGAAAGGTAGTCAGAGTATTATTTGTACCAAAGGTCACTCAGGTAGAGGTGACATTTCTACTAGAGTAAACATCGTGAGGTAGATAATAAGGTGATTGGAATCATTATACGGTGACAAAGATTTTAGAATCGGTGGGTGAAGCGGGTATTTAGGAAGCTAAGCAAGCCATGGTATCTCAGAAATTTGTTGGTTGAACGTGGATGGTTTGAAGGGTGTAACAGTCAAAAGTGGTCAACAGATGTCTACATGATTTTTATACTTTTGAACTATCTCATTACAACATTGGTATATACCATTGACTTGGTTTACGACCAATTGAGAATCACCAAAGATGTTGATTGATTTGACATCTAGGGCGTAGTCGGCTTGGAGACCTAATACGAGTGCTTCGTATTCGAAATATTGTTTGTATAGTCAAAATCTAGTTTGAAAGACAAAGGCATGGGCTCACCATCAAGAGGAATGAGGATAATACCAGCCCCACCCCCACACTGACACTTGGAACCATCAAGAAGAGTGTCATTTGGTAAGTGGGTTCATCCAGGAAAGGGTAGCAATTGACTCATCTAAAAATTCAAAATTAGAGGGTTGATCCCCAGAAATAGGTGCGTCGGCCAATTGGTCGGTGATAGCTTGGCCCTTGATGGAATTTTGATGAATAAATTTGAGGTCAAGATCAGCTAAAAGCATAAGCCATCGTGCGGCACGTTGATTTTGATAAGGTTTGGCATACATGAAGTGTAAGGGGTTGGTGTTGGTCACAACATAGGTTTTGTGGTTGAGTAGGTAATGATAGAGTTTGGTGGCAATGAAAACTAAGGCTAAGAATATTTTTTTAGGATGGGTGTATCGGGTTTTAGTCCAAAAGAGTACGGCTTATGTAATAAACCACCTTCTTCCCGTGTTTTCATCGCGATGAGTGAGCATGACTCCCAAGGAATGATCAATAGATGAGATATATAGTTAAAAAGGTTGATCGTCTTTAGGTGGAATGAGTATGGGTGGTTGGAGAAGGTATTGTTTTAAGGCCTCAAAAGCTTTGTGATAGTCATCATCCCATTTAAAGGAGACATCCTTCTTGAGAAGATGATGAAATGGTTAACATCGATTAAATAATTGTGAAATGAAATGGAAAATAGACTGCAACTTACCTTGTAGGCTACGGAGTTTTGAAGGTTAGTAGGTGGAGGCATTTTGAGAATGGCCTTGACTTTAGCAAGGTCAACTTCTATACCATGTAGGAAATGATAAAGCCAAGGAGCTTGCACGAAAGGACCGTGAAGACGCACTTCTTAGGCTGAAGGTAGACGCAATATTTAATGAGATGGTCAAAGATGGTTTTGAGGACAACAAGGTACTCGGAGTGGTGTTTAGATTTGGCCAAGAGATCATCCATGTAATCTTCCAATATGTGATGCATGATGTCATGGAAGATGTAATTCATAGCCCGTTGATATGTGGTACCAACATTTTTAAGGCCAAAAGGCATGACTCAATAGCAGAAGGTCTCCCAAGGGGTGATGAATGAGGTTTTGTGTTGATCTTATGGGGAAAACAAAATTTGGTTATAACCCGAGAAGCCATCCATGAGTGATAGCATCTCGTGACCAGCGGTAAGGTCAATCATTTGATCAATACCAGGTAAGGGAAAGTCATCTTTCGAGCAGGCTAGGTTGAGGTCATGAAATTCCATATAAATGTGGAGTCCCCCTATCGCTTTAGTGATAGGGACAATGTTAGAAATCCAACGAGGATAATCAATAGGTAATGTGAAGGAAATAGAAAGAAGGTGCTGAAGTTCTTCTTTGATGAGAAGAGCAATGCAAGGGTGCATTTTCCTTAGCTTTTATTTGATGGGTTTGGCATCGGGAATGGTTACGATATTGTGGACCACTATGGTGGGGTCAATACCAGGCATGTCTGCATAAGACCAAGCAAAAGTGTGGTTATGATCTCTAAGAAAAGAAGTGATGGCTTCATGTTCAACAACATCTAAATATTGACTAATCTTTAGGATGTGCGGGTTATCCCGAGTATGAATGTTGATCTCGATAGTCAATTTGTTCAACACGGTTTATGTCTTAAAGGGTAACGACCGATGAATATATGAGTCTTCCGCACTAAGGTAGGTTAGTATAGAATCATCATCCCGACATTGAGCGACATTAATTAAAGGTGTATCATCATCGATCATTTCGAGGATATAGGAAGGGAAGAGTGGAAGGGGTCTCACCCTCACATTGATAAGTCGATGCCCCAAGAAATGGTGTTTATGAAAAAAAAATTAGAGGGATAAATTCAGGATCCATCGACTCCGTCGGTGAGGGTGGTGATGAAGGTGGAGTGGGTGAAGAAGGTGGAGAAGGGCTAGTGTCCTTAATGAGTTCAATGAGGTCCTGTTTGGTAGGTGGTATAGGAAAGCCGATACCACTACGGTTGTTATGTTTATGGGTGGTACATGTACTAATGGTATGGCAGCCTTGCTTGTAAAATCCAAATCCAAAACCCTTCCACGCACATCGGTGTAGGAAGGTGTGGGAAAAATGGTGATTAGTAAGTGATTGGAAGTCAGAAGAAAATGGGTGAGTTTGTGATGGTGGTTCGGGTGTATAAGTGGTAGTATCAAGTCCCTCATAGGTGAGACTGGTACAGAGATGAGGAGGACCATAAAGGAGGCATTCTCCTATGTGGTGATCGTGAACGAGGGTGTTGGTGAAGACTTCCATATTCTTGTGGAGTAAGGAATGTTTTTACACTATATAAAGCGGTACTCCCCCGAGTGAGGCATTGAAAAACCTTCCAAGGATCGATAGTTGGTATGTAGGTAGATGGAATTGATGAAGAGGTGGAGGCCGATGCGGAGGTAGAGTTAATGGAGGTAGAGTTGGTGGAGTTGGTGTTTTTATTTTAACACCACACTCTTGTGGTTCTCTTCCTAAACTCGGGTTTTCGAATGCTCGACCAAGGAACCTATCCGAATAATTGTTACCATTATTCATCGGCATCACGTCCCTTAGACTAGGTGATATAGGACAACGTAATCGTAGCTTGCGATACTTTGGCCAAATATTTTAAACATACTATTTATGTCTCGTATTCCTTGACGGCATACTCGTCAATCTGGAATACGTCCTCCACCCCACTCCGATGTTTATACAGAATGTCCCATACTGACTTCTGTCAGCCATCCCTCTCCCAAGTCATTCACTCAGGAATGGATTAATAACATGACAATGTTATAAGGATGCCCTCAAGGACTAGGGATAAGCTGACATACTGGGTCAACCCTAGTTAACCCTGTGTGTCAAGGTACCCCAAATCTCCAAGGGCAGCCTCATAACATGACCATGTTCCTAACTAGATCCCGAGTAAAAACTTGTTCAAGTTTAAGGTGTAAATCTTAACGATCAATGCAAAGGGTGTCGCCATAAGCCACCTGCATTGTTGTATCCTCGAGAAGATCCTAATCTTCTCGAGGGTACAACCCTGCAGTCGACATGTGCCGACATCCTACAAAACCACCTCGGAAAGATCTACTTATCTTAAGGTGTTACATACGTTGAGTTGAAATTATACTTTAAGACTCTCCTTTCCGGTTAGTCTTATCCCAACTCCTGGGTTCCTCATTATTGAGTTGCCTTACTTATTTAAGATCTATTTCACAGAGAGAAATTAATAAGATTTGAGGTCTCATCAAGAGTTCATTGATTCACAATAATCTTAATCAACGAAAATGGGCAGTAGCCCTAAGCCTCCTCTTAAGGATGCTAAATATACCCTTTTAGGTTTATATCTATTTTCCAAAACTGAATTATATCTTACTTATTTGTATTAAGATATAGTGATTTAGATTCTTTATGTACGTTGTCTTGGCTTAGATCAAGGTTAGGGAGTAATAGATTACTCCTCCCGTTCAGCTACCTATTAAGGTTTATTTGAACCTTAACTTCTTGGAAGACAGTGGTCTAATTTCCAAATTAGCCTTATATGGAATATTACAGAACTACTAATCATTCACAAGTATTTAGTCACAAATCTTTACAAGGCCTACTTAGAGAATCCCAAGATCTCCAAGGTATACAATAATAATAAAAATGCACTTCAAAACAATCGAACCAAAGAGGATCAATCCATCAAAATACAAATACAACCATATAGTATCAATTCCCTCATTTCATTTAATTCTAAGCCAAATAATTACAATCTATGCATTCAAAGATATTTGATACAATACTCAACAAAGATAAGATCAACAAAGTCAAGTTGGATTTCATCATAAAACCAAATTAAATAATCTGAGCATCATATCAGATCTGCGTGCCTTTACCACTTACGACAACCATCTGTGAAAATTGCCAACACGGGTCAGTTCTGTGAACTGAGCATGATAAGCACTAATTCTTAAAACAATTGCATTCTACCAATTGCTCTCATTAAACAACCTGTTTAAATGAAATCATTTCATCAAATCCTCAAACATGAATCATGCTAATTATCTTCCTGCAATTCTAACATGACTATAACGCATGACTCATATTATAGCTGCCAATTAAACCTAAATATTTTCAGATGACTCATCATAATTATTAGAGACTAAGAAGAACAAAATGAATCCAAAACATCCATCCACCTGTATCTCAAGGACAGCAATAATTCAACAAATTATTCCATTCAAAAATGAATATCCTATCAGTTCGTGTTTCCAAGAAGTATGTTTCTAACAATTCCACAAAGGCAGATTATAAAATCCAGCAAGCTCAACTGACGGGGTTCCTTTATACTCATAACATTATTTCAATGGAATTTACAAGTATACGAACTCATACTGCAATACTATTTTAACCAGTCTCTGCATACAATTTAACAGTCTACTCTTCTTATGCCTGTACCTGTAGAGTTCACATAAGGATACAAAAGAAGAAAGCATTCATAGTTTCTAGACAAGGAGAGAATATCATATTATTCCTACAGTTATATATATCAACATAAACTTTACAACTGAGAAGAAAGAAACAGAGACATTCAGATTTCATTCCAATCATGTTCAGGACTGTACCGACTTCTCAAGAATAATGCAATTACATTATACGCATGTGACTAAATCAGTCGAGATAACAAGAAGAAACTACAGTTTCATCAAAATTCAAATATAAAAATCACCTGTAGCTTATTAAGCAATACAAGAGCTCTCACGACAAGCAAGAATAAATAATCCAACCCATATAGACTCCACAAAACTTTCCAAATCATTCATCAAACGTGAAAAATATCCAACACCATCGCCTGACTTACACAGCTAGAACTCTTTATCTCAGTCAAACACGAGACTAGATAACACAATAAACAGAAGACGTAACCCTGTGCAAACACAGTGACATTCCCACTGAGTCGAAACACTCAGCAACATTCAACTGAGTCGAAACACGTACATACACAGCAACATTCAACTAAATCTAAACCCTACTAATATACAACAAGGACTTATATCAGAAGCTGAATTCAAGAAAGATAACCACAGAAAGGACTTTACATAAGTTTCCTCCATATCATAAGCTCAACGCAAGGTTCAACCGAAGTCGAGCTAATATGAAAATACAGTAGGGACTCAAACAGAGTCGAGTTTGTTAAGTAACCCAACACACTTTTCTACAGAATCGAACTAAATATAACCACAACAACAATAAGAGAGAGAGTCGAATCCAAAACCAACTCAGCAAACATATCTACTGAGCCGAATTCATAAACAACACAGTAATATTTACAACTGAGTCGAATTCTTAAATAAACACAGCAACCATTTGCACTGAGTCGGATCTATAAGTATTCACAGCGAGGGCTTACATCAGAAGTCGAACCAACATGCAGCACATCAAGGATTTTTAACAGAGTTGCATTCACATGAGAATACAGCAAGGACTCTAATAGAGTCATTTCCAACAAGTGCTCAAAACTAGGCTTCAATAGAAGACGAACCATACAAAAAGAAACATTTCAAGGACTCCAACAGAGTTGCTTCCAACAAGTGTTAACAGCAAGGCTTCGAGAGTCGATTTCATATATTATCCTTGCAAGCATTTCTAAGGAATCTAACCAAAATGCAAAACACAGCAAGATATTTCAACAGTAACGAATCCAAAGGTACACTCAGCAAGGATTCAACAGAATAATCGAACCAGCATGAAAACACAACAAGATATTTCATACATTAATGAATCCAATGTACACTCCACAAGGATTCAATAGAATAATCAAACCAGCATGAAAACACAGCAAGATATTTCATACATTGCTACCATTAAAACCAACTGAACCAAAAATCATCTGAACAGAGTTGTTCTAATGAAATCATTTGAAGGAAAGCAATATTTTTAAAAGTTAGGACCTATCATGCCTGATAGTGTCGTGTAAAAATCTGAAGAAGACCTCTGAATGTGCTCGCGCCTTCTCCTCTTCTTCCATGATAGATTAAACAACAATAAATTATTACCTTCATGCCTTATAAACTTTCCCCGACAGAGAAAAGAGTTAGATATTCTCAAGGTTGCCATGCAACACAGAGTAGACTAGTTCAAGAACCACTATCAAGCGAGAGAAAACTAACGCATGGAAAACCAAAATACCAACAAATTTTCCATTTGCATGCCTTCCCAAGCAATCCACGCTCGGGAACCGAAGTTCATCAATGGCATTAACTCCAAGATTCCCACCTATTCTCCATTGCCACCAACCACCTAAGTTGGTGATTGCCAAATGAAAGCAAACAACCATTTCCAAATTTGGCGATGTTGCCACGTCAGGTCACAATAGCTGTTAGCAACCTCCGCCAAATCCCAAGTCCTTCATCCTTATCCACCTCATTTAATGCCATGGAAACCACCGCCCATGACTCGCACCCCTTCATAGGTCCCCCTCCATCCATTATCATTAGTTAGGATAGGTTAGAACATAGGTTAGATCATAAGGTAAGACATTAGTCTTACTTACATAGTGCTAGGTGTAGCTAACCTTAGGAGCATTACACTTATAGTTTAGGGTTAGTTTAGATTAGCAATCATTCAACCAATAGGTTATAGTTTAGGTTAAGGTTATTAACCTTAACGAATTCAGTCTAGGTCTCACAAGTAGGACCGATCAGTATTAGAACCAAACAGGGTATAACATTCCCGTAATGGATTCTATCCGGTATTGCTACTAAGCTTGCAGTATACACTAGAATTTCTTACCTGGCTTAAGGTCTAGGCCTTCCTGATATTACGATATCGGGATATTACGATATCGGGAACTAAATTCATTTTACACGATCAGCCTTAGTTAAACTCCGGAATTTCTCATTCAACTCATTCAGACCTTACATCTTCAAAAGGTCAATAATTTTTTTTTTGTTCATCCTGAACAAACTTAAAACATCTCTTGGATCAATGCAACTGATCCAAGGCTGAGTCATAAAGACAGATAAATCCACAATTCCTCCCGAAATCAAATTGAACTCAAAGCTAAAAATGAAAGAAATAAAAGAGTCCAAGCATATCCTAACTCACTCAAAGATCTTCAAGAGAAAAGAAGATACAATCCATATCAAGCATGACTTCACAATCAAAGGAACACATCCTTATATAGAAGAAATCATATATCAACACTTGAACGCTCGGAGAAAGTAGTAATAGTTCGAGGGTGTTACGCACGATCTCTTCCTCTAAGAAGCTAAGGGAGGCTACTTGGTGAATAGGGTTGGGTGAAGATGAAGGTGGTAATTTTGTGAGAGATGCTACATGATGGGGTGTGATAATGGAGGCTACTTGGTGTAGGGTCATTGGGTAAAACCTCAATAGATTGAAGAACCTCCATAAGAGCTTGACGGTGGGATTCCAAGGTTTGAATGAGGTCATATAAGGACATTTTGAGGGAGATTTGTGCAATGTTTGAGCATGGTGCGATGTGTGACGCCATTAGAAATAGGGTACGTGGGGCCGCGGATAGTGATTTTAGGTATGGATGTAGATGGTATGTTTGGTATAGGATTGGGTGGTGGGTTAGTCACATTTTCTTTTCCCTTATCCTTATGAGCACATGTCGTGAAATGTATCATGTTGATTTAAGGGGAGTCATTAAATGGAGAAGGTGTAGGATGAGTGGTATAATGACATGATGAGCAAAAACCTCTTTGGAGGAGAAAAGCCTTGTGAAGTGAGCTTAGTGCAATGACATTTAGGTGATGGCGTGGAAATTTCTTTGATGTAAACCATGTTAATTTTGAATCTTGGGGGTGGATCTAGGAGTTGTTGAGGTGGAGGTTGTGGTTGTTGAGTGGGCAATGTGGGAATGGGTGTTGGTGAAGGAGGATCCTTGTCGAGAAGGTCGTCGTCATCAAAGTTGGCTTTGAAGGACACAACTAGATAAGGATGGTTTTCAAGGCCTTGCATTTTCCACATCATGGCACGGCACATGATGGTAGGCATAAATTTTAGTATCGTCAAACCCTTTTGGCTTGGGTTTGAGGGGTTCATAAGGTTAGAGTGGCGTATAATGTGATGACAAAAGTCTCAAAGAGGTTGGTTAAAATTTTGACATGACCCCGCTAGTGGATCGCAATGGGAATTGAATGCGGGTTTGGATATAGGTTCGGTTGATTGTTGAGGAATGGTATTTGGAGGAGGGAGTGGGTTGAGCTATGGTTTTGGGTGCTTTGGCATGGTTTTGGGTGTCGGTCGGTCATGTTTGTTTAGGTATGGGTATAATAGATGAACGGGTAGGAGGGTGTGTGGTTGTTTTGACTACCTTATTGTGGGGTATCGAATTTTGTTTTTGGGTTGCGCCTTCTTGGGTAAAGGAAATATGGGTGTACGAGGTCTAGAATAAAAATCATATTGGGGAAGAGGGTGAGTTACCCATGGGGATAATGGGGTGCTGCGAAGGTAGATGACACGGGTTGCACATGGGTTAGAGATGTTGTAGGTGTGGGTGTAATTGTTTTGGGTGTCTGGGTAAGTTAGAGGTTTGTGAGGAAGGAATGGGTTGTTGTGTTTTTGGTTTATTGATGGGTGGAGGTTGCTTGACCATGTTGGGAAGCTGAGGTCCTAAGATGGACGAGATAGGTACAAGTGTGATTGGTGTAGTTGGGGTATGAGTTCTATGGGTTTGGTTCTTATGTTTGGGTGTTAGAGTAGGTGTGGTGTTGACTTTGGAGGATGTAGCTAAATCTAGTTTGATAGGTGGATGAGTAAGGCTGGTGGTTGGGGTGACCCCTAAAGTGGTAATAGGTTTAGTTAAGGAAGATGTCATAGGTGTGGGTTTGGGTTTAGATATAGGTTGGGTTATGGGTAAGGGTGTGGTTTGAGCTATAACAGGTGTCATGGAAGGAGTTGTGATAGAGGTGGTTATGTTCGGTTCGATTGGTCGAAATATTTTTGGGTAGATAGTGGAGGTATCAGCAAGTGACCTCTGCATCTGCATTGAGACAGGAAGCAAAAGGCGCCCCATAGTAAAGCCCTATCCACATAATCTAAGTGATTGGCAAAATGTGAGAATGGCCTGTCTGTAGGTGGAGTTGATGAGGACCTAATGGTTATTCCCATAAAATTTGTCTTAGAGACAGGAAATTGGCTAGCTTCACTTTCGTGGGTAAGAGAGCTGAAATTAGGTCTGCAAGATTTTGGATAGGCGATAGAGAATGCTCACCAAGAGGCAAAGGTATCTCAACTGGATCTATGATAGGGGAAGAAGATGATGGGTGCTCCTCTATAGGTGGAGGAGATGATGGAAGCTCCTTTGTGGGTGAAGGAGGTAAATAAGTATCCTCTGTGGACTGAAGAAGTACTATGGGTAAAGGTTCTCTAAGTGGAGAAGCCAAAGGTGAAATGGTCTCGATGTTAGCGGAAGGTTCCTCCATAGGTGAGGAAGGAGGTGAAAGGTGTTCCTCTATGGGTGAAGGAATGGGGAGGTTGGTTCTGATGCAGAAGGAGGACTTCGGGCTAGAATCTCCTCTATGGAAGGAATATGGGGTAATTGGGAGGTGACAGTGTATGTCATTAAAAATAGCGTGAACCTCGCGGGTATGGGTATCATGAGTTGAGGTCTCACCATTTGATCAGATGAAGGGGCATGGTTAGGAAATGGTTTCTTGAAGATGTGTAGGTTTTGGTTGGTAGGTGTGTTAGGATTATCCATGGTTAACTCACCTTTCTTGAGTATTTCTTGGAAAATGTTCTTGAAAGTGATGCAATTTCCATCACTATGACCCTTTACTCGATGATAGTTATAGAAATCGTGTTCTTTATACCATGCGGGCATGGGGCGAGCAAGGTCAAAACTAGTGTGTGGTTTTATAGGTGGAAGGGTGATGGCTCCGACTTTGATAAGATTTTCTAAGACAGAAGAGTAAGGTTCCCTAATTGGGGTGTATTTCCATTATTCTCGTCTGAATTGAAAAGTCTGGATGGGTGAGAGATTAGATGAGGGGGTAGCCTGATTTGACAGATGAGCTGGGCTGGCCTTAAGTACCACTACATTAGTGGTGCCCTTAGCTTTTGAATAATTGTTTTGTGGTTTGGAAGAAGAAGAGGTATCATTCGACTTGAATGTTGAATTCTTATTACATAATTAGATTTTCTTCTCTTCGATGGCCCGAATCTCTAACTTTCATGCCATAGTGAATGCTTCATCGAATGTTTAGAAGGTTTGGACCTACAAGGTCGGTGAGATATGTCTAGCACAAGCCCGTGTGAAGAGATTGATGAGTTCTATTTCTGGCAGTTGGAAGGTGACTTGGTTGATCAGGCTATGCCAGCAAGTGACAAAATATGCTATAGATTCGTCTTCATATTGATGCGTGGAGTATAGGTCGGTCATAGTAACCTTCTTGATGATATTGATAGAAAAATGATCCAAAAAGGCTTGGGCTACCTGATTGAATGAGAATATAGTGTATAGGTAACCCACTATACCAATCTAATACATTCCCAAAGTGAGGGACATGAGAAAGGTTCTCAAGATCAAAGCATCATCGTGAGTGATCGATAACACCCATGTTTGAATGACATTAAATGCTATCAAGGGTCTTCTTTGCTATCAAACGATTGAATTTATGCATTTCCCAATGCACGGGTATGGACGAATACGAATGGATGGGTGGATGGGCTCGTTGAAAATCTCGTCATAGGTGAGACTATTGCGGGAGCCGAAAACTGATGCCTCTAATGTCTACATCTTATCCAACATTAATTTGATTAGGTCATTGGTAGTTTGCGATGGTTGGGTGCCTCCTGTAGCGTGAGAGGGTTGGTGTTGGGCATATAATAGGGGTATCACTCCAAAGATATGGTGTTGCCATGTAGGTTGATTGGGAAGAAGGCAATGAAATAGGGGTACGTACCCGAGTGAATAATGGATGAAATGGGAGGTTCTTTGATAGTATGTATATGGAGGTGGAAGGGTCATGGTAACCCTAGTGGCAACGGGGCTAATGATTGTGGAATAAAAGGACCATGTTCTAAAAGGGGTAGGGGTCACTAACACCGGAGGTGGTAGTAGCTAGCTACAGGGTACGTGCGAGACATTAGGGGTGGATGAGGTTGTGTTTTGGGTAGTTTTCGAGGGTATGGTGGATGTGGCGGGTGCCACGAGAGGTGGCAGATGCAGCAGTCATAGTGGGTATAGGACCTAGCTATGAAACGACTAGGGGTAAGGTAGATGCGGGTAGCATAGAGCTAGATGGGGCCAATGCAGGAGTGGGAGTGAGATTTAGGGGGATAGATACGGGCATGCCATATATCAACTGACCCGAGGCATCTCGAGTGGATGAGTGGGAAAGGTAAAACTACAAGGTGGCAAGGTTTTGGTCAAGGATTCATGTGAACTCCTCATCTCTAGTAGCGATAGTGATAGGTTGGATAGGATCCATGGCTGTGATAAAATGGAAGGTGGTGAAGGACTAGGTGGGAGTGGTTGACAACTGACATGAAATACGAGTGCACTTGCTTGTTTTCAGGTTAGCACCATGTGAACTAGTACTGATCAGGTAGGGCTGCTTCTCTATAAATGACACAGAAAAATAGCAAGAATAGGTGAAAATGGTGGTAGAAAGTGGATTAGGTACCAAATGTTGGTTAGAAAGTAAAACATGCTAAATGATGCCAGTTAGGGAAAACCGACGCTAGTTAGGGGTAACCACTATCGGTCACTGTAGAAAATGGACAATGAGTGAAAAATAAGGTATAAGGTCAAATCTGATAGGTATGCCAAATCTGATGAGTTTTACAACATCAATGGGAATGATAGCAATGACAGGACTATGAAAAGTGGAAGAAGATGAATAAATAGCAAGGATGAAGATGAATAAATGTCCCTTTGAGTAGGTTAACAAAAGGACCTAGAACCAACGCCAGTTGGGTATAACCGACGATGGTAAGAGGGTAACCAACGATGGTCGCTGGACCGACACCACTATCAGTGAAATTGAAATAGTGATGAAAAAATGGTGGTTGTGAATTAAAATCTGATGTGGAATCAAACCCAGAATTCTAAGAATGATGAGAATATGGTCCAGGCACACTCAGGTGAAGCCAAAATACACCAGCTATGATGAGGAGCGTGCAAGGATGAACAAGAAAATGAAGAACATGATCTCTCACCTCAAAACACAAGCCAAACAGAAACACTAAGAAAAATGTGATCCTAGGAGTACCTTTTCTATTATGTTTATTTAGCTTATGTTATTTAAGGACTGACACATGAATTGTGAAATAGATTTTTTTGGTGAGGATGGCTTCCTACGAAGAAGGAGATCTAAAAGGTGAGGTTTCAGGTATGTTATGGTGGGGGCAAGCTTCACTCTGAAGTATGACTCGACAAAGCAAATGAGTTGGGGAGTACCTGCCAATCCTCATATCAATGTGATCATTGACAGGTGTTCCCAAGAAATATGTTGTTTAAGAATATGTATTTTTTTGAATTTGTGTAATTTGGAAAGACTCGTGAGAGAGAGAGAGAGATGTTCTTTCTACGGTTCATTTTTCAACCATTAGTTGGTCATGACTTCCAGCTTATAGGTTGCCCTCAATTAATGTGAGCTAATGAGATAAATAAAAATGCAATGCACTTATTTTTTAAGCCCAAGTCGAAGTGTGAAGTTGGATGACACAAAAATATGAAGAGGAAGAGGGATGCTCTTTCACTACAATGTAGAAAACATGAAGAAATGGTTCTTTTTAATTACACCAAAAGAGAGGTTTCTTTTAGAGAAAATAAAAGGAATAGGTAGGTTACCAAGGGAGAAAATTAATGTGTATGTTTTTCAAAAGGGAAACAAACACACAACTTTTCCTAGGAACGAATAAAATGCAAGGAACCTCG
This sequence comes from Taxus wallichiana var. yunnanensis, assembly GCA_018340775.1. Classification (NCBI taxonomy): domain Eukaryota; kingdom Viridiplantae; phylum Streptophyta; class Pinopsida; order Cupressales; family Taxaceae; genus Taxus; species Taxus wallichiana. Next base: position 570,623,080 of record CM031242.1, read on the forward strand.
AATGGGTCCCACCGAGTGTTCCAAAATGTTTCACCTGATTCTTAAACATTTCTTTGAAGTATTGACGAAATAGATAGGGTAACGGGCGTAGGAGGAATACCTATTTTAATGCTGGTTAATGGGTTGTTGCACGCACTTGACTTCTCGAATCCACAAACTGGTTGTGAGAACTTCCTCTTGGCTAGGAGGAACTAACTGTAATGAAAAGTAAGACCACCAATAAGAGTTAAACAATATGTGCAGTGAACTCGCCTAGCGTGTGCTAGATCCGGGGAAGTGTGATACTTCCTAGATGGTCGCGTCACCCATCAAAAAACAATTTAATTCAGAAATGAAGTAAATCCTATTGTAATTCAAATGATTTAGGTATCGCACTTAAAACACAATAAGAAAGATCTAATCTAACATGCTAGGTTAGAGTAGGATTCGAGGGTCGAGAAACAGATTCTAGGTCTTTGCGCAGTCTAACAAAGGTCTCGTAGATCACAGGTGAATAAGGGTGACGTGGAGTTAGGTGAATAAGTCATGGTTCGAGCTATATGGGTAAATACGAGAAATTGATGCCGGTTAAGGGTGACCGACGGCGGTTGGGTGTAACTTGTGTACATTACTTATCGAAAACTAGGAATACCATAGAATGAGTTTTGGGTTTCCTTTGTGATTGCACAAAGGAATTTGGTTGGTCGGAGTGAGGTATTGGGTGGTTTAGGTGGGATTTGGTGAGGTTTTAATGGGTATATGGAGGGTTGAGTGTTAATGGAGGTCTATGGGTGGCTAAGAGAACAAAAGGGTAACAATATAATGATGAAATGAAATGAACTAGAGGAGTATGATGTTTTACTTACTTAGATTTTGGTCTTGACGCTTGTAAATGAGGGATGAAGGTGTTGGTAAGAGGTTGAAGGCTCGCAGATGATCACTAATCATGGGAGAGCTTCGTAAGGGCTGCATATGCATTCTTTTTTCTTGGTTGGATCAAATCCTTTCTCGGGTGGTCGTGTAGGAGAAAATGCTTGATTTCCTTCCTTGCATGCATGTTCTTGATGAAATTCATCCCGATGATGATACAGTCTCCTCGCAAGGTGTTCGATCCGAAAAGCCCTCGAGTATGCGCAACATCCCGCATGCCCCACTTAGCCCCAACGCCCTTTTTTTCCCCTTTTTCTTCTTTCCTTGGCCTTTTGATCTTCAAGGATGAAACCGCCGAAACCGCCGCCACCTCGATCAGGCGGCGGTCTCAGTAACCACCGCCCGCTTAGAGCGCGGCGGTCCCGTGCGCATTTTCCGTAACGTTTTTTGATGCGACTCGCATGAAATATCACGATTCACCAGCTTTTCTTGCCGACTTGAGCATGCATTTATGTTTTTGGTCCCCTGAATAGTGTTTTTCCTTTGTTTATTGTTTAGGAGTTCAATTTGGTTTTGGTTTTGGATGTTTGAATTCCTATAAATGCATGGTTTGTGCATAAGCAAAGTGGTCTACCCCTCATTCAATTTCATGCTCTGATTCTCATATTTCAGTCTTTTATTCTGTTTAGAAGCCATAGTGTTAATTCCTTGCATGTTTAGATAGTATTGTTCAGCTGTTAGTAAGCCACAGACCCATCTTGTGCAGGCAGTGCTGTTATCTCATCCAAATCCAGTTAGAAGCTTGCCTCTGAGTTTCTCTTTGCTGTAGATTTATTTTCATTGTGTCTTGGAGTTTTTAGTTCAATCCATTATATGCCTGGTTAGCTTTATTCAGCTGTTGGTAAGCCACATATCCAACTTGTGCAAACAGTGTCTTTATTTTATCCAATCCATTGGAACGAATCACTTAGGAAGCCATTAAAGTTGCAGGTTTTGCTCTTCGTATAGGATAGTTACAGGTTCTGGTCGCTTCATGTTGCATGGCTCGCAGTAAAATCCCGCTAGGAATCGCATAAGCCAAGCTCTGTACTCTTGCGCTATCCCTCTCCTACTCGCATTTTCGGTCTGCATTCTAAGTTGTCCTTGTCCCAAAATCTACTCCTATCGGTGCTAGCATTACACGCTTTTCTGGATCCACGTGAACACGAAAGAACGAGGAGATCATACTGAGGGGACGAGATCACACACACCATCGGATTCGCCACTGTTCTGCGGAATCCAGGTTTTAAATTTCAAAGTTCTAGTTAGAATCATATCAAATAGAGTAGTTAATCACTTTATTTCAATAAATTCTATTCTCGATATTGCCAGGGAAGCTATGGGGATTGATAGTTTCTGAGAAACTATGATTCACTCCTCACTTCTGAGGTAGGATCGAGAATCTTGCAGGTAGATTAGACAAGCTATTTTATTTATTTAGAGTAATTCTACAAAATCACACAGGCAAATAACTACACTCGGTTATCTTGTCTGTTTTAAATTATTATTTAGTTATTATTTCTAGATACGCTTAAAATAGTTTTCTTTCCTTAAAATTATTAAAAGTTTTCTTAGAAGAATAAAAGTTATACAGTTAGATTTATTTCACATAGTTAGAATTTGTTTCGTTACAGTTAGATTTGCATTTTGTTTCGTATGACAATCACGGGACCTCAAGAGCCCAGGGAATATATATTTGAGCCAATCGTGCCTCAACCAAACCTAGTCACAGCAATAGTTGACATAGACCAAAATCTCAGGATACAAGTATTCCGAACAACCACAGATTTACAACAGATCAGTCTCAATTAAGAGGATTAAACATAGAAGACGACCACCAACACACATTTTTGGTCGAACCAACCAAACTATAGATTGCCCTAGGCACAGCACTCACATGACTGTAGAAGGGCTCGAAAGAGAACAAACATTCGGTGTGATCCTTTAGTTCCACAGCCAGACGCTGGAGACACCCTCGTAGATATAGATACCAAATTAAGAATCCAGTGTCATGCAGAACGCCCGTAAGGTATTCCGAGAAGATCGCACAACTATTGGTTCTAAATATGAAGCCGAAAGCATACGATTACCTGGATACTAGGGATTAGAACTTGATCTCACGTATGACCATAACAGACCGCAACAACCGAGAGTCTATGGTTGTGATCCACAGATCCCACCCAACGAGTCCACAAGTCAATTAGATATAGACACTAACCTACGCACCTTGGTATTCGTGTCCACTCCACTTCCACCTATCATCATCGAACAACCTGTCCTTACTAGATATCACGCTAACGGCTAGGGAATTCTGGACTAGGCCATAAAATCATCCGTAGAGTCAATTATATTCATCATCCACTATATGACCTTATCAGGAGATATACACGAAACTATCCCAGGTCATTTTCCACGTATTCCGCAACCCATAGATCGAATCACGCCAGAGCTCGATATTGATTGGAGCCTTCGAGCAGTCATCCTTGCTGATCGATCTATCACACCAGTCCAAGTTAGAAGGGCCTTCTTTGCCTTAGATTCACAAATTCCACTAGTGCGTGTCGAAGACATTAGACTGCCTAACTAGTTTGTCTGAATCCAACGCATATTCTACCCCCACCGGCTGTCTCGGCACGACCTCGAGAGGTCGGGTACGCGGAAGAGTCACTTGTAGATTCTCAAGCTCGCCTGTCACTTTTCCGTACCCCGCGTGACAAAATTGGTGAACCCAACAAAATTGTGAAACGAAACAAACGAAATTAGTGAAGTTGACGAAAACTTCCTACTTTCTCGCTCCGAGTCATAATATCACGCTTTCTTTTTTCACAAATCACCTTCGCTTCCTTCCCATTATTCTCGCGGGTATTCATATACCCCCGAATATGTCGGATTCGATGCATACGGCACTCCTCTTAGGTCTTGAGGCATACTACGCCCAATAGAATAGGCAATCATCACCCTCACTCAAAGATGGGGTGACAACTATTCAACTAATCAGCTTGTCAACACAAACCCCAAGAATCGATATAGTTCATCTTTTCAAACCGAGGAGTTAGATCAACCCCTCGAACCCAACAAACAGAGCCTTGTGTTCAAACAATATGACGCTTTACCGGAGAATCTGTTCGCCTCCTCAAATGCTACTCGCACCACAAATTAGTAGGCAATCGATCCATACCTGGTCTTAGATGATGGACAACCAACACGTTATCCTAGGAGTGAACAACGCTCCTGGGAATGTACCCACCTATAGGAGGTTTACAAATACAACCCGAAATCTCTTTTCAAGAAAATACCTCTATGCCACTGCATACAGGAAATATTCTTGGAGAAACTTGGCAAGATAGCGATCAGTTTATGACAGGATATCACGTACCTATACAACACCAAGGTATACAACAAACGCCGCTCAGGCAAAGTACCGTGACTTCACCAAATGAAGTCATTTCAACGTTAGTAGAAAGAGTGAGAGGGTTAGAACTGGCTCAAGCAAGTCAAAATTCTCCGTTCATACAAACAGGAAGTTCCAATCCTCCATACCACTCTGGCCAAGTAGATCTCCTTACGGGAGTAGGCACGTTAGGCATGCCTCCTCAATATCCACAACAAACGCCAACAAGGCCTATCATCTCTAACACTATTCCTCCCGCCTAGTGTCGAACAATCCATTCTTCCTTGACAATACCCCATCCTACTTAAACATATACTCTAAATCACCACAAGGAGATATGTTCTCCTCTCCCCGGCATGTTTGCTCAAACGCAGGGACCTCCTATGCCCCGCCAACACATACATACGCTGCACCGTATCAACAACCTATCCCACCACCACTCCTCAAAAACACCATCAATGGTCGAAAGCTATGCGATAGGGACTTATTCGAATACCTAAAGGAACCCTTAGATTTCACCATACGAAGCCATGCTTCCAAGACCTCTCCCCGATTTTCCCAAGTTCAAGGGTGAGGGAGATCCAAACGCACATATCAAAGCTTACGCTACATACCATACGAGAATTACTCCTCGGATGGGGTGGTTGCTAAAATATTTCCCAAAACCTTGGAAGGCATTGCTTTCGATTGGTATTATAGATACCCGAGGCTTCCATACATTCATTTAAACAACTCGTGTCGAGTTCATCAAAGCCTTCGACATGAACAAACTGTTGAGAACAGAATCGTGGAATTCTTGCATATCAAACAAGAACACAATGAATCTGTCACCCATTTCATCCAAAGGTGGCGTACGGTTCTTTATTCATTCAAAGAAGTGCTCCAAACATGGATCGATGGAACTATGTGATTTATTCCTTCATTCTCTCAAAGAAGAGGTGAAGGAAGAAGTCCAAGTTCCCACTAAGGACTTATGATGAAGTACTTGAGAGCGCTCTGCGAATAGATCAAGCAAATGATAGATAGTGGTCGTAAGACATATGGAACAAACGGGAGGTTAATCACCTCCACTCAAAACACTACAACTACCACAAATGTCAATCAAGGACCCAAAATCCTTAACAAAAATCGTGGGGTAACAACGGATGGGGTAACCGACCAGCCCAAGAGGGTAAATGTTGTTAATGCTCCATCACAAACAAACAACCAACGAAACAACAACTTTACCCCAACAATCAATACAGTGGATTTTAACCATCCACAACAACAACAACAACAACAACAATGGCGAAATCCCATACAAGGGCCAAGCCAAAACTCATTTGGTTACCAAAACCAAAGTCAAAACCAGAAACAACAATTCCAAAACTTTAGTCCTAATAGGCAACAGTTTGATCGGAATTTTAGGCCACAATACACACCAAACCAACAAAACGGGAATTACAACCCCAATTCTTATTGTGGTTTCCATAAAATTCGGGGTCACGATACTAGAACGTGCCGTGACTACAATAAATTTATGCAACGCTTGCCAGAAGAACAAAGACAGCTTCTTCACACTTGCTTTTGGCGATCCCGCCTCATCATCACCAAATACTCTCGCAGGGGCGCTTCTCCTCGTAATGCTCCTCCTCAAGATCTTTAATGATCCGCTCCCAAATCATGATAAAGCAATAGGCTGAATCCAACCGAACAAACAAAGGTGCAATGACGGGAAACAATGATCATGAAGCCTCGACTTCATTAAATCCATCAGTTGCGCCACAGTTAGGAGCTCAACCGAGACCCAAGATAGTCAGTTTGGTAGAATTAGACGCTGAACTACCTATCGAAGCTATAACAAGAACACGAGAGTATTTCTCTCAACCGAGCCCAAGTCATCTGCCAGAGACAGATAAGAGTCAGCAAATAGTTGAAAAACCCATCGGTGCCTATGATTTAATTAGTGACCTAACAAAGACCTTCTCACACATTTCATTTTGGACTTACTAAAGAACTCTCCCCTCACAGAGCTGCTCTTTTAGAAGCATTAGGTCTAGGCCATCTAATTAACATCACTCCACCTCCCGAAACACAAGTAAATCACGTAGATTTTGATATCCACCCTCCGGGGCAGCCGGACAAGGATGTCGAATTCATCTTCGAAATAAGTAAAATGCCCACAGATGCTGAGATCGCACGCCGAGGTGACCCAGCCTTACACTTGCAAGTGTGGGTTTATAATAACTATGTAAAACGGGCAATGGTTGACGATGGGGCCACAGTTAACATAGTCCCTTTCTCTTTCCTCCAAAAACTTGGATATGGAGAAACAAACTGTTCCACTACACGAAATACCTTGAGAGGCTATGATAGCCTTAAAGCCACTTCGATAGGAACTATAATACTGCCGGTCACCTTAGGGCCCAAAACCATCTTGACTGAGTTTTATATTATAGATCGGGAAACTAACTATAATATGATCCTCGGCCGACCTTGGATACATCGAATGAAGGCAATCCCTTCTACTTTATTTCAAGAAGTAAGATTCTTGCATCTAGGAAAGGTATTTGTAGCCAAAGGCGATCCAAAACCTTTCGATTTACACCTAGCTGATTTAAAGAAAAGACCAGGGGTGCACTCAGAATTTGAACTTCCAACAAACCAACTTAATAAACCCTCTGACCCAAAGCCAGAGGAAAAGTTGGTACCTACGACGGATCTTGAAACTACCAGTGTAGCCAAAACAATTCCAACCCCTAAAGATAAAACTAAAGAAACAGTATCATTAGGGACTACTGCGAAAATCGTTGAGTTGATAGAACAAGATTCACCAATGTTCTTACCATTCGATTCAAGAGGGCATGGGATTTTCCTAGGTGTTGGTTCCTCACCACAGAGGATCTCTCGTATGGTAGAAATAGAGTGCGCAAGCGCAACTGATGCCCCAACATCTATGCTCCCGGCTAAGTATTGGACTCTCCATTTCGATGGAGCTAAATGTCGCTATGGAGCGGGGGCAGGTATAATTCTTACTTCGCCCGAGGAGAAAGTCCTCCCATTCGCTTTTAAATTAAACTTTGAATGCACAAACAACGGCACTGAGTACGAAGCCCTCCTCCTTGGCCTTACCTTAGCCAAAAGAATTGGTATTGATAACATCAGAGTCTGAGGAGACTCGCAATTAGTGACAAACCAAGTTTCTGAAATATATGAAACTAAAGCCGAACATTTACAACTCTACAAAAATGTCAGATAGATTTAAGCAAGGCGTTTAACTTTATATCCATCAAGCAATCCCCGAGAGAAAAATCTTCTCGCCGATTCAATAAAGAACCTCAAAGATCACGTTTTACTCCAAGCAATGAGCTAAAAGATACTCACTTCACAAAGATCCATTCGTGACAAACCATTGATAAAAACAATGACAAATCCTCTTTCAAGCGGAAGTGAATCTACCGTCCTAGACCATGTTGGAAATGATGCGGCTACTTTGGATTACTTAAATGCCTATGCAAAGACTACATCTCTCCTATCACATGCTAGATTTATCCCCGATTCCACATTCGCCTTCCTACTTCGAAATCCCGTAACGGATCTTCCTCACAAACGGAACCTAGCATATACGCAATAGAAAATGGGGATGATCTAGATTTACCTCCAGCACCACCTGAGTTCGAAGAGGGTAACGCCTCTTTGATCGAAGAAACAATCGATGTCAACATCGGGATAGAAGATGAACCAAGAATATTGAAACTAGGTTCTTCATTAACCCCAGAAGAAGTGGAAATACATACTCAGATTCTCAAAGAACATCAAAAGGCATTTGCATTTAATTACAAGGAGATGACAGGAGTCACACCCCACATTACGGTGCACAACCTCGTCACTAAATCAGATGCAAAGCCAATTAAACAAAAATCAAGACCCATGAAGCCCAAAGTAGCTCTCATGGTAAAAGAGGAGGTAATAAAACTCCTTCGTAGGATTCATCAAGCCGCCAACTTACTCCCAATGGGTATCTAACATCGCTCCCGCTTCTCAAGAAGAATGGAAAGATACGCATTTTCGAGATATCAACATAGATTTACCATCCAGACATCAACAAATGGATTCTCGCCACCGAATATTTTACCCATAAGGACTCGCCACTTCCCATTACCATCCATAAATGAAGACGCTTACAAAGAAGCACGTTGCCTCTTATCCCTGCCAATCGCCAAGTCCCAACTAGAAAGCCTAGATGAAACTAGGTTAGATGTTCTCCCGAGCAAATACAGGCATAGAGCTTATGGATTCTGACCGAATGTGCCCCAATTAGAAATTCTATAACAAGGTTAGGTCTATAGAACGCATAGAGCTTATATATAACGAAGGTGATCTAGTTCTAAGACTAGACAATGGATCGACAAGAAGACCGCGAAGGAAGGAAATTCCGCCCAAATGGTTGGGCCCATACCGAGTCATGAAGGACTACGGAAATGGTGCTTACCTCTTATGTACGTTAGAAGGTGAGGAATTTGGCGAAACAGTCAATTCCCTGCACCTCAAACGTTTCTACGCATAAGCAGCTAACACTACCTATATAACTATCTACATTGCATTTTCATATAGATTAGGATCATTTTGTCCACTTGTTTCTTACATAAATTGTGATCAAGAAATCTATTCTCAAAGCAATTCATTACAAACTCGTGATGTTTTGCATAGAACTTTCTAATCATACCTCTCCATCTTCGTGTATCATCAAATCATCTTGGAATCTTTTATCAAATAAAATCAGACATGACGAAGTCTTAACGGTAACCATACCAAGATCTACAAGTTTGTTCTCGCTTTGATTTCTTCTTAGGATAGGTGTCTTGCCTAAGGTCTGTTCTAGAAGCTTCATGGTGTCACATCTATCCCATATACACATCTCTTTGGAAATAAGCATATACTGACATTTTACTCAAAAAGACAAGTCAAAAAGTGATTAAACAAAAAATTTTATTTTTACACATTTCCTTGCCCCACCAACCTTCGGTGATGAGCTTGCTCTCTTACTAGTGACGTAGGGTTGGGAAAGGATGGAAATGCCCTTACTCGCCTATGCCTTGCCCACGGTGATAAACCCACGCTTCTTACTAGTAGCATGGGGCAAAGTGTAGGGGGTCCTCTTGACAAAGCAAATGTTAAAAGGTCATAAACAAACTATTCAAACTTTGAGTCAAAAACGAATGAATCGATATTCAAAATTCCAAAAGAGTTAAAAATCCTAAAACCCGATTTTGTCTACTATGTGGCCATCTACGGGTCTAAGTCTAGATAAACCGCAAAGCAAGTCAGCATCCAAAACTATGAAGTCATTCGTAGGGTAGGCTTGAGCTTCCAATTTGGTTCCACCAAAGCTTTGTCTCTGTCTTTTCATCACTATCATTTCACCATATTTCATAACTTGCGCCCTTCTTGCTCTCTTGGTGATGAGCCCTCGCATCTTACTAGTCACGTGGAGTTAGGAGGGGGGCAAGTTAATCTGCTCATCATACTGTTATTTTCATCACTTTGCCAAAACAAACATGAGGTATCCAAATTGCTCACGTAAGCTAAAATCAAGATCACAATATATCTACAATATCATGTATCAAAGATCATGAAACACAAAAAGAAAGCAAACATTTGCATCATTTGTTTTCCATTGCATACATTCTAGAAAGCATATAAAACATACATCGTAGTATACACGAGGAAGCTTGGAATGAAAGGAAAACATGAGTGACAAGTTTTGATCCAAAACGAATGCATATATATAAATAATCAATGTTTATATACAATGCCATCATGCTCTAGGCATGGTCAAAACTCAAAGAGCCCGTGATATACAAAAGAATCTATAAGACAAAAATACATAGGAGCCAAGTGGTCTCTCAACCCCTACGCGACCCTCCGAAGGTGCGCGCCTCGCCTAGGACTCCGCTACGCCGACGCTCCGAATGCATGGAGGGCTCAGGGGTCCCGAGGGCAGCCGCGGGTCTCACCACGAGAATGGCTCCTCATAAGACGCTCGGCCGTCCTATAGCCTCGCCAACTCTCGTGCGAGAGTCGACACCATCCTCGCCACGTGCCAAACAGGAGCAAAGACGCTCGCATATGCCTACCGGCTGCTGAAGGCTCCCCGGCATCTACAGATAGCTCCACACGGGTCCTATCCATGGGGATCATCAGAATCGGGCAGCATACCCCGCGGATCGATCCCGCCACTCGCAACAGCCTCTCGCAAAACAAAGGAAAAATGAATTAGAAACTAGGCAAGAGGCTAAAAGATACAAGATAAAAACACAAGGAGAGATAGCAATTAAAACAAATCCTAAATTAAACAAACATTGAAAAGAAGAGAGGATAACTTACTCGGATCACCGGGCCTCCAAGATGGATCACTGGGGCCAGCACCCGCCGCAGATGCCGCTGCCGACTGAGGGGCTGCTCCTGTAGCAGGGGCAACATGTCACCCCACAACCGACTCGTCCTCTCCACCATGGCCCTGAGAGAGTGGCTCCTCTGAGACTAGAGTGTCTCTCTCTGTGCTCTCCTCGGCCCTCTCCGCCTACAAAATATCCTGAGTGTCATACCACTCAGATCGCTATCATCCGTCTCGCTCCTCCGACCTCCTCCGTAAGCTCCTCGAATCGGAGTCAATGTCTATGGGGTCATCGCCGCTATGAGCAGAGCCCGCAAAGCAATCTGGCAAAGGTGCCCGAGGCGCACCGCTCTCCCTCTAGCCCAACTATACCTCCCGGCTGCAATGGGAATGCCAGAGTGATCACTGCCCAACCACGGCCTCTAGCCCCCTCTAGCCTCGCGAACTCGATCTCATAAACCGGTGCCACTGGGGAAGCATGCCCGCATATGGAAGGCCAAACTGCTGAGGAACTCTGCCAAAAGGATGTACCTCCACCCGTCCCACACGGTCGATGAGCTGCCCTGTGGTGGAGCAAGAGATCAATGTAAGAGTCTCCTCTCCCCATATACCAGCCATAAGCTGGTATGGTGTCGCCTCCATATCTGCTGTAGTGAGGGAGGCAACTGGCTGGTGAGGTGCTCTAAGCACCGACATATCTGACCATCTGGCTGCCCTCACAGCCCCAGGATCTGCCACCTCCACGCCTCTGCCATAAGGGATAAAATGCTCATACACCCAACTCATGACTAGAGTTGGGTGGCTCAATGACTCGTCCCCGAAACGGACCACCCCGTATAAATCATGGTAGGTGGTCCCTGCAATATCTCGCGCCCCCTGCGTATATCCGGCCATGCCCTCTATCTCGTGCAATGATGGGGGCCCAAAGAAGATAGTAAAGTATCCCCCCTTGTCCCCGATCAGCCTCGAGGCAAGGATCCCCATGATAGCCTGTCGAAGTACGGGGATGGGCAAAGAAGGAATGGATCGAACTCTCACTCCCTTCTTCGACCCCGTGGAGATGGCTGCATCCCCATGTAGCCTGCCCACTGTGCAATCTGTGCTCGACCTCGCCGTCTCTCTAAGTGAGTCTCCTCCCGATGATCGGGACCCCAAATACGGTAGACATCCTCCAAAGTAATGGTCCACTCACCACGGACTTCCTGCAATCCGGAAAGTGTTCCGATCTGCGTCCCAATATGAAAATAAGTCACAAAGTATGTGACTAGATGGTGTGACATGGGGCACGCGCGATATACGCAGTATGCCGGCCCTCTGTAATGTATCCTCCTCATCCTGAGAAAGGGCATCCAATACCCCGGAGAGCCAATCACACTCTCTCTCTCTCGTCCATCTGATATACTCCGCTCTCGCCTGCATACACCCAAAACACACAAAACAGAGCAAGTTAGTATCTGAATAATACCAAGAAGGTCATAAAAACATATAGAAGTGCAAGAAAATACAAGTGCAATCTCAAAAATCAAGTTCTTTTGCATTCTGGTCAGAACCGCCGCCCTGAGCAGGGAGGCGGTTTTGTAACCGCCGCCTTAAGGGCGGCGGTCGTAACCGCCGCCCTGAACAGGCGGCGGTCATGTAACCGCCGCCCTGGCCAGGGCGGCGGTCGCGGTCCGAAAACCCGCGCGGGTTTTAACCCCAAAAAGCCCAAAATGAGGAAAAATAGACCATTTAAACTAAAAATGGAGCCTACCCAGTAGGCGCCCCCCCTAGGTGGACCTTTTGAACCTAACATTTTCAAAAATAACCCCCCCATTATGACAAATTTAACATTTCAAATTTAAAGGGGGAAAAACACAAAATGGAAGAAAACCAACCTGTGATCGCTGAGGTCGGTGTTCCGCACGTGGAGGCATGATCACGATCTCGCTGCGAACGTTTCGACTCTACTCACGTGAGAAACCGTCACCGTGGGTCCCAGAGCTCAAAATCAATCAAATCAACTCGCGCAAATGAATAGGAAAATGGGCCCACTTTCATATATATATCATTCTGTTTCGTTTTAAAATGACTTTTTCACAGGTTTGGAGCGCTGATGGAGGTAAGTTTCTATCCCCACACGAATGGTACGTTCTCATTCCCTATTATTTTAGCGTTTATTTTCCAAGTTATTGCATCTATCTGCACTTGAGCTCTCTTTTCATTTTGCAGGTAGCGGGAATTTCGGATGGCGTCATCTCAACACACGGACGAGTAAGGTATAGCTTCTAACTCCCCATTTCGGGACTGCCATACTCGGACCCACCGTTTTATGCCTCTTCATGGCTAAAACGCTTCTCCGAGGGGGCAATATGTACGTACCCAAAATTGTAAGGTACTATACTGCCAGAACAGTGTAACAAGTGCCCCGATGATGATACAGGTCTCCTCGCAAGGTGTTCGGGATCCGAAAAGCCCTCGAGTATGCGTTAACATCCCGCATGCCCCGCTTAGCCCCCGCGCCCTTTGTTTTCCCCTTTTTCCCTCTTTCCTTGGCCTCTTTGATCTTCAAGGATTTAAACCGCCGCCCGCAGGCGGCGGTCTCAGACCGCCGCCCCGATCAACAGTGGCGCGGTCCTCAGAATCGCCGCCCGCTCGCAGCGGCGGTCCTGTGCGCGTTTTCCAGAACGCTCTTTTGACGTGACTCACGTGAAATATCACGATTCACCAGCTTTTCTTTGCCGACTTGAGCATGCATTTATGTTTTTGGTCCCCTGGAATAGTGTTTTTCCTTTGTTTATTGTTTAGGAGTTCAATTTGGTTTTGGTTTTTGGATGTTTGAATTCCTATAAATGCATGGTTTGTGCATAAGCAAATGGTCTCATTTCTTCATTCAATTTCATGCTCGATTCTCATTTTTCAGTCTTTTATTCTGTTTAGAAGCCATAGTGTTAATTCCTTGCATGTTTAGATAGTATTGTTCAGCTGTTAGTAAGCCACAGACCCATCTTGTGCAGGCAGTGCTGTTATCTCATCCAAATCCAGTTAGAAGCTTGCCTCTGGAAGTTCTTTGCTTTGTAGATTTATTTTCATTGTGTCTTGGAGTTTTTAGTTCAATCCATTATATGCCTGGTTAGCTTTATTCAGCTGTTGGTAAGCCACATATCCAACTTGTGCAAGCAGTGTCTTTATTTTATCCAATCCATTGGAACAGAATAGCTTAGGAAGCCATTAAAGTTGCAGGTTTTGCTCTTCGTATAGGATAGTTACAGGTTCTGGTCGCTTCATGTTGCATGGCTCGCAGTAAAATCCCGCTAGGAATCGCATAAGCCAAGCTCTGTACTCTTGCGCTATCCCTCTCCTACTCACATTTTCGGTCTGCATTCTAAGCTGTCCTTGTCCCAAAATCTACTCCTATCGGTGCTAGCATTACACGCTTTTCTGGATCCACGTGAACACGAAAGAACGAGGAGATCATACTGAGGGGACGAGATCACACACACCATCGGATTCGCCACTGTTCTGCGGAATCCAGGTTTTAAATTTCAAAGTTCTAGTTAGAATCATATCAAATAGAGTAGTTAATCGCTTTATTTCAATAAATTCTATTCTCGATATTGCCAGGGAAGCTGTGGGGATTGATAGTTTCTGAGAAACTATGATTCACTCCTCACTTCTGAGGTAGGATCGAGAATCTTGCAGGTAGATTAGACAAGCTATTTTATTTATTTAGAGTAATTCTACAAAATCGCACAGGCAAATAACTACACTCGGTTATCTTGTCTATTTTAAATTATTATTTAGTTATTATTTCTAGATACGCTTAAAATAGTTTGCTTTCCTTAAAATTATTAAAAGTTTTCTTAGAAGAATAAAAGTTATATAGCTAGATTTATTTCACATAGTTAGAATTTGTTTCATTATAGCTTAGATTTGCATTTTGTTTCAGTATGACAATCACGGACCTCAAGAGCCTGTGGAATATATATTTGAGCCAATCGTGCCTCAACCAAACCTAGTCACAAAGAATAGTTGACATAGACCAAAATCTCAGATACAAGTATTCCAACAACCACAGATTTACAACAGATCAGTTCTCAATTAAGAGGATTAAACATAGAAGATGACCAAGCACACACATTTTGGTCAACCAACCAAACTATAGATTACCCTAGGCAAAACACTCACATGACTCGTAGAAGGGCTCGAAGAGAACAAACATTCGGTGTGATCCTTTAGTTCCACAAATGCCAGATGTCTGGAGACACCCTCGTAGATATAGATACCAGCTTAAGAATCCAGTGTCATGAGAACCCCGTAAAGGTATTCTCGAGAAGATCGCACAACTATTGGTTCTAAATATAGAAGTTTCGAGAAAGCATACGATTACTCTGGATACTAGGGATTAGAACTTGATCTCGCGTATGACCATAACAGACCGCAACAAACAAGAATCTATGGTTGCGATCCACAGATCCCACAACCCAACGAATCCACAAGTCAGTTAGATATAGACACTAACCTACGCACCTTGGTATTCAGGTCCACTCCACTTCCACCTATCATCATCGAACAACCGTCCTTACTAGATATCGCTAACTAACGCTAGGGAATTCTGACTAGGCGTAAAATCATCCGTAGAGTCAATTATATTCATCATCCACTATATGACCTTATCAGAGATATACACGAAACTATCCCGTCATTTTCCACGTATTCCACAACCCATAGATCGAATCACGCCGCAGCTCGATATTGATTGAGCCTTCGAGTAGTCATCCTCGCTGATCGATCTATCACACCACCAAGTTAGAAGGGCCTTCTTTGCCTTAGATTCACAAATTCCACTAGTGCGTGTCGAAGACATTAGACTCGCAGAAGAGTCACTTGTAGATTCTCAAACTCGCTTTGTCGCTTCCGCGCACGGAACCGGCGTCGGTCAAGGTGGGATTTCCTAGGTTTACTAAACTAGGGAGATCCTCTTGATTTTCTCGAATCTCATGTCGTTAACCCACGGATTAGACTGGAAGCTTCTTGTAAGCATGCAGAATGTGGTTAGAGGGAATGTAGGCATTGATTTTTAGGGTTTGGGTAAGTCTTAGTTAGTTATGGCAACTTACTAAGAATAGGTCTTAGGGTGAGTTGGCTTGATGAGGTGTCTAGGTGAGGTGTATGTGTGGATATTATTTAAATTAAGATATTTAAATAATAAATATGGTGAGGATAATGAATTAATTTAATTAAATTAATATTATTGAGGTGAAGGGGGTCATGGCTAGGTGAATGTGATGAAGGGTGCTTATTTTTCGAGGGACCAAAGGGGAGTGTGACCTAATTTTAGTGTCTACACCACCTTAAAATCCACCATCTCCATTTTGTGCCCTTCATTGGTGTATCCATCTTACACCTAAGAACTACTAGCCACCGTGATCTTTCACAATCCAAACTCCCATACCTCATGAATATGGTCGATCAAATGACAAAACAAATGTATCATGAGTATTTCCGTCATAAATATTGAACTACATAGAGATGTTATGTTATGTCACACGCTGCAAGAGTGGGAAATTCTAGACATCGCAATTTTTGTGGAAAATATCACAAGATTGTAATAAGGTGCACATATTCTTGCATAGACAAACTATCCCATTTTTCCCATCCACGTCACAATCAATACACCATAACCCACTGTGAGTCTCATGTGCCAAATTGGTAGACATATTCTCGAACTACATATCCGTAGTTGTTATTTGTGTTTCAATAAAAGGACTTACCCTTTTATTTTCACCCCCAACTAATTTTGCGCGTAGATCTTATTCCAAGGCCTCATGCAGATCATTAAATGTTTTATGTGATAAAGCCCTTTGAAATGGAGTCAGTAAACCTCCAACAAACCATTTAGCATGTTGGCTATGATGAATATCATAAGATAACTTAGACAACAAATTCTTAAACTACGCATCATACTTCCTCACACTTTGAGATAAGACTTATTTCATGTCCTTTAACATGCTAATTGTTTATTTCTCAAACTTAGGAATGTGAAATTCGGATAAAAATTCATCTCACAATGCATCATAATCCATCACAATCTGATGTGGATCATATTTTCTACACTATCTTTGTGTACGCCTTGAAATGTGAAAGCAAACTAAATTTCCTTCCTATCAAGATTTGTTATTCCCTTAGTTCTTCATAACAAATCACACTTATGCACATGCTCAGCTACATTTTCCACACCTCTATACTTTAGAAAGTGAAGTGACATCTCAAAGTAGATCCGAGGCGTCTCATTTGCACTAGTTTATGAGGCTATAATGGTTGTTTTTGTTGTGTCCCTTGTGTTGGAATGGGGTCATATCTTAAACCTAAGCCTCCACTAGAATTCCCGCACATGGTGGCTAACTCCGAACCTTATTAGCCTTCATTGCATGACCTATGGTCTTCTAGATGAACTTCTATGTGTCTAATTATTGTCCTAAACTAGACACCAACCATCTAAGTTATGGTTGCACCTATAGGATTGCTTCCAATGGGTTGCATGCCAATTCTCTATTTTGATGATGCGTATATGAAAATACTTCCAAAACTACTCGTCCCAAACATCGGCGCCTACTATACTACCATATGCGCATCTTTAATATGTCGTGCCTCATGATCGATAACTAAAATATGCCTAATCGCATATCCTTCTCAACGTGAGGATCTTCCTTTCTTATCTTCACTGTCATGTTATTTTATAACTATTTCTAGATTTAGAACACCTTACACAAGGGAAAGGTATCTAGGTTGGGTTAGATGCATGCCTGCAGCTTCTCATTCTCTCCTCGACTCATTCTCATCATATGTTGATGGGTCTCCTTAGTTCCCTTTCCCAATGTCACGAGGATATGATCCTCGTGGTCCCTTGCCCTCTGCCGGTTGCTATCATCATTTCCAACAATCATCATTCTTATCGACCTCAATGCCTCATCAACCACCCATTTTCGTGCATGTCATTATTTATGATTTTTCAAGTTTCTCCTCTATATTTATTCTACTAGGTTTGCAACCATCCTTCTAAAACCTACTTCCTTCCTCAGGCATGAAGGGGTTTATCTCGCATAGGTAGGTTCTCCATTCCTATTCCAACCATCAAGATCTTGATAGCTAAAGGTGTTACATGAAAATAGGATCCTCTCGGCTTGAAAAAAAAACCAAAATTTTTCTTCCTTTGGGGATGCAAATAACATGTCAAATTTGTGTACTCCAAGGTATAATTGTGCATCACACCTTCACACCAATGATCTACAAAGAGAAGAAGGAGGGGCTAGTCCATGGCTTTTCCAAATTAGAGAGTGCTTAATAGTCTTCATGTATCCAATTTTACTTCCTTCCTATCCAAACACCCTCTCACCCAATGATAGGATGCCAACCACTTTGGTAAAATTAAAATGGGAAAAATATGAAGAACATCTCATAAAACAAGTCATATAGATTGTCTCTGCACCCACTTTCGAGTATTAAAATCAAGCCCAATTCTATATCTCTAATCAATGTGTTTTGGTCTTCATATATCCAATTCTCAATATTCTCCAAGGACATTTAGATTGTCATCTACATGCGAACCTCGTGTAGAAAATTTTGAAAAGAGGTCTTGGAAACGAAACCAATATGCGCCTTTTTTTATTATCCAATGTAGCTATGTGTGTGATGGCAATTCTTCCGATAAGTCTTAAAGCTCACCTAAAGTGCATGCACATCTAGGTCCCTCCTTTATTATTCTTAGTAATATGTTTTCATGCATGTTCAAGAACCATAACCATAACAATCATACATATAAGAAGATACATAATAGCATGATAATTTAACAACACATATAATAAGGATGATTAATCAACATAAATAATGATCAATACTATTTGAATCCCTATAATCCCATACTCGTCAGATATAATAGGTATAATTGTGCATCACACCTTCACACCAATGATCTACAGCTCTAGTCCATGGCTTTTCCAAATTAGAGAGTGCTTAATAGTCTTCATGTATCCAATTTTACTTCCTTCCTATCCAAACACCTCTATCGGTCAGTATAGGATGCCAACCACAGGTAAAATTAAAATGGGAAAAATATGAAAACATCTCATAAAACAAGTCATATAGATTGTCTTGCACCCACTTTTGAGTATTAAAATCAAGTCCAATTCTATATCTCTAACTAAATGTGTTTTGGTCTTCATATATCCAATTCTCAATATTCTCCAAGGACATTTAGATTGTCATCTACATGCAACCTCCAGGTAGAAAATTTTGAAAATAGGTCTTGGAAACGAAACCAATATGCAATCTTTTTATTATCCAATGTAGCTATGTGTGATGGCAATTCTTCCGCACAAGTCTTAAAGCTCACCTAAAGTGCATGCAACATCTAGGTCCCTCCTTTATTATTCTTAGTAATATGTTAGCATGCATGTTCAAGAACCATAACCATAACAACCATACATATAAGAAGATACATCATAGCATGATAATTCAATAACACATATAATAAGGAAGATTAATCAACATAAATAATGATCAATACTATTTGAATCCCCATAATCCCATACTCGATCTAGTCAATCTAGCAACCCATATACAATTGTCCATGGTAAAACATTAATTCATCAGACAATAAACTCACAGTTGATTACATCATGTATAAATTATAATCACCAATTGTCCATGCATGCATACAGAGTCTCGTTATATATCCCAAAATATCACTCGATACCATTAACACTCAAATCCCTAACTCAGAACTTTGAACCCTTCACTCTCTCCTTGGTCTCTATTACAATGGAGCATCACTTATATTTATAGGGTGGGGACTTGCCCTTCACCGCCTACATGCACCTTCCTAATAATAGGTGTACTTACAAATAGACTGCATGATTTTTACAACTCAAGATAACATTAGATTAGGCTATAAATAGATAAGATCCTTACATGCTTTAATCCTATTATTAGTTGGATCCATGCGTGTTCTTTATCCTTGCTTTGCATGTTCTTTTCTTTATTATAGCTCCTTTGTGTGCATCCCAAGCTATCACACTTTGTCTATTCTTAGATATTTTCTTGTTCACAACTCCATCTTTGCTTTGCTATTTTTATTTGTGTTCTAGAAAATTAGTTGATTCCCAAATCTGTATGCTCATGCACAAACCTTAGTGCACTAACATTTCCTCGCTTGTGTGTGTGCCCCTTCGTGCATCCTTTGTGCACAACCCTAACCTCTGCACATGGCTAGTATTTAGCCATTTTCACCGCTCAACAATTGAATTAGAGACTTGTTATTTACAATTTTAGTTAGGATTAAGTCCTAGGGCTTTTGTCACTTAGTGGATTGCTTTAAATTTTTCATTGTAAGTTTGCATTATGGATTGTAATATGTTGTTCCTCGAGTCCTGTAAATTTCTTCAAGAAGTGATATAAGAAGCACTATTGTTGCTTTCAAGAGACATGATTATATTTACATGTGTGATGTCTCCATGAAAATATGTGGATGGTGTTCTATAAAATAGTTCTTCATTAGACCCTCTGATTGATTTTGTCACTATAGTGTAGATCACTCCAAGTAACCATAGAAGAAGATGATGACCAATTCCACCCTCACTTTGAATTTTCTAAGCATGTTCAAGATGGGTCAAGCTCATACAAATACCCGATAAATAAGAACATATTATCCAAATGGAAGATGAACCAATACAATAACCTAATTTTTGAGAATCAGCTACCCAACAAGATGTTTTTTCCAATCTACTAACACATTTTGTGCATAAAAATGTATGTTGGGTCATGTAAGGCCATCTATGTTGGAAATATGCATGCCCATGCATAGTGAATTCCAACCGTAGCTTTTTTAGGAATATTAAAAATAGATTTAGTTTTTCTTTAGTTTGCTTTAGTTAACTCAACTTTATCCTATTTTTAGGATTAGATTTAATTCAAATAAATTTGTTTTAATTCATGCATAGCATGCAACTATTTTAAAGCATGAGTTTAGATTTAGAATACTCACCAAGAGTCATTAGTGGGTGAGTTATTCTATTTAAATAACAACAATTGTAATTGCTTTATATGTGTTGAGGGCGAATCACAACACCCTTGAATGTCTCGCAACTTGATGGGTTGAGACTCTCGCATGCGATTGCATAACATGGAGCTTTTCCCAAGTGTGGACCTTGCAAAATCGGAAAAGATCTCCTGATGAAGGCCGGTTCCTATTCCTCTGTTCAGATGCACACGTAAAAATGTAGAGGGTTTACTCAAAAACCTAATCTAACTTGCCAAGGAGACATGGTAAGAAGATGCATAGAAATAAACCTAAACTAACAAAGGTGATGCACCGAGGAATGAATAACACCTATCTTGCCAATAAACATAAACCATAAAAATGCAATGCAAGATCATGCACAATTAACTTGATTTTCAAAGTGAAAGATCAAGAGGATGCAAATGAACATAGAAAGGGTTGAGAATCATCCACAGACATGCATTATTTTCTCCAAAGATTGATACAACACACTACAAAATGCCAAGAGGCAAAGTTGCATTACAGTTTTAAATGGGAGGTTTTAACTCCACAAATTCACCTGCCAAAGAGAAGAAGGGAGGGCAAAACAAGAATTTCCAACCTTTAGAAAGAAGCCCCTCCTTACAATTTATAGGAAGAATGAGAGAGGGAAGAGAGAGGAACTCCAAATCTACCCCAACCACCTCCAGATTGTATTTAATTCATCTCATAATGGTGGTAGGTAAGAACCCTAGCAAACCCAAAAAGTGGCGAACTGTATTTTTTATTTTTAAGAATTTTTCCCACCTAATTAAAGATATCTAGTCTTAGTTGGATAGAGGACCTTGTAAGATTTCCAAAAAGTCTAACCTTGCATTAATCCGAGCTCCCTGTGAAAATTTATGGCCATTTGAATATCTGGGTCAGGGTTTGCTTCCTATCAGCGCTCAAAATGTCACCTCTTGAAGGTGCGCCTTGGCGCATCCATCCTTATGTTGACATACTCTTACATGCACCAAGGCACAAATTTCTTCGTGTCGACATCCTTTGCTTTGCGTCCTAACTCCGTGCCTTGGCGTATCCATTTACATGTCGACATTCTTTTTGTGCGTGTGCCCTTAACCTCGCGCCTTTAGTGCGAATTTCTTCGTGTCGACATCCTTTCACGTGCGCCCTTAACCCGGTGGCATAATAAACATCGGCTTTGAGTTTATTTTATTTCTATATTCTTCGCTTGTCTATATCTACCTGTGGGGAAGATATTTACAACAGTATGCACACACAAAGGTGTGAAATCTGCATAAGCAAGGAAGGATGTGCATCAAAGTACACACATGCACGCACGCACAACTTGATTGTAAAGAGATGAATCTCCGAGTATGATGAAGCTTTTATTAATAGAGATTACACATAATAGTGTTGGTTCAAATATTCATCTTTTTATGCAAGTTACTTAAGTGTTCTGTTTATTTCTTTTATGATGTTTGTTGTAGAAGACGTGTAGATTTTCTACAAATTGGTATCGTGAGCGAGGTTATTCCAACAAATTATTAAATTGGTAGCAAGCTATGGCTTCTACATCCAAAGCATGCAGACACCACAATTTAATGAAAAGAATTATGAATACTGATCGTTGACCATGAAGGCACTATTCAGATCTCAAGACATGTGGGAGATCGTTGAAGATGGGTACACAGAGCCTGTAAATGCAACAACGTATACTACACTTTCTCAAGTAGAGAAAGATACTTTGAAGGAGTTACGAAAGAAGGATGACAAAACTCTTTTATATATTCATCAAGAAATGCATGAAAGCATTCTTCCAAGAGTGGCAGTAGCCATTCAAGCAAAGACCGCATGGGATACTTTACAAATTACATATCAAGGTAAGGAGAAAGTAAAATTGCCAAGCTATAGTTACTTCGTAGAGATTTTGAGAATTTAACAATGAAAGATTCAGATTCTCAGAGAATCATTTTTTACTTATGTAGTTGGCTTAGTCAATCAAATCAAATCCCATGGTGATACTCTTGAAGACAAAAGGATTATTGAAAAATTGCTTAGAAGTTTTCCTACAAAATTTGATCCTTTAGTTGTTGCTATTGAAGAAACTAAGGATCTGAGTCAGTTTTCTATTGATGAGTTGCATGCATCACTAATCAATCATGAACAGAGGATGAATAGATCACATGAAAGTGTAGATTAGGATTTTGCATCTTAGACAATAGGTAGTCATGGAAAAAGAAGAGGAAGTTTCAGCCCAAGAGGCAGAGGAAGAAGTCCATCTAAAGGATGCGGCAACGGTTCATCAAACTTAGGTGGAAGAGGACAGAATCAAGAACAGAGTTATGGTTAGAGACAAGATAAGTCTCATGTTTAGTGCCATTATTGCAAGAAGTATGGGCACTATGCTTATGATTACAAGAAAAAACAATATGATCAGGAGAGGCAAAATCAAAATCAGGTTGGAAGTTGTATTTCTAAACCTATGTTTATTACATGCACAAGGATTGCAAAAGCAATACCTTCTTTATCCCTTATTGAATGTAATTTGTCAAAAAGAGAGTCCATGTGATGTATGGTATTTGGATTTAGGTTGCAGTAATCACATGACAAGTAATCTAGATTTGTTTTCTAGTTTGGATGATTCAGTTAAGAGTGATGTAACTCTTGGAAATAACAATATTGTCTGTGAAAGGAAAAGGCACAATTAGTATTCTAACAAGACAGGGGGAGCAAACAAGTATGCAAGATGTTTACTATGTTGCAGTTTGAAACATAACCTTATGAGTATTAGACAACTGGTACAGAAAGGATACTGATTCTATATGGAAGACAATGAGTGCGTGATTGTGGACAAAGCTCCTAGCACTTAGTTGATTGTAAAAGTTAAGATGAGCAGCAATAGGATGTTTCCATTGATTTTGAAACTTGGAAAAAGAAGAAATCAGATCTTTTTGCAGCAAAATCGGTGAGCTTAGTTTGCAAAGAAAGTCCCGTGCTAAGCCAAATCAATCTTTTGTTGAGTCCTGCGGTCAAACAAATGAGTCCTGCACCAATGAAAATCAGGTCCGCACTACAACAAGTGAGTCATGCACTGATTCTTGCATAAATATAGTTGATTCCTATGCTGAAGGAACACAATCAACTTTTCATTCAGTCATGAAGGATGAATCATGGATTTGGCATCTAAGGTATGAACATTTAAATTTTGGATGTTTGAAGTTATTACATAGAAAAAATATGGTTAAAGGTTTGCCATTGATTCAAAAACCGTAAAGGGTATGTGAAGGTTGTATTTTGGGAAGCAACATAGAGATTCATTCCCAGCTTGGCAAAATAACAAGAGCAAGTGCACCACTTGAGATTGTACATTCATTTATGTGGACCTATGTAGACACTTCTATTGAGGTTGTATTTATTTTATGACATTCATTGATGATTACACAAGGAAGACGTGGGTTTATTTTCTAAGAAATAAATCAAATGTCTTTAATACATTTCAACAGTTCAAGGCATTAGTGGAGAAGCAAAGTGGATACTACATCAAAGTTCTCGAATGGATAGAGGAGGTGAGTATGTTTCTAATGAGTTTATGAATTTTTACGTATATCATGGTATTCACAAACAGCTTTACTACCGAGTATACACCACAATAGAAAGGTGTGGCGAGAGAGGAAAAATAGAACTATCATGGAGATGGTGAGAAGCATGTTGAAGGAAAACATCTTCCAAATGATTATTGGGTAGAAGCAGTAGTAACTTGTTTATATTTTAAACATGTGTCCAACAAAACTTATTAGGAACATGGTTCTTCAACAAGCATGAACTAATAGGAAACACAAGTTTCACATTTCATAGTTTTTGGTTGTGTAGCGTATGCACATGTACTTGATGAGCTAAGGAAGAAATTAGACAACAAAGAAGAAAAGTGTATTTTTGTTGGACCTATTAAGAGAATACAAAAGCGTACAAGTTGTACAATCCAGTCACTAGAAAGGTTGTAATCAGCAGGGATGTATAGTTTATTGAGAATGAAGCATGGGATGGAAGTATAGAGAAAATAGTGAGTATAACAACAGCTATTCCGCATGATGATATGAAAGATGAAACTTTAGAGAAACAAGGTACTGTATCTACAAATCTTCCACATGCACCACAAGTTGTAGCACAAGCTACACTTCCATCTACAAATCGAGGTCACCAAGATTTCAGCCATCTTTAGCCATGCAAGAGACATCACAGTGGAACACCAAAAGCTACTCCATCACCACAAAGCAGTCCTGCATCGAATACTCATGTGCAGCAGAAAACAAGAAGTATAAGTGAGATTTATAATGTTGATATAACTAATTCATTTTCAGTTTTTGCATTATTTTTTCAAGTGCAGATCCAAAGATATTACGAAGAGGCTATAAAGAATGAAGTTTGGAAAAAGCCATGGATGATGAGATGGATGCTATAGAGAAGAATCAGACATGGGAGCTGATGGGTCTTCCAAAAGGAAAGGACATGATAGGAGTCAAGTGGGTCTACAAGACAAAATACAATGCTGATGGAAAAGTACAAAAGAAAAAGCAAGGATGGTTGCAAGAGGTTTTACGCAACAATATGGAGTTGACTACAATGAAACATTTGCACCAATAGCATGTTTGGACACGGTAAGAATGGTTTTAGCAATTGCAGCTAAAAAAAAAAATGGCTTATTTATCGATGGATGTTAAATCAACATGCGTAAATGGATTCCTTGAAGAGGAAGTTTATGTAAATCAACTAGAAGGTTATGAGATTGAAGGTCATGAAGGAAAATTATACAGATTGAAGAAAGTGCTCTATGGTCTCAAGAAAGCACCTAGAGCTTGGCACACAGCGAGAATAGATTCTTATTTGATTGAGAATGGTTTGAGTAGGAGCAGCAAAGAACCTACCTTATACACCAAGATAAATGAGCAAGGTCAAATTTTAATTGTTTGTTTATATGTAGATGATTTGATCATTACCATAAATCTATCTACAGAGTCATTCAAATCAGCCATGAAAAAGGAGTTTGAGATGACAAATCTTGGTCTTATGCATTATTTTTTGGGCATTGAAGTTCAACAATCAGAAGGTGAAGTTTTTATCTCACAAGAAAAATATGCAAATGATGTTTTAAAAAGGTTTAACATGATGAATTGTAAGCCAATGCCAACACCAGTTGTAGTAGGTTTGAAGTTGAGCAAAGAGGATGAAGGATCGTTTATGGATCCAACATTGTTTAAAAGTTGGTTGAAGTTTTATATATTTGACGACCACAAGGCGATATTATGTATGGTGTGAGTCTCATATCAAGGTTCATGGAATCTCCAAAAGATTAACATTGGCAAGCTGGAAAAATAATTTTGAGGTATGTATGTGGAACAAGAAATCATGAAATTATTTATTCAAGTTCAGATGAGTTCAAATTAATTGGTTATACGAGATAGTGATAGTGGCTTTGAAGTATAGATGATCGAAAAGCACATCCGGCTATAATTTTCACTTTGGAACATGAGTGGTTTCATGGGCATCAAAGAAGCAACCCATTGTCACTTTATCTTCAACAGAAGTAGAGTATGTAGCAACAACAAGAGAAACATGTCAAGATGTTTGGATGAGAAGAGTGTTGACATATTTACAACATAAACAAGAGGAAGCTACACAAATTTTTTTGTGACAACAACTCAGCCATAGCGTTGTCCAAAAATCATGTTTTTCATAAGAGGAGCAAGCATATTGATACGAGGTATCATTTCATCAGGGAGTTGGTAAACAACAAGGAAATTCATCTTGAATTTTGTAGATCCGAAGATCAGTTTGCAGACATTTTTACAAAGGCTTTGGCAAAAGAAGTTTTTGAATATTTGAGAGATTGTTTGGGAGTTTGTGATCCCACGCATGGAAAATCTGAAAAATCAAATGAAGCTCCAAAAGAGTGAAAGCTACAGTTTGAAATTAAGGGGGAGTGTTGGAAATATGCATGCCCATGCATAGTGAATTCCAACCATAGCTTTTTTAGGAATATTAAAAATAGATTTAGTTTTGCTTTAGTTTGCTTTAGTTAACTCAGCTTTATCCTATTTTTAGGATTAGATTTAATTCAAATAAATCTATTTTAATTCATGCATAGCATGCAACTATTTTAAAGCATGAGTTTAGATTTAGAATGCTTAGTTGAAGAGCTGTTAGTGGGTGAGTTATTCTATTTAAATAACAACAATTGTAATTGCTTTGTATGCACACACAAAGGTGTGAAATCTGCACAAGCAAGGAAGGATGTGCATTGAAAGCACACAGCTGCACGCACAACTTGATTGTAAAGAGCTGAAGCTCTGAGTATGATGAAGCTTTTATTAATGGAGATTATGCACAGCAGTGCTGGTTCGAATATTCATCTGTTTATGCAAGTTATTTAAGTGTTCTGTTTATTTCTTTTATGATGTTTGTTGTATAAGACTGCAGATTTTCTACAATCTAGAGTTGATTGTATGGTTGGTATAACTATGTCGTGTAATTGTTGTAGAGAAAGTTTAAGGATTCATGTAAGGGAGTGTTTTCATCTCACACTAATGACATAATGTTCATTGCCTAAATGTTGTTGTCATTTTTTCTACTACAATACTACAGATTTAGATCAATAGTATTCTTTAGTATATCGATTGATCCTTTATCAGGAAATATGTCTATTATCAAAGACCTGTGGTATGTTTCTGTCTCGATTATTTGTCGGGCATGAAAATCATACACAATTTCTGTACTTTTTCTTCGTCCATGAGTGGCACAAAAATTGTGTTTCTTTAATTAAGATTGTTCCACCATAAATTAACTACTCAAAAGAATGCATTTCAGTAAGTATGCATGAACAAATTTTTCGAGACAATGTCAAAGCTTCAAATCAAATACCAAAACATCCTTTAATTGGTTGTTTAGTTATATGGCACCATACAAAAAAATAATCTTCAATAATTCAATTTTTTGGACAGCTAAAAACGGTACTCCTTGTTCATGTGAAAAGTGCAGACAGGCTGAGATTTGATGGTACCGTGCTGTCAATGCATAAACTGTATACTGCACTCAATTTTAAGCCTAAACCAGAATATTTCTCAGGATGGCTACATACCAAATAATTAATATCAATCAAACAACTTTTTAGATATATCTGATAAAATTGTCTGAGATCCATAGCATTGTAGTGTTGAAATTAGATTGGAATCTTGGTCCCCACATCCAAATATGTTCTGAAAGCTAGAATTTTCATCACATGTCTTGATGTCAGATCTCCTTTCCATTGCATTGGTTTCATCAATTGTCATATTATTAGCAGCTAAAGAGTTTTCTTCATCGTAGACATGAGGCAAATAGGTACAACATTTCCCATTTCCTTCATTGTCTAGGCGCTTCAAAGAACCCATGGTATTAGAATTTGTACCGGATCCCCACAAAATAGTAGAAGCATCCAGCATTTCATCATGAGGGTAAATTGGAGACATTTCCACGTAGTTTAATAAGTCACTCCCATGTGATGATATTGTCTGAACCATGTTTGGATTTATTGAATTATTGCTGAAGCACAAATCTCCTGCAATTGAGTCCAAGCTGTAACCATGAAATGCATTATCATAGGATGGTGCATTTTGAAGGTTTTGTCTATACTGCAACTGGGGGTTAATATGGCTATAAATTTCAGGATACCCAAAAGAAGGTTCACAGTAAATATTGATCTGATTCTTAGCACCTCCTGCTTCTGAATCTATCTGCACCAGGTTGTGATATGGAGAAATGCTGGCTAAGTTATTGTTGCAATTCCATAGTGCAGGAAGTGACCCTCTAGAGTTTAATAAATCCTTCACGGGGATACAATCAATCTGAGGAAGTGCAGTACACGATTGGGAGGAACTTATACCGGGTGTATAATGTGGGTTTTCGTTGTTATTGCCAATGGCAGATTGCTTTGTCATTGATTCTAATAGCTTCTGTTTTGAGGCCTCGGACGATGAGCTTGTCTCAGCCTTGGCTAGTTTTTTTCTTTATCCAGGAGTTCCAGTAATTTTTTATCTCATTATCTGTCCTTCCTGGCAAATGGGAGGCGATGTATGCCCACCTGCCCAATATGGTGCAATATATATCCCATTATCAGAAATTATTATAAGTTTAAGATTCATGGACACCATATAAAAAATTGAAAATCATGCCAGCCAAATGTCTCCATAAGTATATGAAAGTTCACCAACCTGTTTCCAACCATTTTGTGGAGATGAATGATAAGTTTCTCTTCACGTGGAGTGAAATTGCCCCTCCTGATATCAGGTCTCAAGTAATTGATCCATCTTAATCTGCAACTTTTTCCACAACGTTGGAGACCTGCAGTGAGAGAAACCAATTTCAAGCAATCCATATGACCCAATATATTATATGATAAAAAAAAACAATCAATGTTAACAAGAAATTTTCCTAATATCTCTCGTATCACCTTTCTATATATGTTCATAATTTTTTTTTTTTTTTCTGATAAAGTCTATTCAATAATCAATACAACCCCGTTTATGGAAATTCTAAAAAAATCAAACTGTATAGCCATTGGTAGAGGAAAGACCATCCACAACAATAATTTCTATTTTTCCTGAAATGAGCATGTTCATAAGAAATAACGATTGCAGAGAAAACTAATGTAGAAACAATGCCTGATTTCTCGGGAACTTCACTCCAGCAGCCATGACCATTATTTGTTATATAATTCATGAGCTTCTCATCCTCCTCAGGAGACCAAAGGCCTCGTTTCACTTTCTGTTGGTTGCAACACAAATGCTTTCCCATTGTAAATTGCCCACAAAAAACAACAATAACAAAACAACCAAATTTGTTTGGTAGTCTAACACTAATCAATCCAGCTTCTGTTTTTCCCTCAACTGAAAATAAAACTAAATAACTCTTAACTGTTCTATAAATCGCAGTACAACCGTTGTAATAAACATTTAAATCCTGGGTCAGACAACGCCTTCTGACATGCCATCATTTTCTTAAAAGAGGAGAGGACAGATATTATTTCTCAATCAACTTCATAATTGCCTTAAATCTTAACTAACTGTGATAATCCTCCACATCAACTAAGATTACTTGATTACTCATTGTAGCAGACTGTGCAGATGAGAATATATTCTATACTGCGGCTGTAATATCGACGTTGATTATTTAGGGGATTACCTTATAATATGTCCTACATGATCAGAACACAGGGTTTCCTACCATCAAGTGGGGCATAGCTTGGTAGGCCATATGCACTCTACTTTTCAACTGTAATTCTCAACAACTAGGCCACGTCTCATTTGCCTGATTTTGAAAATTAGAATGAAATCCAAAGTACAACTTTGTAAAGCCTTCAATCATTATTTCGTATCAGGGTAGATCTATGCCTTGCAATAATGATAATATGATAGCATAGTATCAATTCACCCACTTTAATTACAATGAGCCAAAATTTACTTTATAGAATTCAATGAGATTTTTAAGAATTCTATAGATATATGGGCTCATTTAGAAGGGGTTGTAAGAGAGATTCATTTGATTAAACAGGAATTTATGTGCCAAAAGTGTATTCAAGCATTTAAAGAGGAACACTTATCATTTACTACTTCTTGTGTCTATTGAAAGACTAAGGGTTGCGACACTTACATTAAATCAGATTATTGCTGATTTATAATTATTGTAATGTTGATTCTCAGACTATTCAAAATCTGAGCGCCCTAATATTAATGAATGGATACCACATACCTTATTTAACACCCTCAACATTTTACATTCTTGTGGTTGGATTACGATTCCGAATGAGGAGAGTTGTTTCTCGTGACTTGTGGCAACTTGTAGAAAACAGAGAAATTTTTATAATGCATGGGTAGAGGATCAAGGTCGTCAAATTCATTTTTCAAGATATGATACCTTCTATAACCCTACTACTAT
Organism: Taxus wallichiana var. yunnanensis; assembly: GCA_018340775.1. Lineage (NCBI taxonomy): Eukaryota > Viridiplantae > Streptophyta > Pinopsida > Cupressales > Taxaceae > Taxus > Taxus wallichiana. Next base: position 570,653,719 of record CM031242.1, read on the forward strand.
AGTTCTAGCCTTGCCACTAAATGATTGCTACAATTCTTGTCAAGGGCTTTGTTTCACGGGTTTGTTTCATCTCATTATGTGAACCTATTTACAACAATTTATTTCTCGGGTGACTATCTCATTGATTCACAAATATATTTTTATCACTATATATCATTGATAATCTATAGCTTTTCAATAATAATGTCAATTTTCTTAGTTTCCTATTTGTCAATTCATGTAATTAGGTGTGATTTACTCACAACTTATTGAATTATATTTGAACAAGTTTGATTATAATTTTTCATAATTAGTAGTAGTGCATTATTAGTGTAAACCAAATTTCCACGTCCACATTCTAGTGAACCGACATTAAATTGTATGTTTTTTCGCTTGATTATGCATTGGTTATAGATCTTATTTTTTCGGCATTGATCCATTTTTTTATTCAAAATCTATTAGCCCTATTTCGTATCTATTACATTCTAAACCCTAATGTGCTTATAATGGCCCATCACTTAAATGCACTTTTTTAAGATTATAGCTCCCTTTGTATAAGCCCTCATAATTATTACTGCAGACCAACATAGTAATTCTAAATGTGTTAACCTCATAGAGAGTAAGCTAGAGCAATATGGATCTAGTCCCATATGTGCACAAGAATGTAATCCTTTGTTGAACACGAAAAACTTAACAAAATATGATAATGTAATGTATTTATAGGGTTATTGTCATATAGAAATCCATTCTTTTTCTTTTAATGGTATATCCTATCAATCCTATTATTGGACTTTAAATGATAAAAAAATTAACAATAAATATGGTACGATAGTATTGCTAAATATTTAATGGAAAATCCTTTTGATATCCATGTTTATTTTTACATGATGAAAAAAATGTTTGTAGTACTCCATACCAGTATATTCTTTTTAAAATGTCATATTTTAAAACGATAAAAATGCTACACCTTTAACCCTAATTATATATATATACATATATACATATATATATATATATACACACACACACACACACACACACACATACACACACACACACACATATATATATACACATATATATATATACATATATATATATGTATATATATATATATATACATATATATATATGTATATATATATATATGTATATATATACATATATACATATGTATATATACATATATACATATGTATATATGTACATATATACATATACATATGTATATATCTATACATATATATATATATATATATACATATATATATACATATATACATATGTATATATTTATAGATATACATATGTATATGTATATATGTACATATATACATATGTATATATGTATATATGTATATATATAGATATGTACATACATACATACATACATACATACATACATACATACATACATACATACATATATATATATATATACATATATATATATATATATATATATATATATATATATATATATATATATATATATATATATATATATATATATATATATATATATCGGGATATGGATAGTCGACACGTGGCTAACATAATATCTTATCATGTCATATCATAATTATTTATTCTTTCATATGCTTAGTGGGTCACCCTTAGGGATTTGGATAGTATAGTAGGGTATATATAGGAGTTAGAGAGTAGGATATTATCATCATATTGAGCACTTGAGTCTTATTGTATGGTTTGGAGGTTTCCCCCTCGAAGTGGCTAAGTTATTCTACTTGCATATTGTGATCATTTCTTTATATTTTGGAGCTCTTTGGTGTTCTATTGTTGCTAATATTCATATCTATCTATATTATTTCGTTACAAGTGGTATCAAAGCATGATCTCATCCAAATCTACGTCAAAATCCTAATTGTGAAGGTTCGGCTATATCTCAAAACTAGTAGTTTTTTTGCAATTTTTAATTGGTGTTGTAGAATCAGTCAAGTAAGATCCTCTCCAATTTTCAAGATATTTTTATTTGTTTTGTAAAATTTATATATCATTTTTAGGGGTTTTCAATCATTCACTTCTTAGGCTACAATTTTGGGAATTTTTCTAAGTTTCTTATATTTTCATAAATCTTTCCAAAATTATCTAGGGTTTGTTCTCTATGTTTCTCTCTATTTGGCCAATAACCTTGAAAACCCCAAGCCCTAAATTTCTACCCTAACCTTGGTATCCCAAGACACAAACCCTACATCATGACAAGGAGATCAACTAGAGGCCAAGGGAAGGGTCAAACTCCTAGTAAGGAAGATGTGGATTTTGAATCTTCAGCTATGAGGGCATTAGATATAGTCTCCCAACTTAAGGACATGGTAAACAACTAGTTGAATAATATGAAAGTGGATTTTGGTCATAGCTTAATCGCAATGAAGGGTGAAGTGATGTTAGAATTGGACAATGGATTGAAAATAGTGAAGGGTGACATGTGTAGACACCCTAAAAATACATACATATTTCTATCCCGTTGTTATCCAATCATAATTAATTAAATTAATTCCATTGATTAAATACCCATTTAGAATTAATTAAATTAATTATATTTCCTAAAGTCACATTCCCACCTCTTAGAATTAAATAATTTAATTCTATTATGTCTTCAAAATTAATTAAATTAATTCATACATTCTTATAGCTAATATAATTAAACATTTAATTAAATAAATGGTTAATTATTCCCTCACAATTAAATACTAATTAATTTAGTTATTTAATTAAATCATATTATCTACTCATGCTCTACTTCACTCCACTTCCAGAAGCCTATAAAGGTGGGGGTAGCAATAATCTACGTGCAACCAATTCTCAAATGAATTCAAAGATAAATTTGATTGCCCTTGCAAATTTGTAACTACACATACATGGTCATCTTACTATTTCATGTAATTATAATTATTACCTATGGAGCCAATTCAACCCAAGATCCACTTCTCATAGACCCACCCTCAGCTATAAAAGATTGCCAACTCCTTTAAAAATATATCACTAGAGATTTGAGAAAATTGCATCCAACCGCACACACAATTTGACATCCACTTCCTTGTGAAAAATTGCTCATAACATCTAAAACCACATTTGGAGAACATTATACAGAGCATCCACAATCCAATCTATAACAAGATAAAACAAGCTTCAAACTTCTATGGTCTTATCTTGAGGTTTGTTGTTAGGGTTAAGCCATATACAAAGGTGTTGCATGCACCTATAATTAGAAAAATCATACAAGCAATGAATGCGGAAATAAGCCAGGTGATAAAATAAACAAGAGAAAAATAACACCATATTTAACATGATTCACCTAGTGTGGGCTACGTCCACCAAGAAATGACCAATAATATTATTCAGTTTTTTACAGAGTAAATATAATGAAGATATGTTGTCTTCACAACACCTCACGGGATGTTCAATGTTTTTCCCTCACTTAGCTACTCTTTCTTGTTCACCAAGAAAACTTACATGCAAACAATTGTTATTTTCTTCTCTCATACCCTCATATAATGCATACATGCATATATAACTATTCTAGGAAACTAACTATGATTTTACAATCAATAAATCATCTTTAAAGCAAGAGATTTATTCTAATTCTCGTTTAAAGAACAAAACACCATCATGTAGGTGACCGATGTCAATTCCTCGCTGATCAATGTCGATCGCCTCCTGACCGATGTCGATCACTGTCAAAACCAACAACATGTAAAACCAAGTTTCTTGTGAAGCAATTAAGCTCCACACTTAACAATTTGTAGTGCCCACATTTTTATAGCCTCATTTATTTGTTGTTCCTTTTTCTCATAGACATGTTTCGGTAGGGATTTGATATATTTTGGACATTACATTAGGATATTTGATCTTATTAGACATGTATGGAGATTTGGGCGTATAGCACCAATTTAGCTTGATTACTATGTTGTCACCTTATCTTATGATGTCATGGATACTAACTGATATGATGTTTTTGGACCTCATTTATATTTGATGGATACTCAGTTTGATTGCATGTTTGGATTCTATGGATGAATGTCACTTTATCGTTATGGCTAACTCATGGTGGATTGTGTATAATTATGCATGTGTCACATTTTTGATTCCAGAATGATGATATGCTAGCATATAAATTCATTGAATTCTTATTGAGTAGTTGATTCACATTTTATCGACAGGTGCATTTAATGTGTGTAATGAGTGTGCAGGTGACAGGTCACAAGACAACGTGAGATTTAGGCCATCTACACAACTTTGCACAAGAAGCCCATGGGGCTAAGCCCTAACTGTGTTTATTGTATGAGGCCTTAGTATTATAGTTTATTGTTTTGGGCACCATGAGTGACCCTTATTTGTGATGTAATATGTCTTGTAATATTAATCTTGCTTAGGATGTTTAGTTTGCTTTGTAAACTTTTTTTGGGGACTTAATGGCCCCACTTGCATTAAAATTTGAGTTTTTATAATGATGTGTTTAATCAAAAGGGATTAGGGTCACATGTGAACCCTTGGGTGGGCCCCACATCCTCTACCCTTGTTCCCAAATGTGCTAAACCCGAAATTGGGCTATTTTAGGCATTTTTAGTGACCCCTTTTTAGTTTGGGAGTTCACTTAGCATGAAAATGGGCCCTTGGACCCTACCTAATAGGTAGGGGGGATTATTTCCAAGGCTTAGAGGGAATTTCCCTCCCATCTTGCCTTCCTTTGGTCACATCCATGTAAGGTGGATGGGTAAGTGTGCTTTGTTAAAAGTTGCACAAGTTTGTTTTGTTGTTCATTTTGAGTAATTTAGGAGAAGAGGGTTAAAAGATATTTGATCCTTTCTCCCTTTTATTTTGAGAATCTTTGACCTTGAGGGAAGAGAGGGGTGACACATGTCACCCCCTCATTTGTGAGGATTTTTGTTGGCTCCTCTTCAAATTCTCCCTCATGGGTAAAGAAGAGAACTTTTTTGAAGCTTTTGCTTGGAGGCTTGGGGATTTTGGAGCTAGAGCTTGCTTGGACAAAGAAAGGGAAAAGATAGAAGTGGAGAGATTTTGGAGGTAGGCTCCTTGAGTTCATCTTTATGTTTATTTCATGATAGATATTAGTCTTGTTTGTTTAAAATGTGTGTTGCTACTTGTGTGTTACCATTTGTTGTTATGTTTGTTGTTTTATTTTTCTCCATCCATCATATGGCATGATGGATTTTTGGAGTTTGTGGGGGAAGAGAGAGGGATTTTTCCCTCTCAATCCTCATGGCTTGATGGGAAAGCCATGTAGGATTTTAGTTACTCCCCTCAAATGGATTGAGGTGGGGAAGGTGGTTCATATGGTTTGAACCCCCTTCCCCATTCTTGGTGAGGAAACCCTTTTGGGTTTGAAAATCCTCCCAAGAAGGATTTGGTGAATGGATGGAGAAATAAGGAGGGTTTGATGACTTTGGAGGAATAAGGAGGGTGTGGAGATCTTTGTTTTGTGCAACCAATGTTGGCTACACTTTTGACATTTGGAGAACTCTTTCTTCTCTTCCCCATTTTAGAGGTAGAACATGGTTTCTCCTCTTTTCATCTTTGCAAAATTGGTGTTTTGTTGTAATATTTGTCTTGTCCTTATGTGAATGTAATGTTGGTTGTTCTCCCTTACCCTTGTGTAAAGTTGTGGATAGTAGTCCTCTTTCCCATGGGCTTGGGGAGGCTAGCATGTCTTCCAACCTTGGAAAGGCATGTAATGATGCCTAAAGGTTGGGTGGTTAAACAAGCTTCTTCTCCTTGTGTTGGATTCTTGGGAACATTCGAATTTGGAGCTCAAAAGGAAGATAGTTGGAAGTCTCTTGTCAACTTGGCTATTCGTTGTCTTTTTCATCTCTTGTGGACATCTTCTCATTGTATCTTGAAGTGTATGGCTATGGAAAGTTTCCTTTCCTTGTAAACTCTCCATTTTGTAATTGGTACTACTTGTAACTTGAGTCATGTTGGCTTGAGCTATCTCTCTTCAATCTTGCAAAGAGGCTTGTAATATGTTTTTCTTGTGTAGTTCATGTATCCTAGATAAACATTGCATAGTAAGCTTGAACTCCTTGAAATTAAATCTTGAATTAGATGTTTCCTTTTTATATGAACTTGTGGTAACTCCTTCTAAAGAAAAAAATCATTGGTTGGAATATTGTTATTCTTGTTGTTGATCTCCTTCTTGTAAAATATTATAAATGGATTTTATGTAAAATAAAGTATCATTCTTGAAATACATATATTCTTATAAATTTAGAAGACTTAGAAAATAGAATAAAACTAGTTTTACTTTCCTTCTTGGTTAACTTAGTGGAATAGATGAAATAAGTAAATAGTATGTTCTTACCTCTCTTACTAAGTGTTAAGATTAGTCAAATATCCTCTCTTCAAATTACTTTGTTTCATTTTTTTAATATAATCTCTAAAAATTGGGAAAATCATCTTATTATTCATAGTTATGGAAAATTTTTAAGTTCCCTACTTTGCCAAGTTAATAATTTAAGATCTGAAAATTAATAATTTGAAAGGATAAATTATTTTACAATGCATATAAGATCATTTTCAAATATATTCACATACCTAATATAGTTTTATTTTATAAGGTGAATACATTTACTTAACAAGTAATATCTAAATTGTTATAGTAATACAAATATATTTTGTAAGTCAAATATATATATATATATATATATATATATATATATATATGTATGTATGTATATATGTATATGTATATATATATATCTATATATATATGTATGTATATATATATATGTATATGTATATGTATATATAGATATATACATATACATATACATATATACATACATACATATATAGATATATATAGATATATATACATATACATATATACATATATATATAGATACATACATATATATATATATATATATACATATATACATACATATATATATATATATACATACATATATATATATATATATATATATGTATATATATATATATATATATATATGTATATATATATATATGTGTGTGTGTATGTATATATATATATATGTATGTATATATATGTATATATATATGTATATATATATATATATATATATATATATATATGTATATAACGTATTAAATTTTAAACAAAAAAATTAAACAAAAATAAAATAAAATTGGGGAGGGCTAAACCCTCCCCACTCCCTATCATGCGGCCACCCACTGTCCCTCTCTCCGCGCATCCCCGATGCCACTGTCCCTACTCCCCACGGCCCACTCGCCACACCCCACACCCATCGATTGCTCCTCCCTGCACATGTAGGCCCACTACCTCCACTGCTGTCACTACCACTTCCCCCTCTATTCCCCGACTGTCACCACGGTGCCCTCTCCCCATCGCCGTCCCTCGCAGCCCATTTTTCCCCTTTCACTCGCTCCCACCATGGTTTCCCCAATCCGAACCCCCTCTCCAAAATCCGTTCAGAATCAGATATATAAATAAAAACTTGTACAAGGTGTCTCCGAAAAGGAAAATGTATGCATATAATTATTAACAATACGGAAATAGTATGGATTTCCTTCCCTTAAGTTGGGAAAACTCCATGAATCCATCTCTTCCTTGAGCTCCTCCATAACTTGTGCATGCAAGTAACAACACAAAGAAAATGAGAGAAGAATAGAAAAGGGAAAGAGAAACATAGAGAAAATTAGGGCAACATTAGGGTAAATTCGAAATCAAGGGCCAAGATTAGATTTGATCCAAGGGCCCATAGTCAACCCTACACATTTTAAGTCATGGGCACTTTATGGGTATGGGAGGGAAAATTATAGAGGGTGTGGAAAATTAATAAATAAAGGGGAAAATTAATAAACTTAAAAGGATGTGTGTATTCATTTTGGAGACCATAGTAAGTTAAATAGAATAAACAATTAATTTGTTTTGGGCTACCATTAAGGTTGAGAAAACTAAAGTTGTATAAATTAAATTATTAATGGGAAACAATGAAGTAGACATTAGTATTATTTTAGTTTCACTTTTTTAAAAAAAAAAATTTACCCAAAATTTTTAGTCATTCTTGGTGTGTTTTTCGGTGTCCCGAGGTGGGGCATTTCACAATTGGAGATCAATTACTACATTGTACTATGCATCGCCATCCTTGGTTCCTTTTCCCTGTCCCATTTCTTCCTCTTCAAGTCTCAAACTCAAAGACCAACATATAAGTGAAGTGAAGCTCCAAATTCTCCCTTACCAATGACTTCATTAGCATATCCGTAGGGTTCTTATACGTATGGATTTTCTCTAACTTCAGCTACCCATCCTCCAACATATTTTGTATGAAGTGATATCTCAACTGAATTTTTTTCTTTCTTGACTGAAATGCTTGAGGTATTTTCCAGATGGATTGCACTCGACTATCAATTTATAATCTACAATCGTCTAGCTCCTTACCCAACTCTTTCATGAACCTGCTCATCCATATCATCTCCTTGCTATATTTTGTAGTTGTAACATACTCTACCTCTATAGTAGACAAAGCCATAACCTTCTGCAATCTTGAAATCTAACTAACTATCGTTCCACCTACTATGAAAACATATCTAGTGTTTCTCCTCCTACCATCGAAATATCTAGCCATATCTAAATCAAAGCATAGCCACGTAAAGAATTATCCGACCCTCCCCTAGCATAAATCCATGATGAATGTCCCTCTCAAATACCTCGAGAATCAATTGGACTTCTTTCCAATGTTCTTTACCCGGATTAACCATAAACCTACTCAAAACACCCCCGCATGTGCAATGTTTGGTCTAGTAAAAACCATAAAATACATAAGACTTCATATTGCTAAAGCATAGGGAACACGTGCCATGTACTCAACCTCCTCATGTGATGAAGGAAACTGATCTTTGATCAATTTGAAGTGTCCAACCATAGGTGTACTAACAGGTTTGCAATTTTTCATGTTAAACCTTTCTAACAACTTATTGATATAAGCCTCCTGAGACAAATAAAACTTCTTATTTTTCTTGTCTCGGTGAATTTGCATCCTAAGGATTGTATTTACAACTCCCAAAACCTTCATTGTAAATATGTGATGTAACCTTTCTTTAAGTTTACCAATGTCCTATATACTAGATCCTGCACTCAACATACATCCACATACAATAACAAAATAACATAGCTCCCATTTTTAAGCTTCTTAAAGTAAACACAATGGTCAGATTCACATCTCATATAACCATGCTCATGCATAAAACTGTCAAATCTCAAATACCATTTCCTTGGAACTTTCTTGAGCCCATATAGGCTATTTTTCAATTTACACACAAGTTTCTCCTTACCCTCAACCTTATAACCAAGCGATCTGCGCATATAAATATCTTACTCCAAATCACCATAAAGAAAATTTGTGTTAACATCAAATTGTTCTAAATGCAAATCTTCTATTGCAACAAAACTTAGAACAATATGAGTAGTATGTATCTTAACCACGAGAGAAAAAATCTCATCAAATTCAATACCTTTTTTCTGTGTAAATCCCTTTACCACAAGCCTCACCTTGTACCTTTTCAGTCCACCCTCTTTTTCCTTGATTTTGTAAACCCATTTGTTTTACAAAGTGTTTTCTTACATACTCGGAAACTTGACCAAATCCCCTGTTTGATTTTGTTCCAAGGAGTCCATCTCCTCATCCATGTCATGCTCCCACTTCTCGTGGGTATCTACCTATATTGCTTATTCAAAGATTTCGGTCACCATTATTAGTCAATAATAAAAAAAAGAAAAGGAAGGTGAAAATCTCTTTGGATGCCTACTTACTCTTTATGACCTTCTCACTGATATTTTGGGTGTCTGGGGCTCATTTTGTGCCTGTTTCACATTCATGTCAATCTCTTTCAGCAACCGAACACGATCACCTATAACCGACCGTGGTTCCTCTATCTGCCGACCAACTACGGTTGCCTTACCAACATCGGTTCGAGGAGTACCTATGTTAGTTCCACTGGCTATTTGTTATGAACCCGATCTTGTCTGTCGATGCCAATTAGCCTTGACCGACATCGGTTTCTATAGAACCGATGTCGGTGTCTGTGGATGTCTGCTTTAGGTTTGAAAGTTGATTTTCCTTCAAAATCTCATCAACCTATTCATGTTTAGGCACCAAAACCTGATCCCTGTACATTATTTTTTCATTCCAATCAACATCACGACTCCTAACAATCTTAGAATCTTCTAAATCCCAAAATTGATATCCAAAATCATCAGATCCATAACCAATAAAATTGCATATCTTAGATTTAGCATCCAACTTCTTCCTATTTTCCCTATCAACATGTACAAAATCTTCTCGAGCTAATAAATCTAAGAAAAGAAAAGTCTACCTCTTTTCGAGACCAAGCTTCATATGGTATTCCACCATCTAGTGTTGTTGAAGGTCCACATGATTGATCAAGTACATTGTTATATTCATCGCTTTCTACCCAAAACTTAAAAGGCAAACTGACATGTATCCTCATTCTTCTAGCATGCTCCATGATGGTCTTGTTCATTCTTTCTAGAACTCCATTCTCCTGTGGAGTTCTAGGAATCATTTTTCTCTTCGTATTCCATTCACTAAAAATAATCATTGAAATCCTTGTCACAGATTTACCACCATTGTCAGGATCTAAGAAACTTACATTTTAAGTTTGTTTCATTTTCTATAAGGGATTTCCACCTTTTAAAAGTCTCAAAACATCAGATTCATGATTAATACAATAGATCTGTACCTTCCTTGTGGCATCATCAATGAAAGTCACATAATATTGGGATCTTCCAATAGAAGCTACCCGAGCCGGGTCCCCACACATCCGAGTGTAAAAGATGTAATTTTTTCTCTTACTTTGTTGACCCAACCTTGAGAAATCTCATTATTTTTGCTTTCTAAATATGCAATGCTAAAAATTCAAGATCTAATTGTTTCAAATATGAGAGCTTACCCTTATCCTTTAGGATCTACATTCATTTTTCACTCATATGGCCTAGCCAATTATGCCACATGGTTGCATCTGAATTTCTAGTAAATAGAACATAAAAGGAATCAAGAATACAGTAGATTGATATAAATTTCCTACCTTCTTACCTCTTACCACAACAAGAGATCCCTTGGTAACCTTCCAAGATTTGGCTATGAATGTAACCACGCATCCAAATTCACCTAGTTTCCCTGCAAATATTATATTTCTCTTGAGGCTTGCACATGCCTCACATCCTTCAATACCCATGGATTTCCATTCTGTAATTTTAGATGAACATCACCTTTACTAGTAATATTGCATGGCTCATCATCTCCTAAATAAACTTGTCTAAAATCACCTTGAACATAATTTCTGAAATAACCCTTATTAGGGGTAGCATGGAAAGAAGCTCCAGAATCTAAAACCCAAGATTCTAATTTATTATCCAAGGAGAGAATAAGGGCATCTTGTTTTACCTCACTTGCAATGTTTGCCTCTTTACCTTTTTTTTGATGTATTCTATTTTTTTCCTTGACCAACACTCCTTTACGTGTCCTCTCTTTCCATAATTCCAACAAAGTAAATCTTTGTACTTGGATCTAGATCTGCCATGTCTTGACTTTGATCTCCCATTCTTCTTGCTCTTTGATGATCTCTCCTTAGATCTTCCCTTGTTTTCTATAGTTAAATCATTTCCAGATGATGCTTCTCCTAAGATTTTCCTGCGTATTTCCTCATTAAGGATTACACTAACCACATCATCAAATTTCAAACCTTTAGAAGTATTCGTTATATTACTAACAACCATTACCAAGTTATCCCAACTATCTGGAAAAGAGAATAAGAATAAAAGTGCTTTCACTTCATCATCAAATGGAATTTCTACCAATTTTAATTGATTTACAATAGACCAGAAATCATTCAAATGATTAGATACAGATCCACCTTCTTGTATCAGAATTAAATATTTTTTCATCAAATAAAACTTATTCAAAGCACTAGTAGTTTCATACAAATTTACTAAAGATTTCATTAACTCTACCATGGTTTTTGCATCTATAAAATTCGAAGCCATTAATGCTTGCCATGCTCAATCTTATAGATCCCAAAGCCTTTCAGTCAAGAACCTTCTATTCTTCATTAGTCATTGTGTCTAGTTGTCTATGCTCATCTAACGGTATGTATAGATCCTTATGATACAAATAATACTCCACATGCATCTTCCATAGTTGATAATTATGACCGTAATATTTATCTACTCGGTATTTACTATCTTCTGCCATTGCTTTGCTCCCACTCAATCAAAAAACCTCTGTGAGTAAATCCTGTCAACACACAAAACCTCCAAAAAATATTTGATACCATTTTTGGGGTTAAACCATATAACAATGTTGAATAAATCTATAATAAAATAAAGCACACAAGAAATGAATGCAGAATAAGCCAGAAGATAAAATAAACAAGAGAAAAATAACACCATATTTAACGTGGTTCACCCATGTGTGGCTACATCCACCAAGAAATGACCAATAATATTATTCAATTCTTTACAGAGGAAATACAATGAATATCTGATTATCTTCACAACACCTCACAGGATGTTCAATGTTTTTTCCTCACTCAACTACTCTTTCTTGCTCACCAAGAAAACTTACATGCAAACAATTGCTATTTTCTTCTTTCATACCCTCATATAATGCATACATGCATATATAACTATTCTGGGCAACTAAATATTCTTTTACAATCAATAAATCATCTTTAAAGTAATAGATTTATTCTAATTCTCGTTTAAAGAACAAAGTATTATCGCACAGGATCGATGTCGGTTCCTTCTTGACCAATACCAGCCACTTCCTAACCGATGTCAGTTACCTCCTAACCGATGTCGGTCACTGTCAAAACCAACAACATGTAAAAGCAATTTTCTTGTGAAGAAATTAAGCTCCACACTTAACATTTGCAAGAGCCCTACGGTGATTGTATATCTAGTATTTGTTTACTTACTTCATGTTGTCTATGTGGGACCTCCCATGTTATTTTTCACATTTTAGTTTACCATTTCATGATTTAACTTTTTCTATGTGTTTCTTGTCTTAATTAAACCTTGCTATCAAAATTTTAGGTTATTAGGTGAAGTACAAAATGCTAAAAAACTAGAAAACCTAGTTGTTGGGACATTTTTCTCACGTTTAAACGTTTCACCGAGAGCGCTAGCATAACCTATCTTCTAGAAGCCATAAAATTTTCTCTTGAACTCAAAATGAATCCATTTTTATTTACGAAAATGTCTCAATAAGATCTATGCAATGGAGAAATAATTTCCTAATTTGAATGTAAAGAAAAATTGTGGTTTCATTTTTCCCGACACTTGTTATTTTTAATAAAATTTGTAGTATTATTAAGATTTTTTTGTTTTTGTTTAAGCATAAAAACCTCATGCATATGATCTTTCCTTGCACTTTCAAATTTATCTTTGAAATAATAAGCATTAATGTTTCTTATGTGTTTTCAGAATTAACGTTTTTCTTTTATTAATCAAAGCTAGCTCCCACGTATGCTCTTTCGTCGCGTGTTTTAAGTGATCTTGGAAATTAAAAATTTGGGTTCACTTCTTTTCTTATTGGTCTCTATACCTCAGGGAACACATGTTAACCCTTTTTTTTGTAGACCTACACTATAAGAGGTTACTTTTACACCACTAGTTGCATATTTCCTTTATCATGCGATAAGCAAACTAGTAATACTTTGTGTAGAGAACCTCTTTTATTCAAGATAAAATGAACAATTTACACTATATTTATAGGTTTAGTTGACAAGTATATTTCTTAGCTACTATAATTGTGGTAAGTGCTTTAGTATAATCCATTAAACTCATTTGAGAAGTACCATAGGAAGCCCAAGGTAGTTAGCACATTGAGGTAATTGGTGATGAAACGGGTACCCCCATCCCAACTAACTAGTACACCTTATGAGATTAGAGTCACAAATATCCTTAGTGGTGACCCTAGTGGAATTAATTTGAGTAAGATATTTTTGAAGGTTTCAAAGGGGGTAAAGTAAAGTCGATAGTTAGAAATAGCATTGCGATTGCTTGGGTATATTGATGACACCTAGTTGAGAGAACCACCCAGGAAGCCACACACTATCTAATCCAATCTAAGGTAGAGGCCAAAATTTCTATAAACAAAACTTTTATTTTCACGTGTTCTTAATTCTTTTTTGATAGCGAGTTATGTTTCACACTAGTATCTTACATTCTCATTTTTGTGTCATTTTCAATACTTCCCAAATACTCCTTATTTGGGTTCACTTTTGTATCTCTTTCACATTTCCAAATACTCCTTATTTGGATCCACTTTTGTCTCATTTTCACCTCTTTACAAACGAGTCTAAGTCTTGATTTTTGAACATCCGTATCCGCTCTCAAGCACTTGTCATCCTTCTTCATCTAAGTCTTGACATCCCGATACTCGCTTTCTCACATCAAAGCACCATCATGATCACCTTGATATGTCATCTTCATAAATCTTAAGTTTAGCATTACATTGTTGATATTTAAGCATTTTAACCATCTCACATCATCAAGTTGCATATTCAATTTGTTCACTTGTTGACAACTTAATAGTATCTTCACTTTTCTATTTTAAATATTCCAGTTTTTTAATCCGAGATCCTTAACCAATCATTTTCCCTTAGTCTCTCACATTCACTTTTTCAAGATTCGATAATTTTAAATATTCTTCTTAACTCTATATTTCTACATTCACATTTTCATCATTTGATTGTTATCCTTCCTTTGTGTATATTCATCTCTCTTAACATTCATCTCATTAAAGATTCGAGCACCCTCACCTTATTTCTAATCTCCTCTCTTAAAACTCACCTTATTAATAATTAATATTTTACACTTTGTGTCTCTAAGTATCCTCTTGTAACACTCATTTAGTCGTAAAGTTGAGAAAGCCCATCTCTTTCCTCCTTACATTCACTTTAGTAACGGATCAAACAAATATTTCAACCCTTTATATCTTTCTTAGCATTAATTTTTTTCTAAGATTCATCTCAATTAACATTTCAATCCCCTTTTCTACCTTAACAAATACTAAATTTATTAAGTATTTCAAATACACACCCTTTCATTTCTCTTAACACTCGCCTTGTTAAGAGTTTACATTTCAAACCTTTTAGTCTTTCTTAGCACTCCTTTTGTTAAGATTTGACCACATCATCTTGATAATTGTCTTCTCTTCTAAAACTTCATTTTATAAGTTGAGAAAACACCTTTTCAAAGCCCCATCACCTTTTTACATTCACTTTTTGAAAGATTCGAGCACATCACTTATCTCATACAATAATTCTCCCATCTTAGCATTTATTTTGCTAAGAGTTCCATAATTGGAATTTCACTTTCAAATCTTCTTCTCTTTGTCCACCTTGACATTCACATTGTTAAGGGTCAAATCTAAAAATATTTTCAAATCCCTCATCCATCTTAACATTCACATTGTTAAGGGTCAATTTCTATCAAATATTTTCCACTCCTCTTTTCTTACATTCACTTTGTAAGGAATCGAGTAAAACTTTGTCATCACTAAGCCTCTTCAACCTTAACATTCAAAATTTGTTAACGGTTGAGCAACTTTGATTTTTAAACTATTCCATTTTCTTTTCCACATTGTAAATGGTTTAGTAGTCTATCATAATTTAAAACTTTGTCCATCTTAAACTTTCACATTTCTAAGGGTTGAACAAGTAAAAAAATTCAATCTCCTTTTTTAGCATTCACGTTACTAAGGGTCGCATTATTTAATATTTTCATCTTCTCTTCCATTATAGCACTAAATTTGCTAGAGGTTGAGTTTTTACTAACCATTTTCTCCTCTTCCATCTTAGCATTCACTTTTCTAAGGGTAAATATTTCGATCTCCCTTTTCATCTCTTACATCTTAGCATTCACTTTGCTAAGGGTTGAGCTTTCAAACCTTTCCCCCTCTTCCATATTAGAATTCACTTTTCTAAGGGTTGAAATATTCATTGAATTTTTCTTCATTCTCCTCCATTTTTAATTACGATGGTGGATTCAAACAATCAATAATTTTCTCATAAATGAAAAATGATGAGGGACACCATTGCGGTATGCAGACAAAATGCAAACAATTCAACTTTGATGAATTGTATCCTTACCCTTTCAACATGGACATCTTACACACACCCTTTCCAAACTATTTCAAGACCCCAAATTGAACATATACAAGGACAAAACTGATCCTAAAAATCATATCAAAGAATTTTTTTGTAGCACACCACAAAGTGGCATATAACGATATCTTTCTCTTGTGCCTTTTTTACATAAGTTTAGGAGGAAAAGATTTACACTGGTTCTTACACCTTCTAAAGAGATATATCACCAACTTCATGGAACTCTTGAAGAAGTTCGTCAAGCATTTTTCTCTCAACTTCAATCATAATAACAACAATAGAAAAAACCATAGTAGTCATCATGATGAATCTAAGTACATAAACCACAACCACAATGTCATCAATCATGGTGTCACGAATAATTGAAATGTACATAACATGCATGCACAATCAACTAGAAATACAATCATGCAACCCGATGAGTCATTTTATTTCCTATTTAAACACCTAATCTATTGTCTTTTATTTAATCCATGTGTATCCTTGAACTTGTATTTCCCAATTATACTTTTTGAACATTTCCACTTTGTATCTTGAACTTATGGGACATATATTAGTTAATATAATTATTACTAATTTCACTCTATTATATGTATTATGGGTATGCATTTACTCTTCTGGATGCAATGTGGTGTTAAATAGTGCTTTGAATAAATGTAATCCATGATTGAGAAATATTTTTTATGTGTATCCACTAACATGTAGCCAAAGAAAACCATTCGTGCAGCGTAGAGGTCATCTGCAGCAACTGACATACAACTAAAGGGATCTTCCTATAGCTAAGCACCTGTAGCCTCAAGAAGTCACACACATTTATAAATTCATGATTTTGAGGATCTTAAAAAATGTGGACACTTCACTTGAGCTTACACATGTTGATAGAGAAGTTGTTATGCCAACAATAAGAAGATTCAACTGCCATCAACTGATTATGTGTTGCAAATCAAACAAAGAATTCGTAGATTGAATGTATAATTTAATAACTGGTTGTTCAATTGATTAGTTAGTTAAGTTATGTGATTGTATTATAACATCTCCCAAATAGTTACGTTGCATGAAAATCTCCAAATTGCTTGGTTAGGATATTTTACTGAAGCCAACTATAACTCCTAGTGTGAATCTATCTCTTCATGCCTTTATCAGTAATGAAGGATAATAAAATGAAATATTAATGATGTAAAAAGATATATAGGGAAAAAGAGTAATAGAGTAAGACATATCGATCCGCATATATAGAGTTGTTGCATTCTTCCATTTATAATCTTCATGATGATGAAATAAGAATCTCATTTTTGTTAAATTGTTGTAGACATAAGCCTTAGGAGGGATTATCACCCAAGGCAGACCCCACTTACGGTTTACTAAACCTCCCCTTTTATTTTTTGTCTTAATTCATTGTATGGTTAGAATTGTAGCAGTTCATTTCTTTATCGATATCTTGTTTTTACATGCTTTTCCATATCCATGGTATTTACTTTCAGTCATAATATAGTTTGTTTCTAGTAGTATTATTTCCTAATTATAGTGAAAACAATTTACCTTTACACTCCTCAAACATCTGTAACTATGCATACAACACTAGAAATATTGAAATTTTACGTCCCTAGGTCTGATAATTAAATGACTGTAGATTGATGAACAACATATTAATTACTGCAAGTTAATTTACACTACCAATTTTGGCACCATTTCTAGCGATACTGCCAAGTTGTAAGGTTTTTGAAGAGTTTTTTATTTCTTAGAGCATTTTAGGTTTTAGGAAATTCACTTCCAACCAACCCCCCCCCCCCCACTAATTTCTATTGAATGAGTTGAGTTAGTTTGATGCATGCACCACCCAAGGGATGCCCATGGTAGATTTTTACCTAATCCACAAGTAGAAAAAATATCTTCATATACCTCTAAGTATTTTAAAGAGTAAAATTTATGATAGGTTTGTTGTTTAAAGACAATACTCCAAGTGAAATCTTTGAAGCCACTCCCGAGTATCCAGAGATGGAAGAAGAAGTAATTCGAGAATGTTCAAAATGTTCAAAATGGGGCAACCACCTTTGAGTTCCCCACCACTAACAATAATACAACTATTGGTATGAATAATATTTCTCCCTCAGCCTTTCCCAATTTTCATGGATCCATGATAGAATACTCAAACACCTTTCTATTTGAGTTCGATGTTCTGTGCAGGAGTTATGATTATACTATTAATGCACATTACTTAAATCTATTTCTTGTTACACTTAATGATATAGCCTTAAGATGGCTCATGGATTGGGAAGAAATGTTGTAACCATGTGGGCACAAATGAAGGATAAATTCCTTGATAAGTACTAGGATTATTGCAGACCAAGTAATAGAGGGAGTGATGAAATCTACATAATGGCACAAAAAGAGGATGAACCATTAGAAGACTATTTAGAAATATTCATGTTCTCGTGTGAAGAAGTCAAGGTACACCCGAACTACTATCTAGATCTCTCAAATTTATCTTTTGAAGTGACTCGGTGAGGAGGACATGGATGCTCTAGATCTGATAGGATCATGAGACATTTCAAAAGCTAATTTTACAAAAATTTGTGAAGCCTACAAAAATTACTCAAGAGCTACTATGAAGAGGATAATAAGTGTAAGATCAAGAGGTGGATCAGCTACTAAAACAATTGGGGACATATCCAAGTCAGAGATTGTCAACATGTTTAAAAATATGAAGCAGGAGATTGTCAATGACATGGACAATCAATTAGATGCTCTACATGCCAAAAATAAAAAGGAAGATGCAAAAGTAGCACTCACAGAGTACTTCCATGCATGTATAAGGAAGAAATATGATTGTAGATGTAGATAATTGGCCAACATTGCTCAAGAAAGGGAGGCTTCACCTGATTTCAAAGATGTTAGATATAGAGGATGGGCAAGTTTTATATGTTACTCAAAGTAAACCATAGCCACCAAGGAAAGGAGGTATGACACAAGACCATATGCATTCATTTCAAAATTGGTCTACTAATTCATATATTCAACCCCCACCATTCTAACCCTCAAGGTTTGGCCCTATATCCTAACCAATACCAAAGCAAAGTGAAACCTTAATTCTAAGATCAACCATAGAAATAATGGAAACAACCTCCTCAATCATGGTAGAAGCCTTGGAGAGGAGGACAACGGTGGAATAACCCACCTCTAAATTACCAAAAATCCTATTAGTAACCCCCTATCCACAACAACAAGCTCTAATGCCAAACCCCCAAGTAAGATCTCAACCAAAAGCTACCCAAATACTAGCTCACCCAACACCTAACCCAAATAATAAAGTTTTTAGCCATCCTATTCCACTAAACCATCTCAATACCCTACCTATTCTATTGATGTCAACAATATCCACCTCTACTCATGAAGAGTGTTGCTTCCTTCACTAGCCGAGCTACATTACGAGATTATTGAGGAACCACGGATGTTACGATAGATCTCGCAACAATACTAGAAGATGTTACATGCTAATCTACAGAACCTAAGGAAAATCCCATAAAGGGTAAAACATAGGGTAATGAGCCACCATTTCCTCAAAGGTTATAAGAAAAGAATATTAACCTCAAATCGAGAATCGATTCTAATTTTCTCAACCATATAAAGGACATTTGTGTCAAAATTCTAGTGATTCAAGCTATTAAGGATGTTCTCATCTATAACAAGTTGGTTAAAGATATATGCATAAATAAACCATGTAGAAAGAGGAAAGATCCAACTAATGTGCAAGTCATTAGACAACTAGCTGATATTATGCTTGGGAATTGTTATCCAAAATAAGCCCCTTGCTCATTTTTGGCTAACTTCCTTTCATTCCTTCTTTTCTTGTTCCTCGGTTGAAATTTTTCACTTTTAAGGCACTCAAAATTTTATGGAAATAGTTTCATTAGATAGAGGATCTTCTCAACTTTCTAGGAAGGTAAATTTTTCCTTTTAACTCCTTGTATTTTGCAAGTTATAGCTCGACAAAGTTTGGGAGGGAAATTTTCCCTAGAGAGGTTCGTAGACCAATGAGAATGTGCCATGTGGCAGAGGAATGGCGTGCATCGGAGGTAAATTCTAAAATTTTCCAAGGATTAGTTAGGACATGCAAAGGAAAATTTTGGCCCTAAGGCCCATCGTCCAATTGGAAGTTGCCACGTGTCTAGGGGGCAGTCGGAGGTTGAATCGGTAGAGAGAAGTTGGAAAAATTTCCAAGGCTAGTGCAAAAGGGAAATCTCAGCCCGAAGGCCCACCAACCAATAGGGAGATGCCACGTGTCCATAGGCTAGTGGGAGTAAGGGGCGTGGGAGGCATTTTTCCATTTTTCCAAAGTGTGGAAAATAGCGCAATAAGTCTCCATCCCCGATGGCCCACGCCAATCAGAGTATGCGATGTGTCCATGTGGCCGACAAAATCTTAAGGTGGGTCTGCAGAGGGAAAAGAGTTGGTTTAGGCCCAAGCAAATGGAAAGGTGCCATGTGTCCTATTCAGGGAAATGGTTGGAGTCAATGGAAAATTAGAAGTGCATCCCTCGAGTGAATGGAAAGGCGCCACATGGCGGCAGGAGGAGCGGAGCACGGGGCGCTAATGGAAAATTTTTCAAAAATTCAAAAATTGCATAAGGGACCAGCGGACCCACGGACCAATCAAGACATCCTATGTGGCATCAGAGTGGTGGGGGTAGAACTTTTTGGGATTTTTTCACAAATTTCAAAACAGGGAAAGTTTTAGACTTTCGTTCCGCCAACTCATTTTTGGCCCTTTTTTGCCCTAAATCTTCAGAAGGGCATAACTTTTGATCCAGAGCTCAGATTTTCATGTTCTTGGTGTCATTGGAAATCTGGTGAAATTATGTACACAATGGAGGGTTAAATTTTTTATTTTGATTCAGAATTTTGGGAGAAAATTGAAGAAACGTCCCTGGCATGGAAAAAACATAGAATTGACATTCAACCAACAAATTTAATGAAGTATGGTCATTTTTTTGATCTGCAGAACAATGTACTTCTAAGTATGGGTTCATCCATGAAGCCCATCACTCTGTAGGTGAAATTTGAGGAATCTGGTTGGTGGTTGAATTCATAAATCCATTTTTCTCACATTTTTTGCTTTCTCTCCTTCTTTTGACCATTAAAATCCAGATTTGGTTCATTGGTAAAGGGTTGGACATATTTTTCTTTGCAAGCTCTCTTTTCTTCCTCAGCAAGTGGATTTGTAGAGTTCCATACCTCTCATATAGACTACAACACATGTTTTGCCTCCTGGCCATTGTAATGCATTGTATTGAACTTGGGAATGATAATGTATGTTTTGTGATTGATTTTTCCAATCCTTTCATGTGTTTATCATTATCTTTTGATCTCCCATTACATTCTAGCAATCTATGCATATTTTGTGTTGTATTTATTATGATCTGTGTAAATCTTGCAAAGTAGATGTTCACCACTCCCTTGGTGTATCACCACTTTCAATTAGTTTTATTTCTTTTGCATCCTTTATCTCTGTCCCCTTGGAATTTAGATTAAGATCTAGTATTAAACCTCTACAAAGTTCATGTATACACTAATAAGAGGAGTGAAGGAACTAGCCTTTAATATGGAGGGTATTTTCCAGTTTTTGCAAGTCCCACACTTTGGGAAAGGATTCAATGTTGTGTAATTTTACTGGATGCCCATTATCAAACTAGAAATATAAGAAAATATCCAAGAGGGTGCTTTGTTGATTTGCACTAACAGCTTTTAGCACACCCAGTGGGACCTTAGAGTTCTTCATCTTCATTGCATCAAAGTTGATGTGCTTTTGTTGTAATTTCTTACTTGAAAAGAGCCCGATCTCGAACATCCTGGCGACTCCCAAAAGGAAAAAATCAACTGGTTTCAGCATCCAGTCTAAAAATTCATGAGAAGGATCCACACAAGGTCAAGGGCCAGAGAGGAAGGGTTGTCTAGGAAGAAGGTAGAGGGGAAGAAGAATTCAAAGGTCTCCATCTCCACCAAACATGACTCTATCAACTCCTCCACCTGGTAGACCTTTCACCCAATCAACAAGGGTTCTCAGGCCAATCAAAATGGCACAACAGAACCCTTATTTCAACTTCATTGGCAGCAGCCACTTTCTCTCAATGCACAAAATCCGATTCTAGTTGTAGCATTGAAGAACATTCCATATTTCACTAGAGAAAATCAAACTACTCTTGGTGACCATGTTAAAGACATTGCTAATGCTTGTGCAATCCATGAGATTGTTGAGATGTAAATTACTGTCGGTTTGCTAGCATCTTCATTCAAAGGGAAAGCCTTGTAATGGTTCAGGAGCCTTGGGGAAGGCTCTATCCAAAATTGGAATCAGTTGTGCATAGCTCTCCATGAGTAGTTTGGAGAAAAGGGAGATAATTTGTCTCTACTAGAAAAATTGACAACTATCAAGAGGGCTCCCAATGAGCAACTAACAGACTTCAACTTCAGATTTCAAAGAACATGGGATAGAATCCCAGTGGCAGTAAGGCCAATAGCTGAAGGTGCTTTTCTATGCTATCTCAAATCTTTAAATTATGATATTTCTATGTTAATTCAATCCATGGGAGGTACAACTATACCTGTAGCTTATAACATTGCCATTAGAGCTGAAAATTGTCTGATTCAAGCCGGTAAGCTAGCTCCTAGGCCTCCCATGCCCTTGTATCCAAAATTGGAAAACCCAAGCACTAGTCAAGAACCTACTTTAGCTCCTATTCCTCTACTAGAAATCAAATTTCAAATGAAACTTCTACTTCATCCTCTAGTGCCTCAAATGAACTTTAAGAAGTCATGAAACAATTACAAAATTTAGGCAATGAGCTAGTTACACTAAAGAGGAAGCAAGCCCAAAGTTTTAGACCTTCTTATCAGTCTCAAGCTCAACCTAATAGGTAACCATATCAGCCTAATAGGCCACCCAATCTAGTTGCAAATCAAAATCAAGTAAGGCCTCCTACCAATAGACCATTTCAGCCCTATAATCCCAATGTTGCATCTACCTCTAAAGCCTTAGTGCCAGTGCAAAATAATATAGCTCAAGAGTATGAGTGGTGTTTCCCATGCAATGAACCTCACAACCAGTCTATGTGCTTCAATGGTGCTTTGAACCAAGCCTTGATGGTGACAAAAACTAGCGTAGAGGGTGAGGTGAGCCAAGAAACAAACCAACAACAAGGAACATCTCAGCAAAATACAACTCCAAATGAGACTACACTTGTGAATTGGCAAGCTAAGGATTTTTGTGGTATGAATCAAGTAATTTCTCATAATGTAGTAGCTAACACAAGGTCAAAGAAGAGGAATATTGGTGAAGGGAAGTCATTGGCTCCAGGTGATCCACAACATTCCATCACTCCCCAAGGTGTTGGCAAGCAAAATGCAGTTCCAAACATGCAAGGACAACCCAAGCCACCTTCTAGACCAGCTCAAATACCAGCTGTTGCAGCCCATGTACAAGAAAAGAGTGTGTAGGCTAGGGGGTAGAAAAAATATGTTCCATCCCCATATAGCATCATTGAATAAATGAAGAAGACAAATGTGAATATATCTATGTGGTAATCATTATCCATCCCAGGCCAAAGGGATCTACTACAAGCTTCCATGAAGAATTGGTCAACTTTAAATCAGCA
Organism: Taxus wallichiana var. yunnanensis; assembly: GCA_018340775.1. Classification (NCBI taxonomy): domain Eukaryota; kingdom Viridiplantae; phylum Streptophyta; class Pinopsida; order Cupressales; family Taxaceae; genus Taxus; species Taxus wallichiana. Next base: position 570,677,519 of record CM031242.1, read on the forward strand.
AGCTCGATGCAAGAGAAGGTGCTCACAAATTCTGCTTAGCCAAAAGAGTTTCATGGAGGACAAGGTAAATTTTTGAAGCCCCCTCTATTCTATGTTTCATTGATCATTGGGGATAAACTAGTATACAATTGTATGATTGATTATGGGACAAGTAGTTCTGTAATGCCCAAGCAAATAGTTAATCAGTTGGGTCTCCAATATGAAATCATATCTAAAGGAGTGGTGCAACTAGATGGGACAACAATAATGAAAGTGGGATTAATTAAATATTTGAGCCTTACTTTGCATGCATACCCCAATGTCACTGTTTTGTAAGATGTCTCAGTGATAGATTTACCACCACTTTTTCCCCTATGTTTGTCAAGATATTTAACATCTAGAATTGGAGGCTATTTATTTTCTGATTTGTCACACATGTTGTTTATAACAAGATATGGAACCAAGGCCACAATCAGGTCTGAACCTATTGCAAACTTTCACATTGAGCCTCATACCCCAAGCCAAATCAATGCCAACTGTTCAGCATTTGATCAAGAGGATTATCCAAGCACGGATGAAGCTGACACCAAAGTTGGAAGCATCCCAGATTTTACTCTTGATGAATGGGAAAGAAAGGTACATGCTTTTGACCCCTACAAGGAAATAGAGGAATCTAAACTAGGAGTTTATTACATGCATGAAGAAAATCAGCCTATTCCTAGCATCACCAAGCCAAACCATAAGGATGACAATGAGGTATGGCAGCTATTTTTGATGGATCAAGAAGTAGACAAGGTGTAGGTGGGGGAGCTATGCTTGTTTCACCTCAAGGCATTAAATATTATTCAGCTTTTAGATTTCAATTTGCATGTTCTAACAACATTGCTGAATATGAAGCTTTGATACAAGGATTGCATTGGTCAAGGAAAAGAGGTATCAAAACTTACAAGTCTTTGGAGACAGTGAGATGATTGTTAATCAATTTAAAGGACAACATGCTACCAAAAATGACCTGCTCAAGTGTTATAAGAATAGGGTGTGGGACCTCATTGAGGATTTTGAAGGCTTTGGCATCAATTCCATCCCTAGGAAAGAAAACCAAGCTGTTGATAGACTTGCAGCAGTTGGGGCAGCCTTTGATGTTGTGGAAAGTATCAAGGAAGACAAAGTGAAACCAAGGATTCATGTGATTGTGAGGCCATTAGTGCTAGACAATAATGTAAGTTGGAAAGTGTTTGAAAGTGACCAAAAATCATCAATTTCTTGTAAGAAGAAGCTGAGTTCTTAGCCAAAAATTAGGAAAAGTTAGAACAGTAGTATGGTGATCAAGTGGTACAGCTGAGAACAAACAAACTACCAAAAGGACTTGTCACTTTGGAGTCCATTTTTAATCCTAATGATCAATTTAGGAAAGAGAAAAAAAAACATCCAAGTCAAGGGAGAATATTCAGTGCCCATCTCGGTGGGAGAAGGAAAATCACTTCAAATTGGTAAAGTGGCAACCGAGCAAGAAAGGTATGAGTTCAAGAAATCTTGCCAAGAGTTCCCAGATGTATTTGCTTGGAGCTATGAAGACTTGAGAGGTTTCAATTCCAAGCTAGCTCAACATAAAATTGAATTGGATCCAAGTGCTAAGCTCCATCAGGCAAAAACAAAGGCCACGAATCCACACATGGAGCCTCTCATGAAGATGGAATTAGATAAGTTAATAGAGGCAAGTATCATATTTCCCATCAAGCATTATAGATGGGTAGAAAACTTGGTTCTAGTTAGAAAGAAGAGTGGAGAAATCAGATTATGTGTAGACTTTAGAGATTTGAATAGAGCATCCCTCAAGGATCATTACCCACTTCCCTCTATGGAGCATATTTTGCAAGTTGTTGCTTTGGATCGAGAGGTTTTCATTGCTAGATGGTTATTCAAGGTATAATCAGATCATGGTAAATGAGGATGATCAGTTCAAGACTACCTTCATCACTAAATGGGGAACTTATCATATAGAAAAATGGCATTTGGGTTGTCTAACACATGAGATACCTTCTAAAGGGCAATGGATATGGTGTTCGAGGATTGATCAACAAAATGGTGCTGATATATCTAGATGATATTACTTGTATTTTCTAAAAGTGCAACGGAGACCATCTCTTTCATTTGAGACAAGTGTTCCAAAGATGTAGAAGATTTGGGATATCCTTGAATCCCAAGAAATGTATTTTTCTAGCTCATGAGGGAATGCTCCTAGGCCACATTGTTTCCAAAGAAGGATTAGTAATTGATCCTGTCGACACTAAAATTTTCCTCCGTAATTTCTATTTCATTAATGTATGTATTAGGAATAGGATGTTGTTAAGTGTAATTAGTAGTAGCGTCGATAGAATATAACGGTGCGCCGTCGATGCGGTGCTGCCAATAATGTGGAGTACGGTAAGTCAAAGTACAATAGGAATGTTGTAAAAAAGTAAATATTTGTCGTAAGTGGTCCGGTAATGTTAAAATGTCAAAGTTTGGGTAATTAGAGAAGTAGGGTCTACATGATTAGGAATTAGAAATATTATAATAAAGACAAGGAGTGAGGTCATAAATATTTTGTGTATTTTATTTGTAAAAAGTCTAAAAATGTGGAACCCATGTAAAATGATAAGGTTTATCTTATCTTAACAGATAAACTTACATGTACATGATAAGAGGTGTAATTGTAAAGTTTCTCCCATAGTCTTGGTGAAATTCAAGTGAAGTCAATAACACTTGAAGTACCTCATGGGTGAGATTGTAACAATTTCATGTTAATATTATAATTTACTTTGATATTCAGATTTGTCATCATTCCGTCTTATCATAGTCGATGGTATTTTTGTGTTATGTTGTTGTTTTGTTTCCAGATTACATCCACCAAACTAAAGGCTGTGCATTAGTAAATAATCATAGCATGAGGAGTTCCCGGTGAAGAATTATCATAGTGCCGGATTAGTGATGACATTTTGGTTCCATTGCCGGGACCATTCCTCGTTGGTGGATTTTCTGGAGAGATATTCCCACTTAGTCAAAAATCAATTAGAGGGTAACCTTGTTTTTACTGTGCATAGTAGTTACCATGGTAAAGTCATTTTTACTGTGAATAGTAGTTACCATGATAAAGTCATTTTTTTGTGAATAGTATTTATCACAGTAAAATCACTTTTTACCATGAATAGTATTTACCACAGTAACTTCACTTTTTATCGTGAATAGTGTTTACCATAGTAAAGTCAGTTTTTACCGTAGTAAGTCAAGTTTTACCATAGTTTACCGTGGTCATTTCTATTTTACTGTAGAAAGGTGTAAAGTCACTTTCTAGTATAGTGATTCCAATTATTTGTGCACATAAGTCTTGTTAATTGTACTTGTGGGTTGGTATTTCACGGTGGTTACTTTTGAAAATGAGAAAGATTCCTATTTTTTCAGCTCAATCTAATGAAGATGCTTCTTCTTTCATTCAAGAGTTTAAACTATCTTGTATTTGTAATGGCCTCATAAGAAGGGAACAATGGACTGAATTTTTTCCTACCTTTTTGGATGGTTTAGCACTTAGGTGGTTTGAAACACTAGGTGATAATGTGAAAAATTCATGGGATTTATTAACTGAAAGTTTTCTTGAAGAATTTGATGAACAACAGAAATATGCAGATCTCATGATCGAGATCACAAAGCTATCCCAAGGAGAGAAGGAGAAGATAAGGGATTATCATGCTCGTGTTCTAGAGCTAAGGAGGAAGCTCGATGCCCAAATCCGGAAGGAAGGATTAGCGGATGGGTTGATGAATGGCGTGGATAATCTCCTCTGTAAGCACTTCATTCTTGGGATGAAGCCAGAGATCAGACAATGAGTGAAGTATGACCACCCAGCTACCATTGAACAAGCAAAGGAGATTGCAAGAAGGCAAGAAGAAAGCATGGAAGAGGAGCCCAACAAAATTGTGGCTAAAGTAGAGCCTACACCAGCACCTTTGGTCTAGAATCCACAACCACTCCCGGTGAGCAAAAATATTTCTCCTAGTACATCTACTGAGTATGAAGATTTGCTCAAAAAGATGGGTCAATTAACTATTAATCTTCTTCAAGGAAAAGAATTTAGTTCTTAGGGAGGAGATAGAGGTCCAAAAAGAAATATTTCTGAAGTTATATGTTATGGTTGTTATAAAAAGGGTCATTATAAGTATAATTGTCTAGATAGAGCTTCTACATCTGGTAAAGGAGATAATGATAAAGGAAAAGCACTTGTGAATTCTTTTGATGTAGTAGATAAGAGCAGAAATAATGAAGTAGATGTGTTTGTAACAAAAAGAAAGAAAGAAAAATATAATCAAGATGGAAATGATCCTAAGAAGATGAAAGAAGAAACTAGTAAGAAACATAGAGAAGAAAGTTGGGTGTGTAGGATTTTATGATTTCACAGGGGCAAGGACCATACTCCATCTTGGAAGATCTGTCCAAAAGGCCTACAAATATTACATATGGTCAACTCTTGGCTATGTCTTCTGAGAAGAGGCGGGAGTTGCAAAGTGGACTCAATGCTCGACGAAGGAAGGAGGTTGAGGTCCCTGTTTTGGAGGCAGAGGCGGATCCCTATGCTCCACAAGCTGAGGTATTATGTAATGGTATTTCAATTCATGATGTCTTAGTTGATGGAGGTGCTGCAGTTAATGTAATGACCGAGTCTGTAATGAATATGTTGGGTTTAAAAATTGATCACCCTTCAACACTTATGTTAAGGTCATTAAATAAGGGAAAAACTAAACCAAAAGGTGTAGTTTCAAATGTGGCAATATCTGTTATGGGTGTTGTATGTGTGGTAGAATTTTAGGTGATGAAAAATGGTACTGTTGCGTACCCAATGCTGCTAGGAAGACCATGGCTAAGGAGATTTCATGCAAGAAACTACTGGAATGAAGGTTTCATGACACTTGGACGTGGTAGAGAGAGGGTGAAGATAAATGATCCTCGACATCATAAAGCGTAACACGTGGATTCAAGTGATGAAACTGATGATTGGACATCCTCTGATTACTCTAGTACCAGTGAAGTGGACACTGAAGATGAAGAAAGTGAGGTGGATGTTTCAGTCATGGATATCCTTCCAGTCACACCAACTCATGACCCCATAAAATTATCTGAAGAAGAAGTTGATGATCGTCTCCAACAAATAAAGATTGGTGATGTTGTGATGGAGAGTGAGAAGGAATCCTACCTCTAGCTCTTTTGAAGGTACATACACCTATTCACTTTTGATTACAAGGAACTCCGTCAAGTAAGTTGGGTAGAACATTGTATTGAGCTGGTAGATGGTGCTAAGCCCATAAAGCAAATGCCATATAGAATGAATCCTAATTTTTCCAAGACTGTAAAAGAAGAAATAGATAAGTTGCTTGATGTAGGATTCATATTTGCTGTGGAGAATTCAGAATGGGTTTCTCCCATTGTGATCTCAATAAAAAAGAATGGGAAGCTACGCATTTGTGTTGATTACAGGAAGCTCAATAAGGCAATAAAGAAGGATCATTACCCTCTTCCATTTTTAGATCAGATCTTGGACGAAGTAGCTGGCCAGGAGTGCTATAGTTTTGCTGATGGATATAGCGGCTACAACCAAGTTCGTATAGCAGAGAAAGATCAGCTGAAGACCACGTTCACCACTCCTTGGGGAATGTTTGCTTATAGAGTTATGCCTTTTGGGTTGTGTAATGCTCCAAAGCCAACATTCCGAGCGTTTGATGAATAGGGTGTTGAACCCTATATTGGGACCTTCATCAGAGTATTTCTGGATTATTTTTACATCTATGGGAGCAAGTTGGACCACCTGCACCAAATGGAGACAACATTTCAAAGGTTAGATGAAGCACAAGCCTCACTAAACCCTACAAAGTGTGTCTTTGGATGTTCTAAAGGCATTTTGTTAGGACATGTTGTATCCGAGAGATGGTATTGAGTACTTGATCCCGATAAAGTTTCAAAAATCAAAGATTTACCATTTCCTATGAATAGAAGTAAGTTGAGATCATTTTTAGGCCATGTGGGTTACTATAGAAGGTTCATCAAGAATTTCTCAAAGATTGCACAGCCACTAACCCAGTTCTTGAAGAAGGATGTTACTTATGAACCAGAAATAAGGCGCATGAAGCTTTTGGACAATTAAAGGAAGCCCTGGTGTCTTCACCTGTTTTGAAGAATCCAGATTGGAGCAAGCCATTCATTGTGTACACTAATGCCTCAGATGCAGCACTAGGAAGTACTTTGAGCCAAAAGGATGAAAATGGGAATGAACATCCAATTTACTTTGGGAGCGGATAAATGAGCAAATCTTTGAGGTAAATTATACTTTATGTAATCGAAAAAGAGGCCTCGGCTATCATTTTCTTTGTAAAGAAGTTTAGAAATTACTTGCTAGGGTAAAAATTTATAGTTGTAACAGATCATCAGGCTCTAAAATATATTGTAAATAATCCTAACCCATCAGGGAGGATAGCAAGATGGATAATTTTGCTACAAGAATTTGAATTTGACATTATAGATAGGCCAGAAAGAATCATGTCAATGCAGATGCACTCTCTCGAGCCTATGATGGTTTAGGATCATCTTGTGATGATGATGATTTTCCCGATGCAACATTGTTCTCCTTTCACACAATCCCTAGTGAATACATAGATATTTGGAATTATCTGAATGAATTCAAGTTTCCTATGGTGCCAATGTAAAGACTAAGAGAAAGATTACTCAAGCCAGGTCATCCATATTCTATTCTGCATGGAGTATTATTTCAAATAGGACTGATGGACGATCAAGAGGGCGATTGGACATGATCAAGGGAAGGATCTGATAGAATAATTCCAAAATGGTACATGTGGAGGGCACTTCTCTGAGACACTTACAGCAAGAAGGATCTTGGATGCAGTTATCACCGCCCACTCTTTTTAAAGATTGTTATAATTATTGTAAGACATGTGATATTTGTCAAACACATGGTAACTGTAAGACTTCATCACTCCATTATGTCCTATTCTTCCCCTTGGTCCCTTTGAAAAGTGGGGAATAGACATTGTAGGTCCACTTCTAACTACATCACACCAAAATAAGTATATTGTAGTTGCCACATTACTTAACCAAGTGGGTTGAAGCTAGGCCATTGAAAACAACTTCCATGGATGAAGTGGCAAGGTTCATGTATGAACGCATTGTCACCGATTTGGTTGCCCATTAGAAATTATAATGAGATCAAGGAAGCCACTTCATTAATGAGGTGGTAGGAGCCCTAGTCAATAAGTTTTCTATGAAGCACAGAGAAGGCAACAACATACAAGCCAAGCACAAATGGACAGGTTGAACGAACAAATTTTGTGTTGTGTCAAATTCTAGCAAAAGATGCAGCCTTGCAGTATATAAATGGGATAAAAGGATTCATGCAGCATTGTGGGCATATAGGGCAACATCAAAGTCAGCAACAGGATACTCCCCATTTCAGTTGGCCTATGGCATTGATCCAGTTCTTCCTATTGAGTTTGATATTCCCACTGTGAGAGTTATGAAAAATGAAAGGATGGATGAAAGTGATTCAGTAAAAGAAAGGTTGGTACATCTTCATTTGCTGGAGGAAATGAGAGAAATAGCAAAGGATACAAGCCATAAGAAGAAAATGAAGCAGAAGGAATACTTTGATCAAAAGATCCGGTGGTCTCCATTTCATGTGAATGACTTGGTTCTAGTATATGATTCCAGATACAAAAAAAGAAGACAGAGAAAATTTCTTCCAAAATGGATGGGGCCCTACAAAATAGTAGTTGTGCATGAAAATGGTACATACCAACTAGAGGAATTGGATGGCACTCCCATTACGAAATGGGTCAACCATGACAAGTTGAAGATTTTCCAAGCACTAGAATAGTCTACTCCGAGGACGGAGTAGAAGCTAGGAAGGGGGAAGATGTCGACACTAAAATTTTCCTCCGTAATTTCTATTTCATTAATGTATGTATTAGGAATAGGATGTTGTTAAGTGTAATTAGTAGTAGCGTCTGATAGAAGATAACGGCGCCGTCGATGCACGGTGCCGCCATAATAATGGGAGTACGGTAACATTAAAAGTACAATAGGAATGTTGTAAAAAGTAAATATTTGTCGTAAGTGGTCAGTAATGTTAAAATGTCAAAGTTTGGGTAATTAGAGAAGTAGGGTCTACATGATTAGGAATTATAAATATTATAATAAAGACAAGGAGTGAGGTCATAAATATTTTGTGTATTTTATTTGTAAAAAGTCTAAAAATGTGGAACCCATGTAAAATGATAAGGTTTATCTTATCTTAACGAGATAAGCTTACATGTACGAGATAAAAGTTAAGGTATGGAATATGATTCGTCGAGTGGATTTCTTATCCTATCTTAGAGATAAGATGGATAAGCCTGGAAGTTCTATAAATAGAGAGGCCACCCCCTCATTTAGCATAGAAGGAAGTAGTGAGAAATATTGTAGGAAGTGTGCGAAGGAAGCCATCGGTTTAAAGGTGTGTTGAAGAAGCCATTAAGAGGTGTAATTGTAAAGTTTTCCCATAGTCTTGGTGAAAGTCAAGTGAAGTCAATAACACTTAAAGTACCTCATGGGTGAGATTGTAACAATTTCATGTTAATATTATAATTTACTTTGATATTCCATATTTGTCATCATTTCGTCTTATCATAGTCGATGGTATTTTTGTGTTATGTTGTTGTTTTGTTTCCAATTATATCCACCAAACTAAAGGTCATGCATTAGTAAATAATCATAGCACGAGGAGTTCCCGGTGAAGAATTATCATAGTGCTGGATTGGTGATGACAATCCAGAGAGGGTTGAAGAAATAAAAGCACTTTCATTACCAAGTCATAAGAAGGCCCTTCAAAATTTCTTGGGAAGAATCAATTTTGTTCTGAGGTTTGTTCCAGATTTTGCAGCCCTTATCAAGCCAATAACCATAATGTTGAATAAAGGCATGGCTTTCAAATGAATAGCTGAAGGTAAGGTAGGTTTTGAGGCAATCATAGAGGTGATCTCATAAGCTCCAACTCTCATTAACCTGATTTCTCCAAGGATTTTATCCTTTATGTATTTGGAGGTGATGATATAATCTCTGCAATTTTAGTACAACAGAAAAAAGAAAATGCAGAGAAACCAATTTCCTTCTTTAGCCAGATCTTGGAGGACTATGAGGTGAGATATTCTTTCATTGAGAAGCATGTTCTTGTAGTGATTAGGAGCTTGAAGAAATTTAAGCATCCAGTTTCAAATAACAAGGTTTAACTCTTGGTTTCTCATGTGGGAGTTAAGGACTTCCTCCTTAACAAAGACCTAACTAAAAATGTGTAGGGTGGATTACTCATGTCATGAAGTATGAAATTGAGATCAAATTCACCATTGGTCTGAGAAAGGGATTATGTGAAAAGCTAGTCTTGAGAAAATCAATGGAAGCAAGCAATGAGAAGGATGTTGTTTTGGCATTGTAAGAAAACCAAGAAAAAGAGGTGTTCAAGAAGAGAATGATGGCGTACTCACTCCTTGATGGACCCAAGACATAGTGCACTTCCTAAAAATAGGCCTATGCCCTCTAGAGATGAACAAAACCAAGAGAAGGCACTTCAGATTGCAGGTTGTCCCATATGCACTTGTTGATGGTGTTTTGTTCAAGAAGGATGTAAATGGAGTGCTGCTGAGATGCATTGGGACAAACCAAATTAATATAATGCTAGAAGAGTTCCATGGTGGATCAGTTGGGGGCCACTTTGCTCCAAGAGTGACAGCCCTCAAGATTATGAAGGCTGGCTATTATTGGCCCAAGGTTTTTGGTGATTGTTATGCATGGATCAAGAGGTGCAAAAATTGTGCATTCTTCACAGGCAAGAAGAGATTAGCTGCCCTTCCATTGCACCCAATTTTAGTTGACTATCCATTCATGTAATGGGGTTTGGACTTTATTGGAGTCATTAACCCAAACTCAATCCAAGGACACAAGTGGATTCTAATGGCAACAGACTACTTCGCCAAATGGACTGAGGTAGTGGCACTTAAAGAAGCAAATGAATTTAGCATTCTAGACTTATATGAGGGGATAATAACCAGATTTGGTATACCTACCACTATAATATCAGATAATACTTTGGCATTCATGGGATCAAAGGTAATTGAATGGGCTATTAAAAATGGGATTTATTTGAGCACTTCATCAAATTATTACCCTAAAGGTAATGGCCAAGCTAAGTCTACCAACAAGAACATGTTAAAGATCATCAAGAGGACTCTTGATGAAAAACTAGAGGACTTGGCACACCAAATTGAAATCAGCCTTGTGGGATGATAGGATAACTCCCAAGAGATCCACGGGTAACTCCATTTAGACTTGTTTATGGATGAGAGGCAATCTTTCCCATGTCACTTGAGTTTCCAACATTAGAACTCATAAAGCAATTGGAGTTGTTGGAGTTTGAACCCATGGAGGTTAGATATGCGAAATGATGGAGCTCTAAGAAATCGAGAGAGCATGCAGCCCAAACAATGGAGAAGGACCAAGCCTTGGTCAAGAGAACCTTTGATAGGAAAGCTAAGGCTAGAGTCTTCCAAGTTGGATATCTAGTGTTGAAATGGGATGCAGACTGAGAAAAGCTAGGAAGGCATTAAAAGTTTGATGCCATTTGGAGTGGCCCTTATATGGTCACAAAATGTAAGAACAACAATGCCTTCCAATTGTCTACATTGGATGGTGAAGAACTGCAGATTCTAGTTAATGGAATCCATCTAAAGCATTGCTACTAGAAGGAAAACTCTCCACCTTGTACATATTAGCTTAGATTTTCATTCCTCCAAGTGCTTGTGCACATTGTTTTGTTGTAGCTTAGTTTTCCATTTCCCTAAGTGCTTTGGCACAAGCTTGCTATCCCAGGATGCATTTTTGTAGGCCATGTTCCAGATCAAGTGATGTTCTACTCTCACATTTTCCTTCTTGAAAATTTTCTAATGAGTTGGGAGTACCAAGTAGTTAATTTGATGACTCCATGCCCAATGGATTGCTTCAGCAATTGGTAACTTCATCCAGCAGGTAGATGACCCCTCTAAGTCACCAAAATTGTTATCCAAAATAAGCCCCTTGCTCATTTTTGGCTAACTTCCTTTCATTCCTTCCTTCCTTGTGCCTCAGTTGAATTTTTTTACTTTTTAGGAACTCAAAATTTTCTAGAAATGGTTTCATTGGATAGAGGATCTTCTCAACTTTCCAGAAAGGTAAATTTTTCCTTCTAACTCCTTGTATTTTGCAAGTTATGGCTCGGTGGAGTTTGGGAGGAAATTTTCCTAGAGAGGTCCATGGACCAATCAAAATGTGCCACGTGGTGGAGGAATGGCATGGAGTGGAGGTAAATTTGAAAAATTTCCAAGGATTGGTTGGGACATGCAAAGGAAAATTTTGGCTTGAAGGCCCACCATCCAATAGGAAGTGGCCACATGTCCAGGGGGCCATCGGAGGTTGAATCGGCGGGAGAAGTTAGAAAAATTCCAAGGCTAACGCAAAGGGAAATCTCGGCCCAAAGGCCTCGCTAACCAATAGGGAGATGCCACGTGTACACACGCTAATGGGAGTCGGGGAAAGGGGAGGAATTTTTCCATTTTTCCAAAGTGTGGCAAATAGCACAATGAGTCTCCACCCCCAATGGCCCGCGCTAATTAGAGCATGCCACATGTCCATGTGGCGGCAAAAATCTTAAGGTGGATCTGTAGAGGGAAACGAGTTAGTTCAGACCCAAGAAAATGGAAAGGTGCCACGTGTCCTATTCAAGGAAATGGTCAGAGTCAATGGAAAATTGGACACACATCCCCCGAGTGAATGGAAAGGTGCCATGTGGCAGAGGAGCGGCGGAGTGCGGGGTGCGAATGAATTTTTTTCAAAAATTACGTAAGGGACCGAGTGCAGGCTGTTGACCAATCAGGACATGCCACATGGCATCGGAGCAATGGGGGGCAGAATTTTTTGGGATTTTTTCCCAAATTTCAAAAAGGGGAAAATTTTAAACTTTCGTCCCGCCAACTCATTTTTGGCCCTTTTTTTCCCTAAATCTTTAGAAGGGCATAACTTTTGATTTAGAGCTTGAAATTTCACATTCTTGGTGTCATTGGAAAGTTGGTGAAATTATCTACATGATGGAGGGTTAAATTTTTATTTTGATGGAGAATTTTGGGAGAAAATTGAAGAAACATCCTGGCGCATAGAAAAAACACAGAATTGACATTAAACCACAAAATTTAATGAAGTATGGTCATTTTTGTTGATCTGTAGAACAATGCACTTCTAAGTATGGGTTCGTTCATGAAGCCCATCACTCTACAGGTGAAATTTGAGGAATCTAGTTAGTGGTTGAATTCATAAATCCATTTTTCCCATGTTTTTGCTTTCTCTCCTTCTACTTGACCATTAAAATCTAGATTTGGCTCATTGGTAAAGGGTTGGACATATTTTTCTCTGTACAAGCTCTCTTTTCTTCCTCAATAGGTGGATTTGTAGAGTTCCATTACCTCTCATACAGACTACAGCACATGTTTTGCCTCCTGGCCATTGTAATGCATTGTATTGAACTTGGGAATGATAATGTATGTTTTGTGATTGATTTTTCCAATCCTTTCATGTGTTTATCATTATCTTTTGATCTCTCATTACATTCTAGCATCTATGCATATTTTCTACATTGTATTTCCTATGATCTGTGTAAATCTTGCAAAGTAGATGTTCACCACTCCCTTGGTGTATCACCACTTTCAATTAGTTTTATTTCTTCTACATCCTTTATCTCTATCCCCTTGGAATTTAGAGTAGGGTCTAGTATTGAACCTCTGCAAAGTTCATGTATACACCTGATCAGAGGAGTGAAGGAACTAGCCTTTAATCTGGAGGGTCTTTTCCTAGTTTTTACAAGTCCCACACTTGGGGAAAGGATTCAATGTTGTGCAATCACACTGGATGCCCATTATCAAACTAGAAATCTGAGAAAATATCCAGGAGGGTGCTGCTGATTTGCACTAATAGAACTCAATTCTACCCATATACATAGATCTAGTAAGTTCTTTAGTAAATTTCACAATCAATGAAACAATGATCAAGAACACATTAATTGACTTGGGGAAACAATAAATTTAATAAAAAAACAAACTATGGATGACTTGAAGTTAGAGGGACTAAGACCAACAACTATAGTCTTCCAAAATTGTAGACATATCAAAAGTTAATCCTGAAGGTGTCCTGGAGGATTTAGTAGTAGTGGTAGAATCTTGGAGTACCCTACAGATTTTATTATTATTTTGCCAAAAGAAAGATTAGGAGGATATCCTATCATCTTGGGAAGACCATGGTTTGAAACTAATGATGCATTCATAGGATGCATATATGGTAATAGGATTTTATCTAATGGAAGTGCACCAAAATATCATGCTTTACCCTCATCCATAACCATTCAATGAAGAAGACCGAACTATTTGGGTTGAAGATCCGAAGAAGACCAAATCTCGGTTTGATTAAACTAAATGGAACTAAATTAATGAAGGTATACCCAATAGTAATCTAAATAGGAGGAATAAATCATTGTACTAAATGAACTAAAATAGAATGGAATAATCATAAATAAATATACTAAGTGAAATAAAAACTCTAAATATACAAGTAAATGAAGAGAAATACCTTAGTTGATTAGAGGAGACTAGAGTAGGTTATCGTGCATCTAAAAATAAAATATGGAAGTAGAGATGACCACTCAAAAAGTCCTGCGAAGGCCGATCTCGGAAGATCGAAATTGACCGGGTGCTTTACGAAGGTACTAGGGCATCCCCATGTGCCCTAGTCTGTAGATTAGGTGCCTTGGTATCTAAATGCCCAAAATCTGAATTCTATATGGTCACGAGATGATCTAAAGTACTGTTTATTTTTTGTATTGAATTCGTTGAGTTTCTTTAGGTGTGTAATATAATTAGATGATGACTTGCAAGAAGAATAAAAGTATCAAACCATAAGAAAAACAAAATATGCAAAATGAATGGGTTGGACTAAACTCACCACTAAACTAGTGGTCTTATCATCGAGATTTGTACTACATTTCTGACCTAGATGTAGTTTTGGTGAGTGTGTGTATGTTGTTCCTTAGGTGTGCTCTTATGTCAGTCACACTTTGTGAAGTAGCGAGCAATAATAACTATAGAAAATGTTGTAGTATGTGTGCATGGAATAGATAGAATCCATCCCCCTATATTGTGTGTGTTGATCTCCTAGCCTTAATGCATGACACTATGTGGATGCGAGGATGCAATGGATGCAACTTCTAGATGGAGTGATCATAGTATGTGATGCTTTAGAACCCTCATTATGGTCTTATAACTTTATATTTATAGGGTTCCCAAACTTTAGTTTCATAATTACCCTCGATATGGCTGACTAGGAAAAATATAAGGATTAAAAATGACTAGAAAGACCCCAAAAAGAAGTGGGAAAGTGGTAAATGGATTAAGGCACCCCAAGACGAGGCACAGGTGCCCGATTTTAGGTTAAAATATTGGGATATTTGCAAAATAAGTGTATATATATGAAGGAATATGTGGGATTGATGAAATCAAATATAAAAAAATTGTGGCCAAATAGTGGGATTAATTATTACTTTATTCACTTGAGAACCTTCTCGAATAGTAGTATAATCTTGGGCTAAATAATGCCTAAAGTGCATGATTTTGTGTCTTCATTTTTTCCACACTTTATTTTGGTGAGAAAAATGATCGAAGAACATAAAGTAGATAGAGATGTGTACCCGATCTCCATGTAGAGTGTAGAAGAAAGACGTGTCGATAGACTAGACTCAAGCATGGAATGAAACAAATAAAAATGTGAGGAGTGTGGATTCTAAAGATGAAAAATATGCATAAAAAGTTATGAGAGTTGAACCTAGGGAGGAACATGTGTGTAGTTGTTGTTGGGTGTAGTGTACTTGCATGGTTAGTAAGGACAAGTTCCTATAGTGGTGTGTTGTCGGTGTTGTTGTTTTTTTTGTTGTTGTTGTTTCCCCCAATTTGACTTCTTATTTCTCATATGGCCAAACATACAAGGAGAAAATGATCAAGTGGTCAAATATGTATGTATGTAAAAATGTTGTGTAAAATATGTATGTATATAGAAATGTGTAAAGTACGTAAATGTAAAATATGCTGAAATAAAAGTATAAATGGAACATGTGCACTGATGCATGTCGAAAGAAAGGGTGTAGAAGGATATGTTGTACTATCGTTAATTTTTGGGAGATCTTATGCCACCTTGGTTGAAGAAGTGTTATCCTAAAAATTGACAAGGGAAATTTATAGGTAACCATACAAAAATTCCGTTTGGTCCCCTCAAAAGTCGATAATGTTCAAAATGGCCTAATACTCCCTTTCAAAATCAAGTTATTTGTGAACTTGGCCATGTTTCACTTCTTCCCAAGTCACAAGAATACTCGTGTCGACATCATCGGAATTTGCACCCACTCATAAAACCTAAGGCGTAGAAATTGTTATGTCGACATACCAAAATGTGTGCCCCTTAAAAGCCCTTTGGCATAGGAAATATTGTGTCAACATCTAGAGAACTCGTGTTAACATCCCGAAATGTGCGGCGAGGCACATTTTCACTCATGTCAATGCTCTAGAAAGTGCACCAAAAGAAGTTGGTGAAGTAATAAATGCTAATTTTTCTATAAATAGGCACCCAACACCTGTCATTTTCACAAATTGAAAATTGAAAAAATGTTTTCTCTGTGCATGTCGGCCATCCTTATCACCCCCACGTGCCGTTTTTCAAGCTTGTGGATCCCACGTCGTTCTTCATCTTTTATAAATCTAGGTAAGTGGCTCCTCTCCTTGTTGTTGTTTTTATTTTTGTTGTGTTAGGTATTAGGGTTGGTGTAAAAAAATAAAATCTAAAGAAACACACCTAATAAATTATCAACCTAGCTAAAATCCCTTTTGCCTCTCCTTCTAGATCTACAAATATGGAAGACCCTTCCTCGTAGAAGAAATCAAAACTCATCTTTCCCATGCTTGCTTCCTTGCCATAAAACCCTCTCTTTACCATCTGAGAAATCCAAAAGAGAGAGGAAGAGAAACCAATAAAAGAGCCAAGTTGTTAAACTGATTAAAAGCATGGTGCACTATCCTTCCTTATAACATCTACCAAAATTGTGCCATGGCACACTTCCCCATTTTGCAACATAACTTTAACCTATGCCCAGTTGAAAGAGCACTTAGCAATTTTTCCTAAGGTGTAGGTGCCACTTGTGCAACATCAACATTGGATGTTGTGTACTGCAAATCCACGCCACATGTTTTTCCCTTGGCACACTATTTCTTCTTGTAACATCTCTCAAAGTTGCACCTTGGCGCACTCTAAACCCATGCAACACAAACTTCTTCAGCGCCCAGTCAAAGCAATTTTTCCCTAAGGTGCAAGCGCAATTCCCTTAACGTCAACATGACATGTTGCATGTTGTAAAAATGTGCCTGTGCTTTACCCTTTAGCACTACATTTTATCAAGCAACACCTCTCAAAAGTGTGCCCTTTCTAACCCTGGCGCAAATTTTTTCATGTCAACATTGGTGCACCTTTTTCATGTCAACATCTTCAAAAGTGCGCCCAACATTTTTAAGTCCCCAGTAGCATGTCTTTGTGAACTCCGTGCCTTATGCCCTAAGGCTTATAATTACTCATTCTTCATTTTAACATGACGGTTGACTGGCTCTTCTATGTTGGACCTCCTTTATTCTTCTTGTAGAACAACAACATCATCCTCGAGCTCACACATGTCTTCATCAAGCAAGAAACCAACTAAAGCTAAAGCCAAAGCTAAGAAGTCAGAAAAAGAGATGAAGTATAAGTATTAGAAAATTAGAATTCCTAAATCATATGTAGAGTGTAGCCTTGACATCGGATATTCTGATCTAGGCCATATTAACATGGATGACTTTTGGGCGAGGACTAGCCGAGGCAAGTAGTGGCCCATGGATGAACAAGTATGTGGGTAGTGGATTGCACTTTGCGCGAGGGCTGCCAGTAAGTGTCGTAAATAATGAGTTTATTATGTTGGTGGCCTGGTGCTATAACAAAGACACTAGATGTGTCAAAATAAAGAATAACATCCCATCATAGACCTCATAGCTCATCATTTCGAAATGTTCTGGGCATTCCTCATCACAGAAATATGTAGAAATAAGTCTCGAAGACTATAAGAAGGCATGGGACGATAATGAGGATAAATGCATGCAGATGATGAACAAGCTTTATCTAAAGAACAAGAAGCCGGTGAGCAGATGGCCACAAAACATCCACCGTAGTGACTTTAATGAAGAGTTAAGTGATACAAACACCTTCTTAAATGAGTATTTGGGCTCCCCGATGCCCTTTATTTCCACAAATTGATGCTTAGGTATCTAGAAACCATGAACAAGAATGCTCCTAATCAGCATTTTGGCTGGGGTGAAATCATCATTGATACCATCTCCCAAGCAGCCGTTCTAACAATTGGGAAGTTCTACATGAATTCCTATGTTGTATACATTGTTGTGTAGCAAGAGATTTCGCAAGCTTAGCTCAAAATGGGGTATGGCCCCAGGTCAAGATATATAAGTTCTACCCAGAGCTGAAGCTCGAGGCCAGCATCTCTTAGTTCTCTAAGATTAATGATGCCTTCTTCTATGAGGTAATTTTCTTGCTGAGGTAGAACATTAGACACATTCAGACCAGCCCGAGTGTGATTGTTGGCACAAATAAATGGGGAGCATTGCTCACACAATTCCCCACATTCACATACCTCAGAGCGGTGAATTTTGAGGGAGAACCAACGAAGCTTCCAAGGTTTGCAAGGCCTAAGCTGATCCTCTTGGATTTGTCAAGGTAACTAGATCACTTACCATGAGAAGTGCATGAAGAGAAAGAAAGGAGGAACTCCATTACCCCTTACTGATTGGTGATACACCCCCCACACTAGCCAAAGCACGAGAGATGTATGTATGATGAGCTAGAGCTACTAAATTTAAAGCATAACTTCCTAACAAGGCCAACCTTCGACTACCGAAGTTTCCTACCAAAGGAAAAAATGATCCCATTCATGTTCTTGAGATTGAGGACATTTGGATCGACTCCGACACATGAGATAGATATCATGCGAAAGGATCACTCTCAACCGGCTCTGGAGGAAATCATTCACTATGGTGTAGCCATCGTCCTAAAGGAATTCCAAGAGACTTATAAAGAAGTTGATCAGGTTTACCTTGACATAGATGGGGATGATTGGCCATTCGCAGAGATAAAAATATCCAAAGTTCAGAAAACCATTCAAGAAAGGGTTAAGCCCATGTTACAGCCCACCAAACATAGGTGTAAACAGAATGGTATCACCTACCTCAGAGTAGATTTCACTACTTCTCCTTCAGGTAGAGCACCTCTAAGACCGGCCCAAGTGCCGAAAGGAAAAGGAAAGGACAAGGAGGGTGAATCGAGCAAACAAGAAGAAGCTCCTGAAGGCCTTTCTTCTAATTACGAGAAGAAAGTAGTTGACTGGTATCTCCATACAAAGAAGAAGAAACAACAAAGGTTTCAATGGATACATCCACCTAGGATGTTATCACAACTACAACTACAGAGGTACCCAACATTCCTTCTTCTATTTCTTCTCCTCCTCCTATCATTGAAGCATCTATTCTTATGGATGTGTCTTCCCCTCTCCCTTCCTCCCTTCCATCTCCCACCTCTTCCATCTTCTCCTCTCTTGTGGATATGTCGTCTAGTGTTCCCTCCATCTAATTACATATCCCTTTCGTTTCCATGTCCTTTTCTTCTCCTGTAGTAACTCTAGGCCCCACAAGCAGCGGTGTGTTGGATTCCTTGTCAATGCCACCATCGAGTGTTTCAACATACTTCCCTGAGGCCTCTACAGTTGCTTCCCCTTTCACTCTTATTTCTTCTTCTATTCCCTCTACTCCCACTCCCATAAGTCCTAGTTGGATTTCTGACCATTTGGGTTAGCATAAGAGAAAGGTTCCCATCACACCCATGGACTACTTTGTCATTCTTAAGAAGGGACCTAAGAAGCAGAAAGTAATAAATCACTTTTCAAAAAGCACTTCGGGGGAGAGAGTCATGGAGATTGCTTACCCGGATCCCACCAAGGAAAAGAAGGATCTGTCTCCCATAGAATTCACAGTGACTCAAGTCACAATGGGGACCTCATCCGAAATATTTCAAGGAGAAGCCTTATGTGTAATAGATGCTCTCTGCAAGAAGCTCCAAGAAGAAAAAGAGGAGAAGAGAATACTCAAGGAATAGAAAAAACATCTCCTCCAAGCATTGCAGAAAATGGGCAACGCTCCTCCTGCAACTGCCGTTGAACCCATTGAAGTTCTCACTCAGGATAAAATAAATGAATATGCCAAGATTGGTGAACAAGACACGAAGTGTCATCTCGTATCAGCGGATCCTCAGAGATGGTCATGAAATGATTGGGAAATTCATAGTGCTTTATCAAGATATAACCCAAGAAAATAAGGAGCTACAAGCAGTAGCAGGTTCCCTCTCCGAGGAGTTGGATAATGCCAGGTTACAACATGAAACATTTCAAGCCATGGTTGACTACCCGCTAATGACCTATTGAAGGTCGGCGTTATCGATCACCCACGTGCACATAACAAAGCTCTCATCACTTTAGATTACCAGGTTGATCAAATGGAATATATCCTAGAGAGAATAGATAAAATCAAAGATGAAGCCCTAGACGCACGATACAACATGGAGCAAATAGTTACAAAAATGGCTCTAGAAATGCTCAATGAATCATACAACTTGAGAGAAGTAGACGATACATTCTAGTGCTTCAAGACTATCGTCACTCAAGGTTTGGCAAAAAGGTCACTTTTGACTAAGAATCAATCAATAACCTCCTGGCTTGCCGCACTTCATTAGATTTTGATCAATTCATGTGAAAATTTCACCGAGTTACCCGAAAAGCTCAAGAATGAAAAATAAACTTGTGAAATCATTAGCAACCATTTCAAATGTCCAGATCATGATCAACTTCAAGCAATGATCAACAAGTTTATCGAATATCGAGTGCAGTGTCACATCGACTCTCCTAATCAGAAGTAAAACACTAAGTTTGAGCAAAGGGATGATGAGGAGTAGTTTCTCCTCTTGTGTATGCTTTGATCATTTTTGTAAAAATATTTAAAAAGCATGTTGGCATTTATGATGACCTCATCCATGTTGCACCATGGGATGTTGTCATCCAAAAACTTGCCTAAAGTCAACTTTTGACTTTTTAGATATTTTGTAAATATCTTGTAAGATATTTTGTAAGTAGTTGGTTGGTTTTTGTCTTCTTTCCTCTTCTCCTTCTATAAATACTAGAATACTTGTTGTATTCCAGGGGTGGACATTTTTTGTATGAAAAAAGAAGTGAGGAGAGAAAGACTTTGTGTTTTCTTGTAATAGAAGAAATATTAATACATATGTTCAGACTTTGTGCTTAATGTATGTGTTATTTGCATAAGATATTTCTTAAGTTAGATCTATGTTTTTATTCTGTTGGATTCATTCCTACTATTGTCATATGTTCATCAGTATTGCTTTAATTGTTTATGCAAGTAAGTTTGGCTCTGTTTACTACCATCCCAAAGCATAAACCTTCTGACCTTTCCATCTTGGAATTCTTTTCTTTTCTTCCTTTAGATCTACCCTCCTTCGTTCCTTCCCTCTTACCTTTCTTTTCGTTGTTGGAACTACCTCTACTGGAATGAGATCCCAAACCCCATAAAGTTAGAATAGTGTAGATTTGCACAAATTCTGCTTGATAAACCGCCACTTTGTTGTCTCAAAGAGGGCTATGCCCTGCACACTATTGGCCTATTTCCCCATGACCTGCCTAACCGACAGATTTTTGGACCAATAGTTTTTGGTGACTCCGCTAGGGATCAAACTAAGGAAATAATTAAAAAAATGTAAAAATCACTACCAGATTGCAAATTTTAACTCTTTGTTAAAAATTAAAATTTTTGCAGAAGTGATCAAAACTGAAAATTTCCTTATACAAATCCATAGATCTAGACCAGATAGGAGCTTTTAGTTTGCTGAGTTTTTACAAAAACTTGTATATTTTAGTAGATTTGAGATTCTGACATTTTATGATATTTTCAAAACCTTGCAAAATTTAGGTCAAAGATCTGAAAATCAGCTTTCTAAATTAACCCACTTTTTATCCTTGTTAATCTTTGTCAGAAAACCACAATCGGTTGTTATTAAAAGAGGGTAAAATTAAATATTGAAAAAGTACATGCTGCTGATTTTTGCCAGAAAAATAAAAAAATCAGCAAGTATAAACAATCAAGATTCTTTCAAATATGCTCCTAATTGTTGTAGATATGAACGGGTACACTGGTGGGTGAACCATTTACTCGTAGCAGAAGAGCTCATGGAGAATTTGATCCAATTTTTGATCTACTTTGAAGGCATAATTTCAATATCACTCCAGCACGATTCACATCTCTGAACTCAATGGATCGATCAACAAGAAGTGCCTTACCTCCACGAAAGAGTCAGATTTCATAAGGTTCCTTGACATCAGATTGCAGTGCTCTTTTGCTAAGTAGAACCACACTCCCTGCTCGTGTTATTTTTCCCACTTTTCAAATGGAAGTTAATGTACCTATACCATGGGAAAATGCTATGGGTCCTCTAGCACTGCTGCATCTAATACACCCCCTCCCCATCTTAAATCGCAAGAATTTTCCAAAATTTGATGGGAGTGAAAATCAAAGCATAGACGTGCATATAGCTACATTTATTTCATGTAGTATTCTATACAAAACTCATGAATACGTATTGGTACGTCTCTTTCTTAAGACCTTACAAGGGCCTACATCAGAATGGTTCTAGCATTTACCAGCTAGATCCATCACCAATTAGGCCACATTACGGACTATATTTGAAGACAGATACAAGCCTTCTGAAGAATTATTCATTTTATTATCACAAATCACTCACATGAGGAAGGAAGCCAATGAAACCATGCATGATTTTATTACCCAACTCAATTCATTGATCAACCGTGTGCCTTTTGCCATGATGCCGACATTAGAGAATCAAAAGTGTTTCTTCCTAAACGCCATGAGTTCGAAAGTAAGTTTCTTACTTTTATAGGAACAAATACCCACCTTGGTTCTTACTCAAGCTATGGCCATTCGGATAGAAGACAACCTTCTTATATCTAGCGAGTTAAAACAAGAGTTTCCAAAATCAAAGGCTTCAACTTCTTCTCAAGCTACCTCATTAGATCCAGCAATCTAGAAGATGGCTAATCACTTGTTCTCATTAAAGAAGCAATTAGCTCAAACATCATCTACTACTCCATACCGAGATATCCCACGGAGGAACTTCACCCCCAACAACACCCCCAAAGGCCATGTTTACCTGCTGCTTCTCCAAGGTTAGTAATTGAAGCCCCTTCCATTAATGCTTTGGTTGAAATCGAAGAAGATGATCCAAATTACAAAGAACCTTCGTGCCGCAGGAGAAGATGATCAAGATGTCGGTGAACCGACTAGCGACTCTACTATTGGGTACATGGAATTTGAAGATGAGGAATCGATGAATAAGAGGGTACCCAAAGGTATGTGGGCGAGATAATCGTACGTAGTTTTCACTCACTTGCAAGGAAAAAGCAAAGATTGCTACCGACAAAAAAAAAGGAAAAGGCTGTTGGAACTCCTCCAACGATCACTAAAATTGGTAATCCCCTTGCTACTCAACCTCCTGTTGAACCTTTTGTAAATAAATATTTTCCTCCTATTTCTCCTCCAATTCAGTGTTCCTCCATTCCCATAAAGACCAAGTAATCCCCCTCCAAAAACATGAAATGAAGGATTCATCCCTTTATTAGCACAACCCTTGGTCACATTCGATATAATTGATCATGCCAAAATACCAAGATCCAAATGTCTAAAGTTGAGTACCTTCAGTCCAACCTAGAGCAGCTTATAAGATTAACTAAGTATATCCAAAGTCAGGATACCATCCTTCCTCCCATTTTCCCAAAAGGAATTCTTCCCACTCCTCCTATGTCTCACGTAAATGTTGCCTTAACTTCCACATCGGAAAAATTGAACCTTTTTACCTATCTCTCCTAATCAATGGTCATAAACTAAGCAATTATATAATTGATTCTAGAGCTTCTGATAATGTCATGCCAACAAAGGTCACCCATGCTTTGGGCCTCACACTTACCAAACCTTTTGGCAAATGTTACTCCATGGAAACCAAGAAAGTACCATTGATTGGTTAGATCAAGGATGCACAGTTTACATTCGTGACATTTCCTGAGAAAAGGGTAAAAATGACTATTCTCGTAGCTGATATTCCAGCAGCATACGGGATACTACTAGGGAGGAGCTTCTATAAAGAAGTTGGAGGGGAAATTAATATGGATTGGTCCAAAGCCAGGATTCCTATCAAAGGGGTGATGTAAACATTGGAACCAGAATCACAAAAGAAATATCTAGTCACCAACTCTGATGACCCCAAAGCTTAAATTATTTTCAATTATTAGGGATGGGGAATTACTTCTGTCCATCAAATCGATAGAATGGATGTTCTCGTCCCAAAAAGAGGATCTTAACAAAGTATGGATGTTGTAGTTTGATGGCATCTATGGAATGAGAAAATGCGGTCTTTGGGGTGTTCTAATATCTCCTGAGGAGGAGATTTTCCCTTTTTCTTTCAAGTTGTAGTTCTTCAATACAAATAATACTGTCGAGTATGAATCCTTGTTACTTGGCATGGAAGCTGCAAAAGAGAAAGGAATCAAGAATCTAAAAGTGTAAGGTGATGCCGAGCTAATTGTCAACTAGGTAAAAGGGATATACCAAGTAAAAATGACCAGCTCGGACACATCACCATGCCGTATGGGATAGCATTGAAGAGTTTGATGCTTTCTCAATCAAAGCAGTTCTGTGAACTCAAAATGACATGGCTGATTCGTTGGCCGTCTCAGCCTCTCTCATGCTTCCTCACCCAGGGTTAAAGACAAATACATATACCATTGAAGTGGTTTTTCACCCAAGTGTACTAGATAACTCACAAAGGCATTGGCAAGTGTTCAACGATGACAACCAAATCATCACTTTTTGGAGAAATATGACAATTTCAAAGAACTTCATTTCGACGGATCAACTTCTATGTGTCATGAGTCTCTCACTAGTCAAGCACATGAATCTGAAAAAGAAACAGTGATACAGCTCAAAGGAAACAAGATTCTGAAAGGTTTGGTTTCCTTAGAATGATTATTTGATAATCATGACCATTTTGTCAAGAAAAAGTGACAGGATGATCCTTCCTCTTCTCTGAAACTGAATCCATCAATCTGGGTACTACGGAACATCCTCATTCCGTGAATATCGGGAAGTGTTGTACACCCGAGGAAAAGAGAAAATTTGTTAAGTTGCTAAAAAAGTACATGGATGTGTTAGCATGGTCTTATGCTGATCTGAAATATTTCAAGCCAAAGGATATTTGGCATGACATCCCGCTCAAGGACGATGTCAAGCCTTTTTTCCAAAAGCAAAGGCATTACAACCCCAAAATATCAGGTACTATCTAGGCTGAAATTCAGAAGATGCTAGATGCAAGAATTATTTTTCCAATTCATCACAGTACCTAGGTTGCAAATATTGTGTCTGTCCGGGAGAAGAATGGCGAGATACGCATATGCATAGACTTTTGTAACTTAAACCAATCATCCCTATAAGATAACTATCCACTTTAGATAATGGATTAAGTGCTATAGGTAGTAACCAGCTTCGAAATGTTGTCCATGCTTGATGGTTTTTAGGTTATAATCAAATTCATGTCGTGCCTAAAGATCAGTTCAAAACAACACTCACCACTCCTTGGGGTACCTTCACCTATAAAGCGAGGATGTCATTCATTTTGATCAACGCCGGTGCTACCTTCCAATGAGAAATGGAATTTTTATTCAAAGGTATGATGGGAAAAGTCATCATAGTTTACCTAGATGACCTAATCATGTTCTCCAAGAGACAAATTGATCACTATGATCATTTGGAACAAGTCTTGATTAGATGCCAAGAGCACGGAATTTCACTAAATCCCAAGAAGTTAGTTTTTGAGGTCACTGAAGGAAATATGCTAGGACATGTCGTTAGAAGAGAAGGAACTAAAATAGATGTCGAAAGATTCAAGGCTATTCAGAGCTTTACCTTGCCTACAAGTAAGACTGCATTCACTGTTTCTTCAAAAAGGTAAATTTTCTTAGATGCTTTGTTCCTAATTTTGCTGAGAAGATTCATCACATATCTAATATGATGAAAGGTTCATAAACATTCCAATGGAGTGACAAAGGTAGGACATCATTCAAAGACATAAAAACCTCCATCACTCATGCTCCTATTCTAGTGTGTCCTGACTTCAACAAAGACTTCATCATGTACAGTTATGCATCTGCGCATACTGTATCAGCTATCTTGATGCAAAAGAACTCTAAGGATATTGAATCCTGATTACTTTCATGAGCTCTCCTCTTAAGCCTCATGAACTAAATATGTCACAATTGGAAAAGCATGCCTTTTTGTAGTAAAAGTAGTCAAAATTTTCTGCTACTACATTCTGAATTCTCATATAGTAGTGCTGGTTCTAGACACGGTTGTTAAGTCTATCCTGACTCAATAGGAGTTAGGGAGCTTACGAGGGAATTAGATCACAAAGGTCCAAGAATATGATCTAGACATTAGACCAACCAAGTTGGTAAGAGGTAAAGGCCTATGTCAGCTAATGGCTAAAAATAAAGACTCAAAGGTACCTAAAGAGAAAGTTTATCACATTGATGGAGAACAAAATAAACTAGAGAAAGCAGATTCTTTTCCCATGGTTTTGTTTTTCATAACCAACGATGAATGGTATTATGACATCACATTCTTTTTCACCTATGGAGAGTGCCCAACTCACCTAACTACTAAGGAAAAGTGAATGGTGAAGCTCAGAGCTGCAAGATATGTCATATGGGACGATGCATTGTATAAGCATGGAATTGACGACATTTTTCTACGATGTTTTAACAAGTCGTAGCAGATAAGATTGATGAAGAGTTTTCATGACTCACCTGGTGGTCTCACTTCTCCTCATCTGTGATAGCACATAAAATCATCTGGGCCAGGTACTACTAGCTAACGCTATTTCAAGATGTAGCCACCTGGGTAGCAAAATGTGAACTTTACCAATAGTTCATTAGAAAACCAAAGCTGGCTACATTTCCCCTTAGGCCCGTCATCATCGACAAACCATTCGGTAATGGGGAATTGATTTCATTGGAGCACTCAATCCTCAATCGAGTGCTACATAGTTACATCCTAACAATAATGGATTACTTCATGAAATAGGTGGAGGCCATACCTATCAAGCATGCCACTTCTAAAGTTGTTTGCAACTTCATCAAAGAGAATATTATTGTGAGATTTGGCATTCCACATAAAATCATTGTTGATAACACTTCTAACTTCTCTTCATGGGAAGTAATTGGTTTTTGTTATGGATACGGAATAACCTTAGCTCATGCTTCTGATTATTATCCTCAAGGAAATGGTCAAGCAAAATTCAGCAACAAGAACTTGGTGACTATCATATGGAAGCTAGTTGATGAAAACCAACAGTCTTGGCACAAATCATTATATGATGCTTTTTGGGCGATAGTATCACTCCAAAGAGGTCTCTTGGCATGTCACCTTATCGGGTGTTGTATGGATAGATGCTGAAATCCCTATCTCCATAGAACTTCCCGCTCTCACGCTTGGCTCGAGCAATCGAAGATGAAACATTTTAGAATTCTCTTGAAAAGAGGATTATGTACCTGACAAAACTTGAAGAAAAGTGAGTAAAAGTGGTCGACAAGATCACCGAACATCGAATAAAGTTAAGAGGTTGTTTGATAAGCAAGCCAAGAAAAGAGATTTCCAAGTGGGAGATTTTGTTCTCTGTGGGACAAACGAAGAGAATTGAAATGTATGCATGGGAAATTTGACTCTCTTTGGAGAGGGCCATACAAGATCAAATAGCTCAATGGAGAGAATAGTTTCTATCTCTCATAACTGGATGGAACCAAGCTCCTGGTTCCTATAACAAAAACACCTAAAGGTCTTCAAGAAGTAGAGCTTGCTCCCTTCTTTGTACATTTTGCTTTCATTGTGTGTGTTCGTTTTCATTGTGTGTTTTCTTCTATTTATTGTGTGTTCCCTTTCTTTCCATTTTTGGTCGCCCTTGTTTTTGACTCTCTGTAACTTGATGGATAGGCATAAATTCTAGAATTCTCTACCCTTAAGTTTCACTTAAATATAGTTCTCGAAAAAGAGCCAACTGTTATCCTGTAGAATTGACAAGGGCAATTTGCAGGTAACCATACCAAAAATTCTGTTTTGGTCCCCTCAAGAAGTCTGATAACGTTCAAAATGGCCTAAAACTCCCTTTCGAAAATCAAGTTATTTTTGAACTTAGCCATTTTTCAAATTCTTCCTAGGTGCAAGAATTCTTGTGTCGACATCAAGGAATCTATGCCCACTCATAAAACCTAAGGTGCAAAATTGTTATGTCAACATACCAAAATGTGCACCCTTAAAAAGCCCTTTGCATGGGAAATATTGTGTCAACATCTTAAAACATGCGCTAAGTATTTTTCTTAGGCACTTTGAAGAAGTTGTGTCAACATCCTAAAATGTGCGCTAAGGCGCATTTTCACTCATGTCGATGCTCTGAAAAGTGCGCCAAAAGAAGTTGGTGAAGTAATAAATGCCAGTTTTTCTATAAATAGGTGCCCGACACCTGTCATTTTCATGAATTGAAAATTGAAAAAGTTTTTTCTCTGTGCCTGTCAGCCATCCTTGTCACCCCGTGTGCCATTTTTCGAGCTTGTGGATCCCACGTCGTTCTTCATCTTTTATAAATCTGGGTAAGTGGCTCCTCTCCTTGTTGTTTTTGTTTTTTGTTGTGTTAGGTATTAGGGTTGGTGTAGAAAAGATAAAATCTAAAGAAACACACCTAATAAATTATCAAACCAGCTGAAAGCCCTTTTGCCTCTCCTTCCAGATCTGCAAATCTGGAAGACCCCTACCTCGAAGAAATCAAAACTCATCTTTCCCCTACCTGTTTCCTTGCCAAACAAACCCTCTCTTTACCATATGAGAAATCCAAAAGAGAGAGGAAGAGAAACCAAGAAAAGAGCCAAGTTGTTAAACTGATTAAAAGCATGGCACACTGTCCTTCCTTGTAACATCTACCAAAATTGTGCCTTGGCACACTTCCCCCTTTTGTAACATAACTTTAACATGCACCCAATTGATAAAGTACCTAACAGCTTTTCCTAAGGCGTAGGCACCACTTGTGTAACATCAACATTGGATGTTGTGTACTGCAAATCCATGCCATGCGTTTTCCCTTGGCGTGTTGTTTCTTCTTGCAACATCTCTCAAAGTTGCACCTTGGCGCACTCTAAACCCATAAATGCAAACTTCTTTAACATCTAGTCAAAGTAGTTTTTCCCTAAGGCTCAGGCGTAATTCCCTTAACGTCAAGATGACATGTTGCATGTTGTAAACCCTCACCCTGCACTTTACCCTTTGGCGCTACATTTTGTCATGCAACACCTCTCGAAAGTTCACCCTTTCTAACCTTGGAAAAAAAAAAATTCATGTCAACATTGGCACACCTTTTTTCATGTCGACATCTTCAAAAGTGTGCCCAACATTTTTAAGTCCTGCGCAAAGATGTTGTGAACTTGCACCTTACACCCTAAGCCATATAATTTATCATTCTTTATTATGTAAAGATTTCATTATGAATAACATGACGGTTGACATGGCTCTTCTATGTTGGACCTCCTTGATTCTTCTTTTAGAACAACAACATCCATCCTTAAGCTCACACATGTCTTCATCAAGCAAGAAACCAACTAAAGCTAAAGCCAAAACAAAGCAAACGTAGAATAAGAGATGAAGTATAAGTATCGAAAAGTCGAATGCCTGACTCATATGTAGAGTGCAGCCTCGACATTAGAGATTCTGAGTTGGGCCATATTGACATGGATGAATTTTGGGTGAGGACCAACCAGGAAAGTAGTGGCCCATGGATGAACAAGTTGGTAGGCAGTGGATTGCACTTTGCAGAGGGATGCCAATAAGTTTTGTAAATAATGAGTTTATTATGTTGGTGGACCAATGCTATAACAAAGACACTAGACGTGTCGAAAATAAAGAGCAACAACCCATCATATACCTCATAGCTCATCATTTCGAAATGATCCTGGGAATTCCTCATCACAGCAATATGTAGAAATAAGTCTCGAAGACTGCAAGAAGACCTAGGATGATAATGAGGATAAATGCATGTAAATGATGAACGAAGCTTTATCTAAAGAACAAGAAGCTAGTGAGTAGATGGCCACAAACCATCCACCGTAGTGACTTCAATAAATAGTTGAGTGATACAATCACCTTCTTAAATAGAGTATTTGGGATCCCTGATGCCCATTATTTCCACAAATGGATGCTTAGGTATCTAGAAACCATGAACAAGAATGCACCTGATCAATGTTTTGGATGGGGTGAAATCATCATTGATACCATCTCCCAGTAGCTCCAACAATTTCTAACAATTGGGAAGTTCTACATGAATTCCTACATTATATACACTATTGTGGCAGCAAGAGATTTCCCAAGCTTAGCTCAAAATGGGGTATGGGCCCAGGTTAAGATATACAAGTTCTACCTAGAGCTGAAGCTGGAGGCCAACATCTGCCATTTCTCTAAGATTAATGATTCCTTCTTCTATGAGGTAATCTGATTGCTGAGGCTAAACATGAGACACGGTCAGACTAGCTCGAGTATGATTGCTGCCACAAATAAATGGGGAGCATTATTCAAACAATTCCCCACATTCACATACCTCAGAGCGGTGAATTTTGAGGGAGAACCGATGAAAATTCCAAGGTTTGCAGGGCCCAAGCTGATCCTCTTAGAGTTGTCAAGGCAATTGATCACTTACCATGAGAAGTGCATGAAGAGAAAGAAAGGAGGAACTCCATTCCCCCTTACAGTTGGCCGATACACCTGCCCCACACTAACCAAAGAACGAGAGATGTATGCTGAGCTAGAGCTGCTAAATTTGAAGCATAACTTCCCAGCAAGGCTGACCTTCGACTATCGGAGTTGCCTCCCAAAGGCAAAAATTGATCCCATCCATGTTCCCGAGATTGAGGACATTTGGATCAACCTGACACATGAGATAGATATCAGGAAAAAGGATCACTCTCGACTAGCTCTGGAGGAAATCATTCACTATGGCGTAGCCATCATCCCAAAGGAATTCCAAGAGACTGATCAAGAAGTTGATCAGGTTTACCTTGACATAAATGGGGATGATTGGCCGTTCGTGGAGATATAAAGAGCCAAAGAACCAAAACCATTCAGGAAAGGGTTAAGCTCATGTTGAAATACACCAAACATTGGTGCAAATAGAATGGTCTCACCTACCTTGGAGTAGATTTCACTACTTCTCCTTCAGGTAGAGCACCTCCAAGACCGTCCCAAGTGCCAAAAGGAAAAGTAAAGGACAAGGAGGGTGAATCAAGAAAACAAGAAGAAGCTCCTGAAGGCCTTCCTTCTACTTTTGAGAAGTAAGTAGTTGACCTGGTGTCTCCAGGTAAAGAAGAAGAAACAACAGAGGTTTCAATGGATACATCCACCCAGGATGTTATCACAACTACAACTGCAGAGGTACCCAACATTCCTTCTTCTATTTCTTCTCCTCATGTCATTGAAACATCTATTCCTATGGATGTGTCTTCCCCTCGCCTTCCTCCCTTCCATCTCCCACCTCTTCCATCTTCTCCTCTCTTGTGGATCTGTTGCCCAAGTGTTCCCTCCATCCAATTATAGATCCCTTCCATTTCCATGTCCTTTTCTTCTCCTGTAGTAACTCCAAGCCCCACAAGCAATGGTGTGTTGGATTCCTTGTCAATGCCACCACCAAGTGTTTCAACATACTTCCTTGAGGCCTCTACAGTTTCTTCCCCTTTCACTCCCGTTTCTTCTTCTATTCCCTCTACTCCCACTCCCATAAGTCCTAGTTAGATTTCTGACCATCTGGGTCAGCATAAGAGAAAGGTTCCCATCGCACCCATGGACTTCTCTGTCATTCTAAAGAAGGGACCCAAGAAGCAGAAAGCAATAACTCACTTTTCAAAATCACTTTGGGGGAGAGATTCATGGAGATTGCTTACCCGATCCCACCAAGGAAAAGAAGTATTTGTCTCCCATAGAATTCATAGTGACTCAAGTCACAATGGGGACCTCATCCGAAAGCCTTCAAGGAGAAGCCTTATATGTAGTAGATGCTCTCTGCAAGAAGCTACAAGAAGAGAAAGAAAAGAAGAGAATACTAAGGGAACAGAACAAACATCTCCTCCAAGAATTGCATAAAATGGGCAACACTCCTGTAAATGCCACCAAACCCATTGAATTTGTCACTCAAGATAAAATAAATGAATATGCCAAGATTGGTGAACAAGACGCAAAGAAGTGTCATCTTGGATCAAGTAGATCCTCGAGAGATGGTCATGTTATCCAAAATAAACCCATTGCTAAATTTTGTCTTACTTCCCTTCATTCCCTACTCCCTTGTGCCTTAGATGAATTTTTCTACTTTTAGGCATTCAAAGTTTTCTGAAATGGTTTCATTTGATAGAGAATCTTCTCAACTTTCCAGAAAGGTAAAATTTTGCCTCTAACTCCTTGTATTTTTCAAGTTATGGCTTGGTAGAGTTTTGGAGGGAAATTTTCCCATGGGAGGTCCACCGGCGAATCAGAATGTGCCAGGTTAGTGGAAAATGGTGGGAGGTGGAGGGAAAATTGAAATTTTTTTGGCCCGAATGCCCGCTTGCCAATGAGAGGAGGCCACATGTCCTAGGAGCATTAGGAGGTAGAGGCACGATGGAAATTCACCATTTTTCCAAAATGGGGAAAAACAAGTGATGGAAGTCCACCCCCGATGGCCCGCACCAATCAGAGGGTGCCACGTGTCCATGTGGTCGAAAAATCTTAAGGGTGGGCGCAATGTAAACAATTTAGAGTTCAGGCCCGTACCAATCAAAACATGCCACATGTCTAGTTCAGGAAAGTGGTCGGTATCAATGGAAAATTTTAGAGCAGGGGCCCACCAATGAATCACAACATGCCACGTGTCATCAAAAGTTTTGGGCCGGGAGAATTTTTGGAAAATTTTCCAAAGGCCAAAAAGGTGTAAAAAATTAAGGGGAAGGACCGTGACCAATCAAAAGGTGGCACGTGGCATCGGGCCGATGGGGGGAAAATTTTTGGGGATATTTTCCCAAAGTCAAAAAAGAGGGAAGATTTTAAATTTCGGGCCCACCAAGATTCAATTTTGCCTCAATTTTTGCCCTAAATCTTTAGGAGGGCATAACTTTTGATCCAGAGCTCGAATTTTCATGTTCTTGGTGTCATTGGAAATCTGGTGAAATTATATACATGATGGAGGGATAAATTTTATGTTTTGGTGGGTTTTGGAGAGATAAAATAAAAAACACCTCTGGCATAGGAAGGAGAAAAAAATTGACATCTCAACCACAATTTTGATGAAGTATGGCTCGCATTCTCTCCCAGCATGGTCAAAAACATCGGGAACAAAATTTTGAGGGTTCCCATGCTATTTTAATGGAATTTGGTTGGTGGTTGAAGCATCCCTTCATGCTTTCCCATGTTTTCTCCTTCCTGGGCTCAAATCTTCATTGTTAAAAGCCAAATTTTGCTTATTTTGTAGTGCTTGGACATTTTTATGTCTTGCAGACTCCCTCTTTCACCTAGAAAATGATTTTGTGGAATTTCAGACCTCTTTCAGGACTGCAACATGTTTTCTACCTCTCTACTATTATAATGCATGTATTTTTGATATTGGAAATGACAATGCAAGCTCTGTGAATGAGTTTCAGTCCTCTTCTTGTGTTGTTTGCTTCATTTATGATCTTTCATTACATTTTATCAGTCTATGCATGATGCTTTGTTGCATTCTTTTAATCTGTGTCAATTTGCAGAAGTAAATGTTCAGCACTCCTATGGTGTATCACCTTGTTAGTCTTAGTTTTATTTCCTTTTGTATCTTTTATCCTTGTCCCCTTGGAATTTAGAGTAGGATCTGGTATTAAACCTCTACAATTTTCAAGTTATACATCTAATCAAAGGAGTTGAGGAACCAACCTCTAATATAGAGATTCTTTTCCCATTTTTACAAGTCCCACACTTGGGGAAAAGATTCAATGTTGTGCAATCACACTAGATGTCCAAATATCAAACTAGAAATCTGATAAGCATCCAAGGGTGCTGCTGATTTATACTAACAGCTTTAGGCATGCACAGGTGGGACCTTAGATGTCTTCATCTTCATTACTGCAACAAAGTTGATGTGCATTTTTTGCAAGTTTCCTTCTCAAAAGAGCCTTGATCTACACATCCGGTGGCTCCAAAGAGAAAAAAATCAATTGGTTTCAACAATCCAAGTCTGAAGATTCATGAGAAGAATCAACACAAGGTCAAGAACTAGAGAAGAGGGGTTATATGAGTACCTGCAGCTATATCCTGGAAGAAGGCATAGAGAAAGAAGGATCCAAAGGTCTCCATCTCCACCAAATAGAACTCTATCAACTCCTCCACCTTCTAGACCTTTCACTCAATCAACAAGGGTTCTCAAGCCAATTAGAATGGCACAACAAAACCCTTATGTCAACTTCACTAGCAGTATCCCACTTTCTCTCAATGCACAAAATCTAGTTCTAGTTGCAACATTGAAGAACATTCCATACTTTACTGGAGAAAATCAGACCACTCTTGGTGATCATGTCAAAGACATTGCTAATGTTTGTGCAATCCATGAGATTGTTGAGATGCAAATTGCTATCAAATTATTGGCATCTTCATTCAAAGGGAAAGCATTGCAATGGTTTAGAAGCCTTGGGGTTGGTTCTATCCAAAATTGGAATCAGTTATGCATAGCTCTCCATGAGTAGTTTGGAGAAAAGGGAGATAACTTATCTCTATTGGAACAATTGACAACTATCAAGAGAGCTCCCAATGAGCAACTGACTGACTTCAACTTCATATTTCAAAGGACTTGGGATAGAATTCCAATGGCAGTAAGGCCAACAGCTAAAGGTGCTTTTCTATACTATCTCAAAGCTTTAAATTATGATATTTCTATGTTAATTCAATCCATGGGAGGTACAACTATACTTGTAGCTTATAGCATTGCCATTAGAGCTGAAAATTATCTGATTCAAGCTAGTAAGCTGGCTCCTAGGCCTCCCATGCCTTTGTATCCAAACTTAGAAAATCCAAGCACTAGTCAAGCACCTACTATAGCTCCTATTCCCACTCCTAGAAATCAAAGTTCAAATGAAACTTCTACTTCATCCTCTAGTGCCTCAAATGAGCTTCAAGAAGTCATGAGAAAATTGCAAAATTTAGGCAATGAGTTGGTTACACTCAAGAGGAAGCAGCTCAAACTTTTAGACCTTCCTATCAACTTCAACCTCAGCCTAATAGGCCACCCAATCCAGTGCAAATCAAAATCAAGTAAGGGCTCCTACCAATAGACCATTTCAGCCCTATAGTCCCAATGCTACATCTACCTCTAAAGCCTTAGTGGCAAGTGCAAAATAATGTAGCACAAGAGTATGATTGGTGTTTCCCATGCAATGAACCTCACAACCAATCCATGTGCTTCAATGGTGCCTTGAACCAAGATTTGATGGTGACAACAACTGGCGTAGAAGGTGAGGTGAGCCAAGAAACAAATCAGCAATGAGGGACATCTCAACAAAGCACAACTCCAAATGAGACTACACTAGTGAATTGGCAGGTTGAGGATTTTTGTGGTATGAATCAAGCAATGTCTCAAAGTGTAGTAGCCAATACAAGGTCAAAAAGAGGAATATTGGTGAAGGGAAGTCATTGGCTTTAGGTGATCCACAATCTTCCATCACTCTATAAAGTGTTGGCAAGCAAAATGCAATTCCAAACATACAAGGACAGCCCAAGCCACTTTCTAGACCAGCTTAGATGCCAACCGTTGCATCCCATGAACAAGGAAAGAGTGTGCGTACTGGGGCAACAAAGAGAGGTTCCATCCCCATTCAGCATCATTGATCAGATGAAGAAGACAAATGTGAATATATCAATGTGGGAATCATTATCCATCCTAGGCCAAAGGGATCTACTACAAGCTGCCATGAAGAATTGGTCAACTTCAAATCAGCAAGTTCATATGCAAGAGAAGGTACTCACAAATGTTGCTCAGCCTGAAGGGAATCATGGAGGAAAACAAGGTAAAGTTTTGAAACCCCCTCCATTCTATGTTTCATTGATCATTGGGGATAAATTAGTACACAATCGCATGATTGATTAAGGGGGCATGTAGTTTGTAATGCCCAAGAAAATAGCTGATCAACTGGGTCTCCAATATGAAGTCATATCCAAAGGGGTAGTGCAATTAGATGGAATAGCAAGAATAACAAAGGGGGAGTGATCAAATATTTGAACCTTACTTTGCATGTGTGCCCCAATGTCACCGTGTTGTAAGATGTGTCGGTGATAGATTTTCCACCGCTCTTTGCCCTATGTTTGTCAAGGATTTCACAACTAAAATAGGAGGTTACTTATCTCATTGATTGGTCACGCATGTTGTTTATAACAAGATATGGAACTAAAGCCACAATCAGATCTGAACCTATTGCAAACTTTCACATTGAGCCTCATACTCCAAGCCAAATCAATGCCAACTATTTAATGTTTGATCAAGAGGATTATCTAAGCATAGATGAAGCTAACACCAAAGTTGGGAACATCCTGGATCTGAATCTTGATGAATGGGCAAGAAAGGTACATGGTTTTGATCCCTACAAAGAAATAGAAGAGTCTGAGCTAGGAGTCTATTGTATACATGAAGAAAATCAGCCTATTCCTACCATCACCAAGCCAGACCATAAGGATGGCAATGAGGTATGGCAGCTATTTTTTGATGGATCAAGAAGTAGATAAGGTGTAGGAGGGGGAGAAATGCTTGTTTCACCTCAAGGAATTAAGTATTATTCAGCTTTTAGATTTCAGTTTGCATGTTCTAACAACACTGCTGAATATGAAGCTCGATATAAGGATTGCATTGATTAAACAAGAGAGGTATAAAAACTTACAAGTCTTTGATGATAGTGAGCTGATTTTCAATCAAGTTAAAGGGAAACATGCTACCAAAAATGACTTGCTCAAATGTTATAATAATGGGGTGTGGGACCTCATTGAAGATTTTGAGGGCTTTGGCATTAGTTCCATCCCTAGGAGATAAAACCAAGCTATTGACTTCACTTGGGAGTAGTTGGGCAACCTTTGATGTTGTTGAAAGCTTCAAGGAAGATAAGGTACATCCAAGCATTCATGTTATTATAAGGCCATCAGTGGCAGACAATAATGTAAGTTGGCAAGTGTTTGAAAATGACCAGCAAATCATCAATTTCTTATAAGAAGAAGCTGATTTCTCAGCCAAAAATCAAGAAAAGTTGGAAAAACAAAGATGGTGATCAGGTGGTACAGCTGAGAACCAACAAACTACCAAAGGGACTTGTCACTTTGGAGTCCATTTTTAATCCTAATGATCAATTTAGGAAGGAGAAGGCAAATATCCAAGTCAAGGGAGAATATTCAATGCCCATCTTGGTTGGAGAAGGCAAGTCACTTCAAATTGGTAAAGTGACAACCAAGCAAGAAAGGTATGAGTTCATGCAACTTTGCCAAGAGTTCCTAGACATATTTTCTTAGAGCTATGAAGATTTGAAAGGTTTCAATCCCAAGCTAGCTCAACATACAATTGAAATAGATCCAAGTGCTAAGCCCATCAGGAAAAAGAAAAGGCCACCAACCCACACATGGAACCTCTCATGAAGAGGGAATTAAATAAGTTAATAGAGGAAAGTATCATATTTCCCATCAAGCATTCTAGTTGGGTAGCTAACTTGGTTCCAAGTTAGAAATAAGAGTGTAGAAATCCAGATTGTGTGTAGACTTCGAGAGATTTGAATAGAGCATCTCTCAAGGATCATTACCCACTTCCTTCAATGTTGCAGATTTTGCAAGTTGTTGTTGCCTCTGAGAGGTTTTCATTGCTAGATGGTTATTCAGGGTACAATCAGATCATGGTAAAGGAAGAGGATCAGTTCAAGACAACCTTCACCACCAAATGGGAAACTTATGCATATAGAAAAATACCATTTGGGTTGTCCAACGCTAGAGCTACTTTCCAAAGGGCAATGGACATGGCATTCAAGGGATTGATCAAAAGGATAGTGCTGGTATACTTAGATGATATCACTATTTTTTCTAAAAGTACAAGAGATCATCTCTTTCATCTCGGATAAGTGTTCTAAAGATGTAGAAGATTTGGGGTATCCTTGAATCCTAAAAATGTATTTTCCTAGCTCATGAAAGAAAGATTCTTGGCACATTGTTTCCAAAGAAGGATTGCAATTGATCCAGAAGAGGGTTGAAGCAATAAAGGCACCGCCATTACCTTGTCATAAGAAGGCCCATCAAATTTTCTTGGGTAGGATCTATTTTTTCGAGGTTTGTCCTAGATTTCGCAGCCCTTGTAAAGCCAATAGCCATGATGTTGAAGAAAAGTATGGCTTTTAGATGGAAAACAAGGCAAGACAAGTTTTGAGGCAATCAAAGAGGTTATCTCACGTGCTCCAACTCTCATCAACCTAGATTTCTCCAAGGATTTTACCCTTTATGCATTTGGAGGTGATAAAACAAAATTTGCTTTTAGTACAACAGATAAAGAAAATGCAGAGCAACCAATTGTTTTCTTTAGCAAAAGCCTAGAGGACTATGAGGTGAGATATTATTTCATTGAGAAGCATGTTTTGCAGTGATTAGGAGCTTGAAGAAATTTAAGCATCTAATTTCAAATAACAAGGTTCAACTGCTAGTTTCTCATGTGGGAGTTAAAGACTTCCTCCTCAACAAGGACCTAAATGAAAAACATGGAAGGTGGATTACTCATGTCATGGAGTATGATATTGAGATCAAAGTCACCAAGCTGGTCCAAGGAAAAGGATTATGTGAACAGATGGTCTTAAGCAAATCAATGAAATCATGCAATGAGAAAGATGTTGTTTTGATGCTGCAAAACATCCAAGAACTAAGAGGGGTTCAAGAAGAGAATAATGGTGTCATCTCTCCTTGTTGGACCCAAGACTTAATTCACTTCCTACACACAGCCTATGCCCTTTAGAGATGAACAAAACTAAGAGAAGACACTTCAGATTGCAGGCTGTCCCATATGCACTTGTTGATGGTGTTTTGTTCAAGAAGGATGTAAATGGAGTGCTGCTGAGATGCATTGGAACAAACCAAATTGATAGAACATTGGAAGAATTCCATGGCGGGACAGCTAGAGGTAATTTTTATCCAAGAATGATAGCCCTCAAGATCATGAAGGTCATTTATTATTATGGCCAAGGGTATTCAAAGTGATTATTATGCATGGATCAAGAGGTGCAAGAGTTGTGCATTCTTCTCAAGTAAGGAAAGGTTGGCTGCCCTTCCATTACACCCAATTTTAGCTAACCAACCATTCATGCAATGGGGTTTGGACTTCATTTGATTCATTAACCCAAACTCAAGCCAAGGACACAAGTGGATTTTAACAGCAACATACTACTTCACCAAATGGACTGAGGCAGTGGCACTTAAAGAAGCAAATGAATCTAGCATTCTAGACTTCTATGAAGGGATAGTAACTAGAGTTTGTATACCTACCATGATAATATCAAATAATGCTTTGGCATTCATAGGATCAAAGGTGAATGAATGGGCTGTCAAAAATGGGATTTATTTGAGCACTTCATCAAATTATTACCCTCAAGGTAATGACCAAGATGAGTCTACCAACAAGAACTTGTTAAGGATCATGAAGAGGACTCTTGATGAGAATCGAGGACTTGGCATACTAAGTTGAAATCAGCCTTGTGGGTTGATAGGATAACCCCCAAGAGAT
Source organism: Taxus wallichiana var. yunnanensis (assembly GCA_018340775.1). Lineage (NCBI taxonomy): Eukaryota > Viridiplantae > Streptophyta > Pinopsida > Cupressales > Taxaceae > Taxus > Taxus wallichiana. The sequence continues at coordinate 570,716,702 of CM031242.1, forward strand.
CCATAGGTAACTCTCCATTCAAATTTTTTTGTGGAAGAGAGGCAATCTTGCCCATGTCACTTGAGTTTCCAACGTTGGAACTCATGAGGCAATTGGATTTGTTGGAGTTTGAACCCATGGAGGAGAGATATGTAGAATTGATGGAGCTCTAAGAAATTAGAGACCATGTAGCCCAAGAAATGGAGAAAGATCAAGCTTTGATCAAGAAGACCTTTGATAGGAAAGCTAAGGCTAGGGCCTTCCAAGTTGGAGATCTAGTGTTGAAATGGGATGCAGACCGAGCAAGGCTAGGAAGGCATTCAAAGTTTGATGCCATTTGGAGTGGTCCCTACATGGTCACAAAATGTAAGAACATCAACGTATTCCAATTGTCTACATTAGATGGTGAAGAACTATAGATTCCAGTTAATGGAATCCATCTAAAGCATTGCTACTAGAAGGAAAGCTCTCCACCTTGTACATATTAGCTTAGATTTTCATTCCTCCAAGTGCTTGTGCACATTGTTTTGTTGTAGCTTAGTTTCCATTTCCCTAAGTGCTTTGGCACAAGCTTGCTATCCCAGAAATGCATTTTTACAGGCCATGTTCCAAATCAGATGATGTTCTACTCTCACACTCTTCCTCCTTGTAATTTTCTAATCAGATTAGGGAGTACCAAGTAGAGAATTTTATGACTCCATGCCCAATGGATTACTTCAGAAACTAGTAACTTCATCCAAAGCAGTAGATGACCCTCTCGATCACCAAATTTGTTATCCAAATTAAACCCCTTGCTCAATATTGTCTAACTTCCCTTCATTCCCTAATCCCTTTTTCCTCGAGATGAATTTTTCTACTTTTAGGCACTCAATTTTTTCTAGAAATGGTTTCATTTGATAGAGAATCTTCTCAACTTTCCAAAAAGGTAAAATTTTGCCTCTAACTCCTTGTATTTTTCAAGTTATTACTTGACAGAGTTTTGGAGGGAAATTTTCCCATGGGAGGTCTTCCAGTGAATCAAAATGTGCCACATCAATGGCGTAGAATGGAGGTAGGTGGAGGGAAAATTTAAAATTTTCCAAGTATTGGCGGGGCGTAATAAAGAATTTTTTTGGCCCGAAGGCCCACCACCAATGGGAGGAGACCACGTGTACTCAAAACATCGTGAGGGGGAGGCATGGAGGGAAATTTTCCTTTTTCCAAAATAGGGGAATAAAAGTGATGGAAGCCTGCCCCGATGGCCCACACCAATCAGAGGGTGCCACATGTCCATGTGGCCGGAAAATCTTAAGGGCGGGCACAAAAGAAACAATTTGGAGTTCAGCCCATGCCAATTAGAACATACCACATGTCCAGATTTAGGGAAGCAGTCAGCAGTGATGGAAAATTTGAGAGCAAGGGCCCACCAATGAATCACAACATGCCACATGTTATCAGAGTTTCAAACCAGTGGAGAATTTTTGGAAAATTTTCCAAAGGCCAAAAAGGCATAAAAAGGTAAGGGGAAGGCCCGCGACCAATCAAAAGGTGCCACATGGCATCAAAGCTAGTGGGGAGTGAAATTATTTTGGGAAAATTTTCCAAAGTCAAAAAAGAGGGAAAATTTCAAATTTTGGGCCCGCCAAGATTCAATTTTGCCCTAGTTTTTCCCTAAATCTTCAGAAGGGCATAACTTTTGATCTAGAGCTTAGATTTTTGCATTCTTAGTGTCATTGGAAAGCTGGTGAAATTATCTACATGATGGAGGGATCAATTTTGTGTTTTGGTGGGGTTTAGAGAGAGAAAATCAAAAAATTCCTCTGGCATAGGAAGGAGAAACAGAAATTGACATCTCAACCATTATTTTGATGAAGTATGGCTCGCATTCTCTCCCAGCATGGTCAAAAACATCGGGAATGAACTTTTGAGGGTGCCCATGCTATTTTAATGCAATTTGGTTAGTGGTTGAAGCATCCTTTCATGCTTTCCCATGTTTTCTCCTTCCTAGGCTCGAATCTTCATTGTTAAAAGCCAAATTTGGCTCATTTTGTAAGGGTTGGACATTTTTATGTTTTGCAGACTCCCTCTTTCACCCTAGAAAGTGATTTTGTGGAATTTCAGACCTCTTTCAGACTACAACATGTTTTCTGCCTCTCTGCTATTGTAATGCATGTATTTTTGATATTGGAAATGACAATGCAAGCTCTGTGAATGAGTTTTAGTCCTCTTCTTGTGTTGTTTGCTTCATTTCTGATCTTTCATTACATTTTATCAGTCATGCATGATGTTTTGTTGCATTCTTTTAATCTATGTCAATTTTCAGAAGTAAATGTTCACCACTCCTTTGGTGTATCACCTTGTTAGTCTTAGTTTTATTTCCTTTTGCATTTTCATCCTTGTCCCCTTGGAATTTAGAGTAGGATCTGGTATTAAACCTCTACAATTTTCAAGTTATACATCTAATCAGAGGAGTTGAGGAACTAGCCTCTAATCTGGAGATTCTTTTCCCATTTTTACAAGTCCCACACTTGGGGAAAATATTCAATGTTGTGCAATCACACTGGATGTCCAAATATCAAACTAGAAATCTGATAAACATCCAGGGGTGCTACTTGATTTACACTAACAGGTCATGAAATGATTGGAAATTCACAGCTTCTTTTTCAAGATATAACCCAAGAAAATAAGGAGCTATAAGCGTGAGTGTTCCCTCTCCAGGACATGGATAACGCCAAGTTACAACATTAAACATTTCAAGCCATGGTTGACTGCCCAATTGAGGACCTATTGAAGGTCGACGTTATCGATCACCCATGTGCACTTAACAAAGCTCTCATTGCTTTAGATTACCAGGTTGATCAAATGGAATATATCTTGGAAAGAATAGATAAAATCAAAGATGAAGCCCTGGACGCATAATACAACATGGAAAAAATAGTTACAAAAATGGCTCCCAAAATGCTTAGTGAATAATAAAACTTGAGAGAAGCAGATGATACATTCCAATTCTTCAAGACTATCGTCACTCAAGGTTTGGCACGAGAGGTCACTTTCGACCGAGAATCAATCAATAACCTCCCCGTCTTGCCATGAATTCATCATATTTTTGATCGATTCATGCAAAAAAATTCCGAGTTACCAGACAAGCTCAAGAATGAAAAAGAAACTTGCGAAGTCATTGGAAACCATTTCAAAGGTCTAGATCATGATCAAATTCAAGCGATGATCAAAAATTTTATGGAATATCAGCGTAGTGTGATATCAACTCTCCCGATCGAAGTAAGACACTAAGTTTGAGCAAAGGGATGATGAGGAGTAGTTTCTCCTCTTCTCGTATGCTTTGATCATTTTTGTAAAAATATTTAAAAACATGTTGGCAAGTTATGATGACCTCATCCATGTTGCACCATGGGATGTTGTCATCCAAAAACTTGCCCAAAGTCAACTTTTGACTTTTTAGATATTTTGTAAATATCTTGTAAGATATTTTGTAAGTAGTTGGTTGGTTTTGTCTTCTTTCCTCTTCTCCTTCTATAAATACTTGAATACTTGTTGTATTCAAGGGGTGGAAATTTTGTATGAAAAAGAAGTGAGGAGAGAAAGACTTTGTGTTTTCTTGTAACAGAAGAAATATTAATACATATGTTCAGACTTTGTGCTTAATGTATGTGTTATTTGCATCAGATATTTCTTAAGTTAGATCTATGTTTTTATTCTATTGGATTCATTCCTACTATTGTCATATGTTCATCAATATTGCTTTAATTGTTTATGCAAGTAAGTTTGGCTCTGTTTACTACCAGCCCAAAGCATAAACCTTCTGACCTTTCCATCTTGGAATTCATTTCTTTTCTTCCTTTAGATCTACCCTCTTCCATTCCTTCCTCCTACCTTTCTGTTCGTTGTTGGAACTACCTCTACTAGGATGAGATCCCAAACCCCTGAAGTTAGAATAGTGTATATTTACATAGATTCCTACTTGATAGATTAGCAATAAACCAATTTCACTTTGCTGTCTCAAAGAGGGCTATGCCTGCGCACACTATTGGCCTATTTCCCCATGACCTGCCTAACCGAAAAAATTTCAGACCAACAGTTTTTGGCAACTCTGCTATGGATCAAACTAAGGAAATAACTAAAAAACTGTAAAAATCACTACCAGATTGCAAATTTTAACTCTTTGTTAAAAATTATATTTTTGTAGAAGTGATCAAAACTGAAAATTTCCTTATACAAATCCATAAATCTGGACCAGATATGAGCTTTTAGTTTGCTGAGTTTTTACAAAAACTTGTATATTTCCGTAGATCTGAGATTCCAACATTCTATGATATTTTCAAAACCTTACAAAATTCAGGTCAAAGATCTAAAATTAGCTTTCTAAATTAACCCACTTTTTATCCTTATTAATCTTTGTTAGAAAACTGCAATCGGTTGTTATTAAAAGAGGGTAAAATTAAATATTGAAAAAGTACATGCTATTGATTTTTACTAGAAAAATAAAAAATCAGCAAGTATAAACAAACAAGATTCTTTCAAATCTGCTCCTAATTGTTGCAGATTTGAATGGGTACGTTGGCGGGTGAACCATTTACTTGTAGTAGAAGAGCTCGTGGAGAATTTGATCCAATTTTTGATCTACTTTAAAGGCACAATTTCAGTATCACTCTAGCATGATTCACATCTACAAACTCAGGTGGATTGATCAGCAAGAAGTGCCTCACCTCCATGAAAGAGCCAGATTTCACAAGGTGCCTTGACATCAACTTGCAGTGCTCTTTTGCTAAGCGGAACCACACTCCCTACTCGTGTTCTTTTTCCCACTTTTCAAATGGTAGTTAATCTACCTGTACCATGGGGAAATGCCATGGGTCCTCTAGTACTTCGCATCTAGTACACCCCTCCCCAATGGAAATCGTAAGAATTTCCCAAAATTTGATGGAAGCAAAAATCAAAGCACAGATGCACATATAGTGTGTTTATTATGTCATGCAGTATTCTAGATGTAACTCATGAAGACATATCGATACGTCTCTTTCTTGAGACCTTACAAGGGCTTGCATCATAATGGTTCCAGCATTTACCATCCAGATCCATCACTAGTTAGGCCACATTACGGACTTCATTTGAAGATAGATAGAAGTCACGTATATAGGAAGGGTAGAAAGTGAGCATCCATGCCACGTGTAGATTATCATCTACGATCACACTAAAAAAAAGCATGAACACATATATATGCATGGCAATGATATATAAGAAAGCAATCTAACATGTGTAATAAAGTGATCATGCAAAACACTAGTAAATAAGATTATATGCCCCCAAGACAATGTAGTATATTGTGGATGGATGAAATGGAATGCAAGATAGAATGATAGGAGCAATGTGCCCCGAGTGGATGAAAGATTATGTAGTTATGATCTAAAGGAAATTACAGAGGACATAAGTTCCCTAAATCTCCCAGGATCACTACACTTCATAAGATGACTCTGAGAGCTTTCCGTTGACTATTTGAATGTCAAAAATGGAGTCCGTATGCACATCTAGTGGTTGGTCAAAGTTTGGTCAACAACTGGTCAATGTTGGTCAATGGAAAATGGATGATTTTTAAATCATATAAGGTTAGCACCATTACGTAGATCTCACCAATACCTTTCCAACACATTTTGAACAGACCAAATCTGAGTCCGTATGCAAAAGTTATGATCGGTCAAAGTTCGGTTAATTGGTAGTCAACAACCGAAGGATATGCCAAATGGACAAATGACATGGTGACATGTGGCATAGCTACACAATTGCATTTGACACGTGGAAAATCTGCATGTGACCATGTGGATTTATTATTTATACATGTGGCATTAAAGGTGGGTTTATGGTTTTTACCCACATAAAAGGTTTTATAATCTTTTATAAAAGAGAGAGAGGAAAATTCCACGTGAGAATAAATTTTGGTGGATAAATCCTATTAAAAAGGCTTGCATATAATGTGGTATTTTTCCCCACATAAAGCTTCTCCATCCACATGAAGAGTGGATATTATTATGGGGTTGAGTTTTAAAAAATATGGCTTAAGCTTATTTAAAAGCTTAAAAAGAATTAATCCCTTATAACCCGCTCAAAGCCTATTAAGGATATTATTTGAAGTGGATTAAATATTTGGTGGCTAAATTATTCTTATGCCATGGATAATTTGGCTAAGCCTAATCCATTGAGGATTATTATAGGATCTTTTAAAAAATAAGCCATGGATATTATCAAATATCCTTATATTTTGGGCTCCTAATCAATATAAATAGGGGACCCGGGTACATTGTAAACACACACAACTCTAAGCTATTTTATTGGAGCTCAAAGGAGGGGGAGAATATTTTGGAGAAATAGATATATGTCCTATTATTATTTTTTAATAGGAAAATATGGTGGTGTTATAATGTGTGGCCATAATAAAATGTGAAGGCCCACATTTGTGAGAAAATAAGTCCTATATTATTATAGGCACATTTGGAGCTAAATTATTATAGGCATGTAAATATGTAAGTCCTATCATTATAGGCATTATTATTATTTTTAAGTCCTATTATTTTTAATAGGATAAATATTATTTTGTATGTCTGAATTCCTTACGAGAAGACATACTCTTAGCTCAAGTTTGAGTGGGGCGACCGTGAAGTTCGATGGTGATCATGGTGACATTATGGAGATGTAAAAATATTTTAATATACGCAATATGGAGAAAAATAAGACCTATTTTAATAGGAAAAATTATAATTGGGATTTATTTAGGCCACATTTGAGCCACACTTTAGAATGCAAAGCCTAGAGAATCGATTAGGGAGCCAAATAGAAGACCAATAGACAAATTAAAGGTCATCGTTCTGAAGGAGAATATTGGATCAAATCTATCATTCAAGGTCACTACTTGGTATAAAGATTCTTTTTCTTATGTATTCAAAATTATCATGCTTAGATTTTATTATTTATTAAAATCATTTGAAGTTGATAATATATCGGTTCTATTAAGGAACCCGAGAGACATAGGCATTCTTCCAAACTCTGTTATCAACCTATGTGTAGTGTACTTGAATTATTGCATTGCTTTAAGTTGATTTTAATGGGGTAATTTTAGAAAATAATTTAATGCCTATAGGGGTCTTTAATCGAGGAAAATTTTTAGTCAATTTACTGAGATCAAGTGAGGTTCATTTTCTTTTCCTCCTCGGAAGTCAAAAATGAACCATAAATGAGAGTGCCTTATCGGGAAATGGTCAAGTATTTTTGTTGTATCTAGAACCTGTGATGAGTATGTATATATGTAATGGTGATGAAATGTAACATGTGAAGATATGTACGTGAACCCTATATCGAAGTGTATATCATCACTTGTTGAATAGATGAGTGATTATTTATCACTAAGCGTATATCATTATAGGATGAAGGAAGGAAGATGAGTGATAGTTTAGACTAAAGTATGTCACTACCGGATGAATAAAAGAATGGAGTGGTGATGTAACGTAAGTGTGTATACCACTACAAAATGGTAGAATGGGGGTGGTGATTTAGCCTATAGTGTATACCACTATGAGATGGTAGAATAGGTGAATGTTTAACCTAAGGTGTATGTAACTAATGCTATAAATGTCGCATGAGGAAAATATCACATGGTGAATGTAAGGTCCATTTTATTGGTAAGCCCTCAATAGTCAGTATGGACCGAGGAACTAGAGTGCATCTTAGGGTAGTGAGTGCATCGCGTAGAAGAAAACTTAGTAGAAATAACCAAGTGATGAATATAGTATGTAAATGAGCGGTGTGGGAAATGCAATATAGGATATGTAGCATGTAGAGGATATGTAAAGTGTGTAATGAAATAATAAGTGTATATAGAAATGGAATACGTGAATGATGATAAGGAAAAATAGACCCTGTGTAATGATTCTAGTGTAGTATGTAGAATTTATATGATGTATAAAATCGATATGTGACTCATGCAATGTAGGACATGTAGGGTGTATATACTATGTAAGATGCAGTGATATGGGTAAATAAAAATAGAATGTGTAGTGATAGAATGTAAATCTAGACCCATATATATGATGTAACCTAGTGTAAATGTAGAATGCGTGAATGCAATGTAAAACTAGACTCATATGTAATGAAGAATAGTGTAGTATGTATAATATAGATGATGTATAAATGACTAATAAATGAGGGGTGTATAGGATAATGTAGGATGTATAATAAGTGTAGAAAGGATGATGCCAGATGCATGATGTATTTGATAAAATGTAAATGTGTAGAACCTATAGTTTAATATGTGGGGTTCGAGTTTAATGGTATTACCTCAACAATCAAGTGTGAACCAAAGCACAACAAAGTGAGTCATCGGGTAATGATAGTGACACGATGTAGGATGAGAATACGTATGCTACAAGATTAAGGTATGATAATGCAAAAGTAAAATCTACATGGATGCTAAGATTAGGGGTAAATTTCAGATGATATGCCCCCAAAGTGTATGATAACAAATGTGATATGTAAAAAATGATGTATAGGGGTGACGAAACATGATGTATTTCATTTAATTGTTGATGCATAAGAAGTGTTGAAGTATTATAGATGTGTGTATGTATAGGTGCTAAAGTAATGGATAAATTTAAGATGAAATGAGGTTATTTATGGTAAAAGACCCCTCAACATTCATATAAGAATCCTAAGAATATGATTGTGTCATTAGGAGGGTAGAGTAAAAAGATTTAGCTACCAAAGGACAAGTGTACACATGGTGTGACATTGTTGGACATAGTTTATACTAGAACTAGGTGGTGGTGGTGAAAGTGAAAATTTATCATAGACACTAGGAAGAGGATTATTTTTTTGACAAACTTAATTTGTGAGAGTGTATATTTAGGAAGAGGCCATGTTGCACTTTGAATCTCAAGGGATATTTCTTAGGTTTATCTAATAATGTAATAGATGACCTAGTAGGAGTGGTTTGTGAACTAATTTTGATAGGTGGTTGAATTTTTTTCCTGGGGAAACCATAGGTGATGGCTTAGGTGGAAATTGAATAACTAAAGGTGTATGAGAAGTGGTATAGTGATGCTCAGTAAGTGGAGGAGAAGCAACATCAGAAATAGGAGAAGCACTTATTGAACTAGGAGAAGGATCACTATGCACATGGGAGGGGTTTTCCATATCACTTATGTAATGAATAATAGAATCATCAAGAACTTCCTTAGAAATATCAAGAGGAAATTCACTAGTAACTGCAGGAGCTTGTTTAGATGGATCTAGAATAATCGAAGGAGAAAGAGACTTAGGAGCCCATGTGGGTGTAGTATGTGCATTAAATTGTTGTGGAGAAAATGAAATAAGACCTTCACGCTTAAGGATGTTGATTATGTGATGCAAAGTATGGAAATTATTGTCACTATGTCCATTGATTTGATGATAATGGAAATATGGATGACCTGGGTATTTTGTTGATCGATAAGGAGAATAATGTTGCATATGTGGTAGAGTGATTAACTGATGACGAAGGAGTTGAGTAAGGATTGCATGTGGCATGATATTATGCTCAAATATGAGAGGCTCAGGAAATGGTGTGTCTTGAGGTTCAACTAAATGACATGTAGTGGACATAGATTGTGTATAAGATGTGAAAAGAAAAAAATGTGATTGAGAAGCATCCTTAAGCTATTGGACTTCGATGATGTGATCATTGAGTTCATAGTTTTCATAGATGATGTGTGTGATTCATAAGCATCCTTAAGTTGTTGTATTTCATATCTAAGAGATATGATTGTTGATTTCATAAATTCCATAGAGGAAGTATACGATTGAGAGGCATCCCTAGATTTTGATCTTCGATCTAAGAGATGTGATTATGGATTCCATGACATCAAGTTTTTCATGTAAGGACTGAATTGAGTCTAAGATGGGTTGGTTAGATGGAGGGTCATAAAGGTCGGGTCGACAAAGAAATAATGAAGCATAACACTTAACTCATGTAGAGGAATATTTTCATCATAATACTTGGTGTCTAAGGTGCTTTGGAAAATAGCCTTGAAAAGTGGGATGTTTCTTAAGTAAATGAGATAAGGAGACTTGATGACCCATGATAGGGGAAAATTAGGATCCTAAGCATGAAGAGATTCGAGTTCACCTAAATGATTAAACTAAATGGAAATAAATTAATGAAAGTATAGCCACTAGTTAATCTAAATAGGAGGACTAAAACGTTGTAGTAAATGAACTAAAATAGAATAGAATAATCGTAGATAAATATACTAAGTGAAATAAAACCCTAAATATGTAAGTAAAGGAGGAGAAATAGTGAATTTGATTGGTGGAGATTTTTGTAGGTTGTCAAAGGTTTGAAAATAAAATTTGGAAGTGTATACGACCACTCGTAAATCCTACGAAGGCCATATCTAGAAGATTTGAACTAATCTGCGGTGCCTAGGAATGTATTGTGGCACATTGGGGCACCCTAGTTTGTAGATTATGTGCATTGTCACTTGTAAATGCCCAAAATATGAAATCTGTATGGTTGTGAGATGATCTAAAGGATTGTTTATTTTTACACCGAATTCACCGAGTTTCTCCAAGTGTGTAAAATAATTAGATGAAGACCTGCAAAAGAATAGAAGTATTAAACCATAATAAAAATAACATATGTAAAATGAATGGGTAAGACTGAACTTAGCCGTTAAACTAGTGGTGTTATCACTAAGATTTGTACTACATTTTAGACCTAGATGTAGTTCTAGTGAGTGTGTGCATGTCATTCCCTAGGTGCTCTTGTGTCAGTCACACTTTTTGAAGTAGCAAACAATAATAACTATAGAAAATGTAATAGTATGTGTGCATGGAATAAAATAGAATCCCTCCCCCTATGTTGTGTGTGTTGATGTAGATATCCTAGCCTTGATGCATGACACTATGTGGATGCAAGTGATGTAATGGATGCAACTCTAGATGGAGTGATAGTAGTATGTGATGTTAGGACCCTCATTATGGTCTTATAACTTTATATTTATAGGGTTCCCAAGCTTTAATTTTTTAATTAACCCCAACTTGGTGACTGACTAGGAAAATATAAGGATGTAAAATGGCTAGAATGACTCCAAAAAGAAGTGGGAAAGTGGCACATGGATCAGGGCATCCCGGTGGGACGAGGGTTCCTCGGGGTGCCCTAATACAGGGCATGGATGCCTATGTTTAGGATAAAATGTTGGGATAGTTGTGAAATAGGAGAATATGTATGAAGGAATATATAGGATTACAGAAATAAAATAAAAAATGAAGGTTTCAAAAGGTGTGATTAATTAGTACTTTATTCACTTGAAAACCTTCTAAATAGTAGTATAAAAGAGTAAGGCTAAATAATACCTAAAGTGCATGATTTTGTGTCTACAAATTTTAGTAGCTCATGATGCTAGAGAAGTCATGTACAATTGAAGGGAAAAAAGAGGATGTTGTTCTTTCTAATGTCCTCCAAAATAATTTAGGGAAGAATGAAGAATTAGATGGAAAATTATGTTGTATAAGCTATCTCGAGAATCAAATACTTGCCACAAGAGAAAGTACTATGAATATTCCAGGAAAGAATTAGATCTACCAAAAACTTTTTCCACATCATTATATATTGAATTTTTAAGCGAGATGTATGCTCCATGACTGATCTCTCTAAGCAAGTGTAAATTTCTCTGGGCAAGCCACTTAATGTGAGAAAAATGTTGAGCATGCAGCGAAAACATTCGTTAATTTCTCTTCTACAAAAAATAAAACATTTGGTACTATGGAGATATGTATGGGATACACCCTAAGATATATACACATAAGATATACATCAAAGATAGTTTTATCTTTGAGAAGATGGCCACAAAGGAGAATGAATCCAACAGTAAGGGATATAGTGAAAGAAGAATTAAAAAAATTATTAGATGTTGGATTCATATATCCAATTTCAGACAATCAATGGGTGTCACCCCTTATCATTGTACCTAATAAGAATGGAAAATGGAGAATTTGCATGAACTATAGAGAGATGAATGCAACAACAAAAGGATTCTTTTCCGCTTCCTTTTATTGATCAGGTACTTGACACTCTTGTTGGAAAGAAATATTTTTCTTTTCTGGATGGTTATAGTGGCTACAACCAAATTTAGATTGCACTAGAGGACCAAAACAAGACCACATTCACATTCCCATGGGGAATGTTTACATATTTTGTTCTTCCTTTTGGTTTGTGCAATGCACCTACTACATTTCATAGAGCATTTTGAGCATTTTTTCATATCTAACTAATGACTACATTGAGGTATGTGTGGATGATTTTACATTATATGGCATTACTTTTGATGAAGCAATGAAGAATTTGGAAAAAGTTATCAACGAGATGTAATGAGCATAACCTATCCTTAAGAAATGAAAAATGCTACATGATGATTTCGAGGGAATAGTGTTGGGGCATTATCTATTGAATGCTCAAATTCGGTAGATCCAAAAAAATATCTGTGATTATAAATCTATCAACACCAAAGAAGAAAAAAATATGTAAGGATCTTCTTGGGACATGTTGGGTATTATAAAATATTTATAGAATACTTTAGTAACATTTAAACAACATTATTTTTCCTGCTTGGAAAATATATTTCCTTTGAGTGGACTAAGAAATGTGAGGTTGCATTCTAGAATTTGAAGAAAATGTTGACTTCAAAACCTATGGTAAGAGGACTAGATTGGTTTTTTCCATTTCACATTCATATTGATGCCTCATATCATGCCATTGGATCTTTTCTAGGACAGAAAGATGGAATCCTAAATCATGCACTCTATTGTGTCGGTAAGAACTTGCAAAGCATGGCCGAACTCAATTATACAATCACGGAGAAAAATTCTTAACGGTGGTTTATTCTATCAATAAGTTTAGGAACTATATCACAAGTTATCTAGTATTCATTCATACTGATCATACAATAATTAAATATTTAATCAACAAACTAGTTGTAAGTAGCAAAATAATCGAGATGGTTTATACTCTGTAATATTTTGATATCACCATTGTGAATATCCTCGTAAGGAAAATGTTGTAGCTGATTTTATTTTAATAATGGAGAATAATAATGAATAATAAGTAGTGGATGAATATTTTGCAGATGAGTACCTATTTTCCATCTCCATTAAAACACCCAGTATGCTAATATAGCCAATTATTTGATCTTTGGTAAGACACTTCCATACTATTTATATTCTAAAACGAAATATATTCTTGAGAAAAGTGTGAATTTTTCTTGGATAATTGATTTTCTATTTCACACGGGGTAGGATAATGTTATGAGGATATCCATAGATGATGAATAAATATATTATGTCCTCAAAGCCTACCATAGTGAACCATGTGGAGGACATTTTTCTACGAAAAGAACGACACAAAAATTGTTAACAACATGGTATTACTAACTTTTGCACTTTATAACGATGCAACCTTGTATACAATAAGGTGTGATTAAGGAAAAAGAATGGGTAAGCCTACTAAGTCAAATGAAATGCCATTGTAGCCATTTGAAAAATGGGGTTTAGACTTCATTAGTCCAATAGATCCTAAATCTTAGAAGAAAGAGTACATTTTGGTGTGTACAAATTACCTCACTAAATGGACAGAAGTGAAAGCACTTCCAAATAAAAAGAGTGAGAAAGTTTATAATTTATTTTATGAACACATTTTAATGAGGTATGGAGTAGTAAGATAAATTTTTACATATCAAGGTACACACTTCATTGCTGAATTTATTTATGATCTAGCTAAGGAATATGAAATTAGACATATGAATTCTACACCGTATCACCCCCAATATAATGCTCAAGTTGAGGTAACAAACAAGGAAATAGAATCCTATTTGAAAAAAACTATTGCACTCTACGGAGAGATTGGGAAGAAAAACTTCCGAGAGGTAGTTTGGGTGTTCAACACAACTTGGAAGAAAACAAAATGCTTTACACAATTCGAGATTTTGTATGGTAATCTTTGCTAGTCTCCTTATTGAATTTGATCATAAGACACTAAGTACTATACCGGAACTAGGAATAAATTTGTTTGAAGCTCAAATGTAGAGGATTCTCCACTTAATGAGTTGGATGAAATACGAGAAACATGTTGTGCATAATATGAAGTGATACAAAGCTACGGATCAAATTACATGATAGATTCATCAAGACAAGATAATTTCAAGAAGTTGATTGGGCTCTCTTATTTGATTCCAAGTACAAGGACCACATGGGAAAACTCTATACAAGGTGGTTGGGCCCATATGAGATTGAGAAAATATTTCCCAATGGATCTATGAAACTCACTACCATAGATCATGCGAGATTCAAACCCGATGGTGAATGGTCATAGGTTGAGGTTTTATAAAAATTTAACTGATAAGAGCACCTTTATGAAGTAATTTAGAGGGTAAAAGTAGATTGTAGATGAGAACATCAGAGTTAAGGTAATAAGTTCAACCTAATGGTTTATCTTTTGAAGTTCTTGAGGAATGAGATGTTCAATGGCCTTGGTATATTCAACTTGCTGAATACTCCAAAGGTAAATAAAAGTGATTTGATCAACCTTCTTAGTGATCAACATCACTCAACTAACATGTTTTGTTTTCTTAGAATTTATATTTTGTAGGATTTGGTGTATTTGTTACATGAAGTGCATTGTATCGACGAGCGAAGGAGATGGTGCAAATACTTAATGTCCACTTGCTCTAGCATACAACAAATCTTTGTTTTTTTTTCCTATAAGTGAAACTTGTGATTTCATGAAGAAAATAAGGGACAAACTACACTTGTGAGTAATTACGAAGATGATTGGCACCAGAGAATAAAATTCAGCCTTCCCTTTACGGGAATTAATGTATTTTACTAAGGAAATTTTACGGCACTCTATATAGTGACTACAACATTGTAACCTCTCAACCTGCGGTGTCATAATGAATCTCCATGCAGCCAAAGGCACAAATTATGACAAGGAATATGTCACCATCATCTAATGCACCACTTGAGATAAGTGAACTTAATTCATGTTAATAAAGTAGAGATAGAATAATTATATGTGATTAATATTTCTACCATGTCATGAGTGAATTTATAAGCCATAATATTTCGTCACCTTTCATTATATGATTTATCACCCATGTCACCCCACTTCATCACATAACCTCACCTCACACGCTGGTACCCCTCAAAATAAATTAATACATGTATTTTCACGCTGCGTGTGAGTCAGTTGCAAAATTTGAAATAATCAAGTACTCAAAAGATTTACACTTATGCAAATTTTTGTATAATCACTACAAAATGTAATATTTTTCCTCTGAGAACTCAATAAGTTTTCCAAATTCAAAATGGGAGGAGAAATAATTCAAAATGAGCCTACATACCACTCATAACTTGGTAATCAACCACAAATATTGTGTTATTTCCATGATAGCGGATGAATCGACTATATTAATAAGTTTTAAGGATTCAATGAGTCCATGGTGACAACATTTTTTTACATTCAAGGATAGAAAGGCTATTATTAAAGGTTTGACAGTTAATGTGGATGATGAAATTCTAGCTACAGTAATAGGAATTTTAGTAGAAGGTGAGTTGTTTCTTGCAAAGGAAAATCCATATGAGGCTCGAAGTGAATTTGGTGAAGATGATCATAGTTTATTAAGTGATAGACAAGGTACATTACACACTTCCCTGAAACCCTTTTGGGTTGATGTTGCAAAATTCATTATAAAATACTTCACCTCTAAGGATAGGTACTCAAGATTGAATATTGTGCATTTTAAATAGCTTAATCATTTAAAGAATTACATATATGTTAATGTCCTTAATTTATTAGATGAAATCTTAACGAAAATGAGTAATGAATCCTAGAGAGGGAGGTCTACATTATCTCATCGATGTCTTGTTACTTTAATTGTCAAACATACATTAGAAATGGAACACCTTGTAGTAAAATTGCAATATTTTGCTAGGTTAAAACACATTGATGATTTGTTGGGAAAAGAAAGAAAACAAGGAGAAGAACAACTAGTTCTTCCACACATATGCCTAAAACCATAGCTTATATCTCTATTCTTGTAGAAACCTCTATTCCCATAGAAACCCTAATTCCTATTGAAACTTTCATACCTACATAAACATTTGTTCATGAAAAACCCCCATCTCCAGAGCAAGGCCATAGGCCCATCTCTCCTAACATGATTCTTATTGCTGAAACATATCTCAATATATCTACACATGAGTCCTCTTCCTCTAATAGAAAATTAAATTCCTCAACCAAATCCCCTAAAAAGTCTAGGAGATCCCATAGGATTCACACTAAAAATCCAAAAACTTCAAGGCCTAAGAGAAATTGTACTATCTCACTTGACAGGTGATGTAGAGGAGGTTAAAAATACCAAAGAACCTACACCAATGGATATTGAGGAGAGTGGTCATGAAATTGCATGTGAAAAGAAAGATATGGAAGACACCACTAAGGAAATGGAAGAAATAAAGGAGGATTATGATGACCAAACTATTCATGAGAGATATATTGAACCAATTGGGGTTCGGGGAGAGGTTGTTCACGCTGGAGAAACCCATAAACAACATGAAGGTGAAGAATTCACACATGAAGTTAAAAGTACACCAAATTTTTCTACGATTAATGATGAGCACGGATAGGAAGCACTAGATCATGAATTTCTTGAAGCACATATTGCTGATAGATATATTATGAATGAGTTTCCACCACATGTTTAGGAAACAATATAAAATATTATTAATGAAATTGAGAGAAAACCTCAATATAAGGATATTGAGACCATATAAGTACATAGTCCTAAAGTTATTTAAGATACGATTCATGAAATTTTAGAGTTTGTTTCTCTTATATTTCCACCATATAGCCCGCAACCATAGGTTATTATCGGAGAAGTTTTCAAGGAACCCCAAAACTAGTTTACAAAAAGCATAGGCACTCAAAAAATTTGTTATATTATTGGGTGTAGCAATTTAAAGACTATGTTTCTAGGATGCAAGGTATATGAGAAAGGGATAAGGAAGAATTAATTTTTCAACATCATCAAGATCTTGAAGAAAAAAATAAATAGCTCAGGGCCAAAGATAATGAAACTTCAAGACCGAAGAACAAACAAGAAGATACGATTCAAGTGACAAATGAAATATTTAAATGTAGACCGCCATCTAGCATTTATGTTATCTTCTTGAAATAAAAAGCGTTTGATTGAAGTATACATGTATCAACAATGATATCCCATTTGATATTAGTGTATTTCTTTCTTGAGGATATATATGAAAATTCCTCATGAAATTCGATTGTTTTAACGTGAATTATATCAATACAATTATTCCTTGGAATATGGTAGGGATTGGATCCCAATAATCTAGATTAGAAATGTTCCAATTATGGAACTTTGTTCCTATTTTAACAATGATCTATATAGAGAGAAGCAAATGGTTGACTACATGCACTTATGTAAAGTGTAACCATTGGTGATAAGGGAAGAGGATATAAATAACAAATCTAGGATTGAAGTATATGGGAAATATATGATATTTTAGTAAATCAAACAAAGGGTTTATCGGATGAGACAAGAAAATCATGATGAATACAAAAATACATTAAATATAATGGCCAAGAAATAGTACAAGTCAGCGAGCAAGATGGCGGGAGATGTCACTAGAGATGTAGAGAAAGTATATTCATTCTTATCAAAAAATCATCCCAACTTTTAGGATAATAAATGTATTATTGAAGTCTATAAGGGATGTGGAAAAACTTGGTTTCCTATTCATTGTTATCCACTAGTTTTCCACTATCTCATACCAAATTGAGTCTAAGGAACAAGGAAATGAATGAGGACACACATGATGGGATAATGGAAACATATACAAGGAATGTAGGGTACTTATTCAATGAGTCGAAGGAACATCTACACCCACTGACTTTAGGCACCTATGCAGCATTATTCGGGAAGATCATAAGCCGGATGAGAAACCCAAAGAATATTGAATGAGGACATTCAAGAACTTAAGTCTAGGGGTGTGATGAGTCATTTTATTTCCTATTTTAATACCTCACCTATTATCTTTTTTAATCCATTTCTACCCCTAAACTTTTATTTCCCAATTATACTACTAAACATTTCCACTTTATCTTGAACTTAAGGCACATATAATAGTTAATATTATTATTACTAACTTTACTTTATTTTGTGGATTATGGGTATGCATTTATTATTCTTGATGCAATGTGATGTTAAATAGTGATTTAAATAAATATCATCCTTGATTTCTAAAGATTTGTTATGTGTATCCACTAACATGCAACCAAAGAAAATCATTCACAACATAGAGGTCATTTGCGATGGCGACATGCGAACCAAAGGGACCCGCCTACACCACATGAGGTCACATACATATATAAATCTATGATTCTAAGGAGATTGAAAAACGTGGACACTTCACCTAAGCTTGCATGTGTTGATAGAGAAGTAGTTATGCAAACAAGAATAAGATTGAATGTCATCATCGATTATATGTTGCTGACTCAAACAAAGAAGTAGTTTATTTAACTTATAATTTAATAGTTGGTTGTTGAATTGATCAGCTATCTATGTGATTATGCATCTCACAAATAGTTATATTGCATGAAAATTTCTAGATTTCTTGGTTAGGATATTTTATTGAAGCTAACTATAAGTCCTAGTGTGAATTCATGCCTCTATTGTAACAAAGGATATAAAAAGGAAAGATTAATTCTATAAACAAATATGTAGGGTAAGAGAGTAATAGAGTAAGATAGATCGATCCATAGATAAATAGTTGTTGCATTATTCCATTTTTAATCTTCATGGTGATGAAATAAGAATCCAAGTTCTGTTAAATTGTTTTAGACACATGCCTTATGAGGATTAACACCAAAGGCGGGCCCACATGCATTTGATAATCCTCCACTTTTGTTTTTGTTTTAATTCATTGCATGGTTAGAATTACAGTAGTTCATTCCTTAATCTATATTCTATTTTTACATGTTTTTCCATAGCCATAGTATTTACTTTCATTCATAATATAGTTCATTTCTAGTATTGTTATTTCCTAATTATAGTGACAATAATTTACCTTTACATTTCTCAAACATATGCAACTATGCATACAACACTTTGAAAAAAATTGAAAGTTTATGTCCCTAGGTTTGATAATTACAAGATTGTAGATTGATGTACAACATATTAATTGCTGCAAGTTAATTATCACCACCACAACCTATTGAATACATCACTCTAAAAAATCTAAACGATAGTTTACACCTCTCAGAGAGAATGTCTCTCTAGTGTTTTTCAGAGCTAAAAGAGGATAGGATGATAAAATATCTACTTACTAGACCTCGGTTAAAGGAGAACCTAATACCTACTAGTAAAAACCTCATAGATGTTTTGAATTCCATTTCATTAGTGAACACTCAATAGATAGATGTGTGTGATTTAATAATTATGTCCACAACTTAATTGACGATGGAGAGATGTTGATAGAGCTCAATGAAAAATATATCGCAACCGACGATACATCATCATACAACTTCTCAAGAACAGTTGAATTTTGAACCTAATATTATGCATAATGCCATTCAATGAGATCAAGATAACACAATTCAAGTATCTCTTCCTCCAAACCAATCCGTTTCTTACTTGTGGATTATCTTCCTACATTTCAAACATATATTGAACCTATTTGATGACAATGACCTTCTAATACCAAATGCAAGCTTGACATGGCTTCAATACTCCCTTCCCACTCTTGATCTAATTTAAGAATCTATAGAATAGTGTTCATCATCGAAAACCATTGAGATTTATTCTATTCTTTCATTTCTAGTTCCTATGACTAACATCTCTAGCCTTGTTGTTGAAACACAACCACAACAAGTTTGGACACTTGCATCAACATAGCCTTCCATGTCTGGAATCCCTCCAAAAATCATTCTTGAAATAATCTCATCAATGATGGTCCCTACCTATCGATACATCCACATACATACACTCTATGAGTTATGTATACCCAAGAATATCCTTATTAAACCTTTTTAAGATTTAATTGCAAATTCATCATCAAATCAACCAATCCACAACCTTGAAAAAGTAACGTTGAATTTTTTCTCTCTATGACCTATAAGGAATATTGTATATACATCTAGATATCAATCCTTCTTTCCTCACATTCTTCCACTCATGGATGAATTTAAATATCAACATATTCTCCACATTAACGAAAACCCTCCTCTAACATCACATTAGACTTTTGATCTCATCAAAATACTTAACTAATCATACATCCTTTGACTTGTCTCTTATCGCCCAAGTCTTGTATCTCAAGACTCATCAAATCATTTGATCTTCTCCTTTAGCTTGGCCCTTTTCTGCCCAAGTATCATATCTTAGGACTCATTGAATCATTTGATTCACTTAGTTTAATTGGATCTTGTTAGCCCAATTATCGTATCTCTAAAATTCTCAAATATTTTGATCCCCTCCTTTGACTTGGACCTCATCCACCCAAGTATCATAAATCCGGACTCTTTGTAATCATGGATACATTGAAAATATTTCAATCCCATCGTTTAACTTGGATCTCATTCACCTAATTCTAGTACATCAAGATCATTTAATAAACATGGATCTCTCTCCTGATGAGTCCATTGTAAACCTTTTTCATCAAAATTCAGAAAAATTAAAAATCATAAAAGATAGTAAAACGTCGTATTAAACCTTTCTTTAAAGCAACTTTGTTTGAAAATAAAAATCTAGAAAAGAAAATGAAAATAACATTAATAATTCCATCTATTGGTAGATATCTTAATCATATTATTATAATATATTCATTCTTCACCTTCTACAACACACGTTAACCTTGTTCCTATTGGGCATTGTGTGTCTCATATTTTCTATGGTTTCTACCAGATTTGATATATTTACCTACGTTTTTTCTTGAATATTAATAATGTAAACTCCTCCTTTCAAATAATCTCTCTCTTTAAATGAAACACTAAATTTTTTTACCCAGACCTTTTGATCGTCCATCTCAGCCTATGATGTTGAACCCTTGCATCCTACTAGTCGCATGTGGCTGAGATTTAGGGGAAGAATTTTCCTTCCCAACAAGAACAATATCAAATAAACAAAGAAAAATAAAATTAAAACTAAAAGGAAAAATCAAACATTACACAAGTTTTTCCTTCATAGTCTTTGGTGATGATCCTATACTTCTCATTAGTTATATGATACTAGAATGGGGAAGGTGCCCTTAATCACCTAAATTTTTCTTCGATGTTGACCCTTCCTTCTTATTAGTGGCATGGGCAAATATGTAGGGGGTCCTTAAAAAAAAAATTAATCAATAAGCCATCTACAGATCTAAGTCAATTCAAAACCTATAAATTGGAATCATCATCGAATCGATCGATAATATTAACTAAAGATGAGTTGCATTATTCTCACATGAATTATTATTACACATTGTGTCATAGCATCAATTCTCTTCACTTTCATATCACTATTCTCCTTGTTATCACATCCTTTTTGGCTCTCGGTGATGAGCCCTCACATCTTCATCATTGTGTGGAGTCATGAGCGGAGTGATACATCTTATCATTACATCGTCTACATTTACGCGATGAAATGGAATTCTTATAATTTTTGCACTTGCGTTAAAGATGTGCTTCCCTTTACCAAGTAAAAATTCAAAAACATTCAAATATGTTTCCCAAAATTTTAAAAAAATCATTAAAATATTTTCCACAAAATTCAAAAACATTTAAATATGTTTCAAAATTAAAAAAATTCAAATACTTTCAAAAACCTCAAAATAATATTATTTTTTCAAAAATAAAAAACAATCTAAAATTGTTCTAAAATCACAAAAAACAATATAAAACTCTTACAAATCAAAACATATAGATAATGTTTGACCAAATTTTAGCAATTAAATAACACAATTCAACAATCTCATCATTTGATGACACTCATCATGATCATTCCATATCATCTTTTTATAATCATTTTTCTTTCCCATGGTGTATATCTATGCTCGAGGTAATCAATTATCCCTTTTACAATATGAATTTTCTTGGGAAGACTTGTATTCACATTTTGAATCCAATATAGATCAAATTTAAATGGGATATGACAAGAGTATCTTTTAGAGGATATAAGCATCACTCCACTCTTTGGCTTAATCTAATCCTCTCATATTCTAATCTATCACTTGGGGGAATTCATATTTGTCTAGTTATTCAATGTGGAACACATTCGGAGTGTCATTAGACATCATTTTTACAAATTATGGTGTATTATTGTGGTTTCTTAACATTAAGATGATGCTTTTACTTCTCTTTGTTTTTAATTTTAATACACCTTTACTTGCATTGTATACCAATTGTAGGAAACATCTCTATATCCTAGTTGACATATAGCTTTGGTTTGGTTCTTTCCTGTTCCTATTGGGTTTGTTTGATATGCTTATTGTATTCTTTCAACAACATCGCTTATCGATAATAAATCATGTGTAACAAACACGCCACTCCATGTTTTTGCATCAATATTTTCAAAAACTTTTTAAAACAATAAAAAATTAAATATTTCAAAAATTTAAAAATATAAAAAAATAAAAAATTTCAAACAAACATTCACTTATCGGAGAAATCCTACAATTGAAAACCCTTAAGGTGAATCTTTCAAAATTTTAACAAAATCTTGATAGATTCATACCTTTATCTACTACCCTAGTGATAATTCCACTCTTATAACCATCAATTCCTTCCCTTTGCATGATCACTAACTCCATTTGGGGCAAGTCACAATTTTTTTTTCCTTCGCGATATAAATTCTCTTGGGAAATTTCAACTCCAACCATTTTCATAACAGATCCAAAAAGAGAATCATGAACGGTACCTTTACTCCAATATTTAGTCGATTCTATTCCCACCTTGAGATAATTTGCATCTACTAAATCATCATTATGGAATGCATTAAGGGCATAGCTGATTGTCTTATTTTTTGACATTGTGTTGCATTGTTGATGTTTACTTCTTGAACTAATTAAAGGTAGTGTGATAACATCTTAGTTCCTTTATAACCTTGATTCTATGCAATTTGTTCATATTGAACTTGTTTTCATTTTTCTCTTTTCTTTGTTGTGTGTGTTTGTTTACATGTATATGGGTTAAATATCTTGATCCCCTAATAATCATGGTGAATAATCTATTGTGTAATAACAAAAATAAGGTTTCTCTAAATTTATTATCCAAATGATGCTCATGCTACAAGCATAATTATCCCATCGTTGTTGAAATCCATTTATTTTTTCTAGTCAAGTGGTTGTCCACCACCTTACTATGTCATCCACCCACTTTGGAGGGGGAATCCCATTACCATCCTATCTATCTAGGGCATCCAAATTCTTCACATCCTTCTACTCATTATTACGCATGTGTCTACTATCTTTAAAGCACTATTACTTCGCAATAACACTTTAAACAGGAGAAAATGTAGACACCCTAAAAATACATACATATTAAACCATCCCGCTATTATCCATTAGAAATAATTAAATAAATTATATCCTACCACAACATTCCCCTTTGGAATTAATTAAGTTAATTTCCTCAATTAAATACCCCTTTAAAAATTAATTAAATTAATTCTATTTCCGAAAGTCACATTCCCACCTCTTAGAATTAAATAATTTAATTCGATTATGTCTTTGGAATTAATTAAATTAATTCCTACATCCTTATAGCTAATATAATGAAATAAATGGTTAATTATTCCCTCATAATTAAATACTAATTGTTAGAAAAATGTGGGAAGATATAATTGAAGAATTATAGATCCACAAAATAAATAGCTGAGGATTATAGATTATAATGTGTAGACATTTAACCAGATGTTTATATATACATATAACAATTAACAGATCATTAATGAAAGTAAATAACAAGAACTGAAAGTAAATGAGACAAGAGACACTAGATTTAAGTGGAGAAACCCAAAGGAAAAACTCCACTAAAAGCACTATCTTATATTAAGAATTTCACACTTCCACTTCGCTCCTCGGTCTCACAATAAACAATAATAGACTTCTGCCTCACTGTATAACAACTCACATAAGTAGCTTGAGCTTAGATCAAATGGTCTATATGCTTAATAACACCATGTAATTCAGTATCACAAGTAAACAGTCCCGTGAGGGATCATCCTACTTATATAGGATGGGTGAGCGGTTATACTGCTTCACTCTTTTCAAGGCTATGAAAGACCGACTAAGATTATTAAAAATAATATTTAAGACAAGGGGTTATCTAAGTGGTTATCCCCACTTGACATTAATACCCCAACACTCCCCCTTAATGTTAAGTGGGGAAGACAAAAACAAACATGCCAAGTTTACCTTTTTCTACAAAAGGATTTACAGATCCTTGAATCAAAAACAATGATTCATGCTAGCATGTAAATAAGGGAAATCAGATGATCTTCCCATACAAAAATTATTAAGAACAAGTGCTTTATGTATGAAGACTTACATTAGATTATGGATCCTTTTATAAACCAAGGCATACCCATAACTAAAGCTTCGTTGGGATTTACAAGTAACTTCACTTATAATGACACATTTACTTATTACAAAATGGAAGAAGTATTGGAAGTTTATAAAAACCATTAAGAGGTTGCATTGTCATAAAAACTCCCCTTGATGAAAACTTTGATAGGCCTAACAAGGCACAAAACTTGCAAAACTTCTCAACACATAATGGCTTGGTGAAGATATCTACAACTTTTTCTTTGGTAGAATAGAAATTGGGATCAATATCACCATTTAGGAATTTTCTCAAATAAAAAATGCATATGAACTTAAATAATTCTTAGTTCTTTTCTATTGAACTAGATTCTTTGTAAGAACAATGCAAATCTGGCTATCACATAGAAGAGTAGTTCTCCCTTTGATGCCCATGTGTAGCTCATCCAATAGTCTTTTCAGCTGCATAGCTTCTTGAAGCTTCTATAGCACTTTGAAACCCTCTGCCTCAGTAGTATGAGACTCTTTTACCGAACAACAATTATAAAAACCAAGTTCATGAATGAACCTATTTTTTATTGTAGAGTTCTTTTTGTATGAGACTCTTTTTTTGACCACCACCCCACCCTAGTTTTTTTTTTTTAATGCGGAAGATATCCACGTGTCCCTTTGGCACGCTCGGGGCATAATGTGGAGAAAGAAATGTTCTCAAACTTGCGCCACACCACCCATGTGTCTCAGGCTTGATAAAGCTACCTAGTGGATTAAATAGTCAAAGATACAATAAAAATGCACATGTCTCCACATGTCACTCGATCGCGTAATTTCAAATAAAGAGAAGAAGGAACATTCTCAAACAAGTGTGCAACCTCCACGCATCACTTAGGTGCAGGTTTGAAGACAAATCCCCAAGAAATACCTCAAACAAGTGCATGACCTCCACATGGCAGGAAGAATCATCACCAACCAAAGGAGCACAAGTTGGATGAATTAAAGGCAATCATAAATATCACCGACATGCAGTTGAGATCTTTCCCAAAAATGAAGGATTTTGTAAGAAAATTGAATGTTGGGTGGAAGATCTGATTCTAGACATTGAAGTGAGAGCCAAGGGGGTCTATAAAGGAATGTTTTGATCCAAAAAAAAAAAAGGAGAAAATAGAAAAGAAAATAGACCAAGAACTGTGAAAAGGATTCTAGGCTTAGTTATTGTGTTTGCTAGCCTTAGAAAGGCTCTTGTTGTAGAAGAAAGTTGTAATCTATGTGTCAAATCAGCCTTATGTATTATTTTCTCTATGAATAAAGGGCTCTTGTTCTATGCATTTTAGCTCTCAATAGTTTGTGTCTTTCATCCTTTATTGCTGGTAGTTTTTAGATAAATTTTGAATATCTATCATGTTATATGCCCTTGGGTTTTCTATATGCATCTATCATCTACATATTATTATGTTTTACACTTTCTCGGCCTTTGATAATTCAAGATACTTCTAAAAATAGTAGACCATGCTAAATTCTCTTTGACTATTCTAAAAATAGTTTCCCAGATCTATCTCTGTGCCTTTTAAAATCAGTTTTGGCATATCACCTTAGTTAGTTTTGCACTTTGTTTTATTTTTCCTCTAACCCTTACCTCACACCATAGAGAAGAGCCAAATTCTATAAAACCTAGAGGTTATCTTAGGGGCATGTCCCACTTCCCTAAGGTATCCCATGACTCTGATGGTTCATCCAAAGATAATCATCAACATTTTTCTGGCACACCCAGTGGGACACAAAACAACTACACATCTAAAGACTCCATCATCAAAAATCTACTGATTTCAGCAATACTAAGTTTTTCCTCTCTAGTTTATGAGATGAATGTGAACAAGAGAGAAAAAGAGAAGAAGGTGTGTTTGAATATCTACAATTATCTCCATCACAAAGAAAGAGGTAGATAGATTCAAGAGGTCTCTGTCT
Organism: Taxus wallichiana var. yunnanensis; assembly: GCA_018340775.1. Lineage (NCBI taxonomy): Eukaryota > Viridiplantae > Streptophyta > Pinopsida > Cupressales > Taxaceae > Taxus > Taxus wallichiana. The sequence continues at coordinate 570,743,246 of CM031242.1, forward strand.
CCTCCAAACCGGACTCTCTCAACACCTCCACCAGGTAGGCCCTTCTTACAATCAACTAGAATCCTCAGACCTATCTTAATGGCCCACCTCCAAGCTCAACCTCTAGATAGTTTGTTTCATGGAATCAAGGGAGTCTGCTCATCTTACCAACACCCCTCGGTGGTGTGGAATCCTATTCTAGAAAATGCACTAAAGGCGCTACCCAAATTCAATGGAGAAGACTTCAAAACTCTGGAGGAACACCTCCAGGATGTAGTGGAGATATGTGTGGTACATTATATTAGGGAACATGATGTCACCTTGTGTTACTTAGTTGCTTCCCTTAAGGGGAAGGCTCTGGATTGGTACTGGTCCCTAACCCCTAATTCTATCGGCACTTGGGACCAACTGGGAAATGTCTTGGTAGAAAGATTCAATGGTGAGAAAGGGATAGATCCTCACTCCTACAAAAACTTATCAACATCAAGAAGGGTCCACAGAACTTATGACCAATTTTAACACTAGATTTCACAAAATGTGGCAAAGGATTCCTATTTCTAGCAAGGCCACCTACAGGTATGGCTATTTTTTTACTTAAAGGATCTGAATTTGGATATTTCTGTGATGATTCAATCATTAGGGGGACTCTTTACCACAAGCATATGATATTACAATCCAAGCCAGAATAATTTAATAGATGTTGGTAAGCTTCCCTAAGAGCCCCTTTGCCAATATACCCAAAATAGCTCCCCTTCCACAAGCACGGTCTCGAGCTCTACCCAAGCCCCTACATCCCTATATAATTACCCATCCTCTCATCCGAAACCTATTCCCACTACAACGTCATCATCTTCTTCTCCCGAGATGGAGGAAGTCAAAAATATCCTTAGAAACTTCTCTAACGAGATAGTAAATCTTAAAAGGAATCAGAGCACTTACCCAAGACAAAATTATCAAAGCTATCAGGGTGGCAGGCCTACCTATCCCTCACAACATCAAAATACCCAGAGGCCCATCTGTGTATTCATCTAACCAACTCATCCTGGTGCCAACACCACTTCAGACCATCCCACCCAATAGTGGAAGAGAAATGGTACCCGGGAAAAACAATTTGGTAGAAGATCCCAATGCATGGTGCTTCCCTTGTAATATTCCTCACATGTCAAGATATCCCCAAGGAAATTTACAGAAAAAGGTAGTCGAAAAAAAAAGAGAAGGGAAGGCTATGATGTTAACACATCAAGACCTTACCAGTCCATGGGAGTCCAAAATGTGGCCTTTGTTGCGCAAATTCAAGGGATGTCCCTAGAGCAAGAAGTGGAGATCACACTAGAGCACACACTTTTCTCTTAGGTAGAAGGAGAGGAATTCATATTTACAAATGAGGTAGCTTCTTCTAACCTAGTTCAATTTAATTACAACACTCACTTCAAAAAAATGATGATAGAGATGGTCGCTCCTATCCCAAGTATGACTAGCAAGATGTAAAAAGAGCCTCCAACCATCACAATCTCACCACCAATGGTTGTAAAAGAAACCCTGAGGATTGTCTAGAATCAGGGTGCCCTCCATCCCATAGTTGAAGGAATAAAACACTAGTCACCATCCAAGACATCATCATCTCAAACCATAAACGTGGTCCAACAACTCAAGAAAGTGCCAACTAACACATCCTTGTGGGATCTTCTAGGCATTCCAGAGAAAAAGGAGTTTCTCCAAGAAGCACTAAGATCAAATGATGACCCAACTTCCACCAGAAAGAGAAGGAACAGGTAAAAATGATTTGGGCCCCAACAAAGTAGTGTTGTTAAATCAAAGGGAGAAGTAAGTAAACCAAGGCCCAACCCCTTTTTTATGACTCTTATAATAGGTAGGAAATTATTGCATAACTCCATGATAGACTCTTGGTGCAAAGCACTACGGTCATGCCCAAAGCAATTGTAGATGCCTTGGGAATTAAATATGAGCCCTTAAAGAAGGGATTCATGCAACTAGATGGAAAATCAGTCCAAACCATAGAGCTATCAAGGGGCTCCCATTGCAGACTTTATTCTGCCTCGAACATAACCATTTCCATAGGATATAGTAGTAATTGACATTTTCCAGTCTTCAACTATGTCTCTCCCATGATTTCACAGCTAAGATAGGAGGCTACATGTCTCTTGATTGGTCCCATCTGATTCTGTGGACCAAGTATGGGTCTAAGATGAAGGTATTATTAGAACCCCTTGCCAAGGAACATATAATGGACCAAGTGGTCTCAGGATTTGAGGCTTCCCATGCCATGATCACCTAGAAGAGGAATCATATATAGAGGATGGAAACCTTCAAAGTGGAAGTTATTTAGCCAACCTCCCCCCGAGATCCCTTTGGGAACTTTGATTCAACTAGTTTGGGAACTTACGTCATCTTTGATGAAGACTCCATGATTCCAAAGGTGGTAAAGAAGAGGATAGAAGAGAAGGGAGTCCCATCATGGATTCCCAGATATGGACCCTACATTTCATGGAGCTAAAAAAAAAATGGCTTAGGAGTTGGGATATGCTTATCATCCCCAAGTGGAAAGAAGATACTTCAGGCATTTCACTTCTAGTTCACTTATACCAACAACGAAGTAGAGTATGAAGCCTTAGTACATGGCTTGGCCATGACATGAAAGGAAGGCATCAAACAGTTGAGAGTCTTTGGTGACTCGGAGTTGGTGGTGACACAAGTAAGGAACACCACCACCACCAAAAAAATCCAAGAATGAGGTCCTATCGACATAGGGTGTGGGATCTCATCAAAGATTTTGAAGCCTTTAATATCAAGGTTATTCCCAAGACCAAAATATGGAGGCTGATAGGATGGCTTTAATCGGGTCACAATTCAACCCAATCCAGGACTTGATAGCAAATGAAAGTACCATAAAATTGATCATCTACCCTTCTATACCTGATAACATTGATCATTGGTAGGTTTTTAACAATGATCGATAGATTATACACTTCCTCCAACAATCTAACTAGTTTGCGAACCAACTCCAACCCAAAATTGAAGAATCTTATGGAGATCAGATTATTCAATTGAAGATGAAAAAACTTCCAAAGGGTTAATAACACTAGAAATCCTTTTTGATTCTAATGATGCTAATTCAGATCAAAGGAGGTTTGCAGTGGTAAAGGAGGATTACATCGAGCTAGAAGTGACTAATGGGAGGAAGCTAAAAGTCGGGAGATTAGTCACTCAAAGGGAAAGGGAAAGACTTGTGGCTCTATGCCATAAGTATGACAAAGTGATGGCTTGGATGTATGATGACCTACATGGTTACAACAAGGATATCATCCAACACACCATTGACCTCGAAGAAGGAACTAAGCTCGTATGCTAGAAGCAGAGGGCCCATGAACCCAAAGATAGAATCCCTCATGGCTGAGGAACTTAGAAAGCTCCTAGAGGCCAAAATAATCTTCCCTATCAAGCACACAACATGGGTCTCTAACCTAGTTCTGTAAGGAAGAAAAATGGTGAAATTTGGCTCTGTGTAGATTTCAGAGACCTAAATAGAGTGTCCCTAAAGGATCACTATCCCTTACCCTCCATGGAGTAGATATTACAAATAGTTGTACGAGGCTCAGAGAGATTCTCTCTACTAGATGGTTTTTCAGGCTATAACCAGATATGGCTCATGGAGGAGACCAACATAAGACCACTTTCACAACAAAATGGGGAACCTTCACATACATGAAAATGCCATTTGGACTCACAAACATTGGAGCTACCTTTCAAAGAGCCATGGACACCACATTTGGAGCACTGATCAATAAGGTAATTCTTATATACCTAGATGATCTCATGGTATTTACCAAGATAGTGGAGGATCATTTTGATGCCTTGGAAGCCATATTCGAGAAGTGTCAAGAATTTGGGATCTCCTAAACCCAAGGAAATGTGTTTTTGGAGTACCCTAGGGAAAACTTCTGGGACACATTATTTTAAAGGAAGGAATATCTCTATTGATCAAAAAGAGTTGAAGCCATCCTGGGACTACCCTTACCAGTCAATAAGAAAGTGGTCCAATATTTCTTAGGAAAGATCAATTTTGTCAACAAGTTCATTTCAGACTTTTCGGACAATCCACTTGATCACGCTAATGCTCAAGAAGGACCTTAACTTCAAATGGACCATTGAAGGCCATCAGGCCTTTGAGGTAATTAAAGGGGCTATCATGCATCTACCTGATACTATGCAACCCCACTTCTCAAAGGATTTCATCATGTATGTATATGGGAGTAAACATAGCATAGCATCTATGTTGACACAGAAAGGAGAGTCTCAAGGAGAGGAACATCCAGTCACCTTCTTTTCAAAAACTCCATGACTATGAAACTAGGTATAACTTTGTAGAAAGACAAATTACGCTATAGTCAAGGGTCTAAAGAAATTTAGGCACCTTGTCACTCATAGTAGAATCCAAGGTTATGGTGGCACACTCTAGCATCAAGGAATATATAACAGAGGGTGAGATAACAATAAAAAGATAACTAACTAGATCACTAAGATCTTCGAATATGACATTGAGGTAAAGCCTACAAAAAGCTAGTATGGGGAAGGGGCCTATGCCAATATCTTACACAAGACCCCATGCCCCTAACTAATGATGAGCCTAAGAAGATACTCTATGTCCAAGAAAGTGAACTCTAATAGTTGGGTCTCGGATAGGATCCACTTCATGTAGACAGGAAATACCCAAGCCATCTCCCCTAAAAAGAGAAGGTACTATAGGCAACAGGGATCCAATTTCACCATGATTGATGATTTCCTTTTCAAAAGAAACTTTAACGGGATCCTTCTTAGGTGCCTAGAGAATGAAGAAGCTAAAAGGGTCTTACGTGAGAGTTACACCATGGGAGCTCGAGAGGCCATTTTTCTACCCAAACCACAACTATAAAAATCCTACAAGTAGATACTTTTGGCCAAGCTTGTTCATTGACTGTCAAGTGAAACAAACAGATGCAAGGTTTGTCAAGTTTATACAAGATTCCAGAGAGAAATGTGGCATTACCTCTTAACCCCATCCTAATTGAGGAACCATTTGCACAATGGGGTCTAGACTTCATCGGTATGGTCAACCCAACTTTGAGCATTGGCACAAATGGATCCTCACCACAACCGATTACTTCACCCGATGGGTGGAAGTAGTTCCACTAAAAGAGGCCACAAGAATGTGATCCTGGGACTCCTACAGGATATCACTACCCACTTTGGACCCCCACACTATTATATCAGATAATGCTAAGGCCTTTTTGGGGCCAAAGTATCTGACTTCACTTGTAAGGCATGGGATCTATCTGAAAACATCCTCCAATTATTACCCACAAGGAATGGTCTAGCAGAATCCACTAACAAAAATATGATCAAGGCTCATAAAAAGGATGGGAAATGAGCATAAGAGGTTGTGGCATGAACACATCAAAATAACCTTATGGGTTGATCAAATCACACCTAAACAAATCCTGAAAGCCTCCTCACCATATGAGATAGTTTACGAGAAAAGCGTTGTGATGCCAATTTCCCTAGAAATCCCTACATTACAACTATTAAAACAAATTGAGATAGAGGAAAATGGGGCAATGCAAGTAAGACTCACCAAGCTAGTAGAGCTCCAAGAGAAGTGGGAGGCCACTCATGAAGCCATGATCAGCCACCAGCAGGTGGTGAAAACTTGGTTTGATCAAAATATGTCGGAACTATAATTCCAAGTTGGTACTATGGTTTTGAAATGGGATGCAAGGGTTTCCAAGCCTGGAAATCATGGAAATTTTGACCCCTTATGGACATGACCCTTCAAAATCAGTGCATGCAAGTAGCATAACACTTTCAAACTTGAGACCATGGAAGGTGACCCTTGGCAATTCTAGTAAATGGGATTCACTTAAAGCCTTTCCATTGAGTCTCTTCATTTAAAGTATTGTATCATATGTATAGTTTTTTTCTTTTCCTCATTTTTTTCTCTTGTTTGTTTTTTTTTCCCCTTTCAATAAGTGTCTCGGACACGTGTCCCTCGTGGAACACCCTTGCCTCTTTTTGAAGTTTTGGAGGAAGTGCATCTTCCTAATTTTCCCCAAAATTAATGATCCAACATGTTTTCTAAGATATTTGGGGAAAAATATTGAGAATTGATACAAAATCTCTCAAAAAATGTAAAGTTTGGCACTTAGGTCATTAAATAAAAAGGGGGCCATTATATGATGTGACTATATCTATGTGTGAGCCATTACTCTACATAAGTTAAGGTGGTTATTTAAGACAACTGGGAGTCCAAAAAATTCATTTCAAATGCTAAGAGTTTTCCAACCAACCTCTGAGTTTTGAGTAAAAAGGAATCAGAGCCTTCTCCTAGTCTGAAAATCTACCATGGTGACTCCTAGCTCTACACCACAAGAAAAGTCTTATGTAGGGAAACCTATGCCCCCACCCTCTTTAACCAAGGTTGAGGTTCCTTGATGGGGGATCATGTTCAATGACCCTTCCATGGTTTTTGACTTTTCGACGATGTCTTTGACCCTATTCTCAAGCAAGAAGCCCAAAGCTCTGAGAGAGGTAGCCCACACTAGGTTTCTTAACCTAGGGAATTTCAAGGCTTTTGGCTCAAGAATCTAGAGCACAACACTTGCTCAATATATGGTGCCTCTCATGCACCCATACCTAGAGCTCATACAGATGTGTGCAAAAACTATTTCAACACTGACACCAATGTCATCCAGGGAAGAAACATAAAGGTGGTAATCACACCTCAAGCTATTAGAGACATGTTGGCTCTAGTCTATGACCCAAGTGGCTAGTTTCTATAACATGGCCAAGCTCCAAAACATCTGGGCTCAATGCCAAAATAAATATTCATTCCTCGATAGAGAGTTAAGGTAGGATATTCAGGTGGTTTGGGAACTGCAGGATTCCCCATTCCCCTAAAGTCACTAATGGTGGATTCTCAAGATGCCTACTCCATGCTAACATTCATTTTCAGCCAAGATTCAGATAGGAATGTCCATGATTGGTAGATGGTGCCTTATTTAGAATGAGGTCCATGAAGAAAGAGCAAGATACTTGCTTTGACTTCATCAAAGTCATTTTAGAGTCTATTTGTGAGTAGCTAGCCATGTTCCCAAGTAAACTCTACCTTCAAGGTATTCCTCATATTTTTCCACCTCATTTTATATCATAATTCCTAGTACCTCAGCCAGTACATGACTCTAACACTATGGGATGTGGAGGTAGACCCCAAAAGATCATTCCAAGTGTCTGTTTGGACTCATGTATGTATCCCCTCATCGGATGTATATGAATTTTTAACTCTTTTTGGAGCCCCTCCTACATGAATTTGACCTAGAAGGGGTCAATAAAAGAATGAATAGCTCTGTTCAGTCCATCCTTGTAGATCCCTACACCCTTGCGATTATTTTTTTGGGGCAGGACATTCTATGATTCAGTTACATGGTTTTGAGATGAATCCTTTATGCTCCCAGAGGGTCCTCACAACACACATGGTGGGGGTCTTGAGATAGCTAGGATAGCTAGTACTCTTGGATGTTGAATTCAGCTCTGGTCAAAAAAGAAGGCACTTTTTGACCTCCCCTTGAGCAAGGGAGGAATTACTATGATTAAAGAAAGGTGGAGCATATGCTCACACAAAATCTAGCTTCCTACGGCTTCGCCCTAATTCAAGACTCATGGAGGTATGACCTAGATGGGATGATGGCCTCCACTTTAGTTTGGAAAAAAGTTTTGGACTCCTACCAGCACGAGTCCAGAATTTTTTTGAAGATAGGAGGTCCCCTCGGGTAGAGTCACCCAACATGTTCATCAAGCTCAGTGACATTCCAATTCTAGAGTGGGATTCATTCCATCTAGTCTGACATAGGTATGATCCCACCCTCACATGACAAAAAAAGACTCAAATGGCCCTGCGTAATAAAGGACTGGAGCACAAAAAAAAATTGAAGCTTATTGAAGTATAGGGAAGAGATCAGGACAAACCACCCTCAGTTTTGAGGGTGTATCTAGTGATGAACAATGGGAGGAGTTTTGGGATGTGGATCATGGGTCTAACATGGAGAGTGAGGACACAATGAAATAATCAAGGATCAGCCCATGAGATCAACTACGAGAGTCCTCTAAGCCCTCTCAAAATAAATTTCTAGTACAACCCCACCCTCCACTTCTTCAAAGATCCTTTTGGTTCGAGACACCCACTCCATAGCTCACATCAGTTCCCCAGGGTGGGAGACCTATGGAGGAATCAATGTTTAGCCCCCACAAAAAATTTAAAGTACAGTCAAGACCCCCGTACATCTCCCCCCCTCTCCCCTCTCTCCCAGGGGCTCCCTTTCAATCTCCTCCTCCACCACCATTTTCCCCTTTAGGGGTATCCCCTTATCAGTAACCCCATCTCAGACTCTCCCTCCTCTTGGAGCCTCTCTTTTTCCTCAACCTCCCTCCACCATCCCAAATTTCTCCCCCATGGTGACAGGCCCTTCTTCAGCTCTGGTAACTTCACAACCTCAACCACCTATTACAATCCCATATGGTCTACCACCCAGGTTCCCATTCATAGGTGGGGTCATCCCTTCTCCCTCGGAATTTTTGAGTCAAGTTGAAATGGCCAAGGTAACCCGAGATAGCAAGGGTGAAGAAAAAGAAGAAGGAAATGTCAATAGAGTGAAAAGTAGATGCGGTCATTATATGACCATCAAAAATATCCTTGACCATCACATGGTTAGTCCCCCAAGTATCCAAACCCACAGAGAAGATGCAACCTAACGACTATTCTATCAGTGTTATCATGGTCGACCTCTCAAGTTCCGGCCTTAAGGATAAGGTCAAGCTAATGAATGAAACTATGGTTGTAGTCATGAAAGACTACCTCAAGCTCAACAACCAGCTCAAAAAGGCACAATCTAGCCTCCAGGGGTAGAAGCACCATGGCCAACCAACAAGCCGAGATTAAAGGAAAAGCAAGGAGATCAAATAGCTCTACAAGGAATTGAAGGAAGCTCCATCACAAGAAGTCCTTGCTGGCTTCTCAGGTGGAAGCTAAGAATCTAGAAGCTAAACTCACCACATCCAAGCCTCAACCCAATTCTCTCTCATAGGAGAAAGGATCCCTCCAACAGGAGGTTGATTCAAGAAAGGTGAGAGGTGGCTACACTCCAGGAAAAGTTGTGCACCATGTCGACACAGAGAAAGGGAAGCCTCTAGAAAAAAGGTTGAAATCATCTAAGGATGTGGTTAAGGACTTGACCCATAAATTAGGACAACAACCCTAAAGAAAGGGGGAATTGTAACATTGTGCAGGAGCTATATGCCTCTTGTTGTGACAAATTTCCACCACGACAATGAATCTAGCCCCCACACTTGGATTTATATCTAATGCACATGGGGGTTATGCTCAAATGTGGAAACCACAGCCTCCACCATCAATAACATTGTATCCTCTAAGGTCCCTAATCATTAATGATGATTTAGAAAATTTATGATTCTTCTGAATCCACCCTACAAGGTGCGGAATCATAGACATAGGTGATGATGATTTACTATGCAAAGATCAATGAGATCTGAGCTATAACAAAGCATCCATCAAATCCAGAATCTCTTGACCCAACTCTAACAGGGGATCAAAGAGTGAAGCAAAGTATCAACAAATTGGTTCAATTAGGCTTCCCCTCCCCTTCCCTAATGACTCTATAGTCCTATCAAAGGACCAAATTCAACATCTCTTGATCACTAAATGACAAGATAAGACTATTTTAGTCTTTAAAAGAGAGATCCAATGTCACCGAGGTGGAAGCCATCCTAACCCAATCATATAGTTGTAGTTCCATTTGCACACAATAGTATAGAGTCTCCAAACCTTTTCTCACAAGGAGATAATCAAGCTGGATCAAGCTTTCCAAGCCTTGCAATGAAGAACCTACCCTACAGAGAGAAATGGCTCAGATATCGGACTACTTTGCAAACATCTCTGAGTGGCATTTCATAAGCCACATTTTGAATTTTGAGGCAAGAGAGGATTGTTGGATCCTTCCATGACTGGCATGAAGTCCCTTGGTGAGTCACCATAATATGTAGAGTTTTTTTGTATGAGACTCTTTTACCGGCCACTATCTTTTGTCACCCCGACCCTAGTTCTTTTTTTTTTTGTTTGAGCCCAAATTCAGCTAAGTATGGAGCTGAATGTGGAAGATATCCACATGTCCCTTTGGCACACTTTGGCATAATGCGAAAAAAAAATGTTCTCAAACTTGTGCCACACCACCCACATGTCTCAGGCTTGATAAAGCTACCTCAAGATGGATTAAATAGTCAAAGATATAGTAAAAATGCATAGGGTCTCCACGTGTGTCACCCAAGTGTAATTTCAAATAAAGAGAGAAAGGAACATTCTCAAACAAGGCGCAACCTCCACATGTCACTTAGGCATAGGTTTGAAGACAAATCCCAAAGAAAGGCCCTCAAACAAGCATGTGACCACCACATGGTAGGGAAGAATCATCACCAACCAAAGGAGTGTAAGTTGGATGAATTAAAGGAAATCATAAATATCACTAACAAGAAGTTGAGATCTTGCCCAAAAATGAAATATTTTGTAAGAAAATTGAATGTTGGCGGTGGAAGATCTGATTCCAAACATTGAAGTAAGAGCCAAGGGGGTCTATAAAGGAATGTTCTGATCCAAAATGAAAGGGGGAGAAAATAGAAAAGAAAACAAACAAGAACTGTGAAAAGGGTTCTAGGCTTAGTTATTGTGTTTTCTAGCCTTAGCAAGGCTCTGTTGTAGAAGAAAGTTGTAATCTATGCCAAATCAGGCCTTATGTATTATTTTCTCTATGAATAAAGGGCTCTTGTTTTGTGAATTTTAGCTCTCAATAGTCTATGTCTTTCATCCTTTATTGCTGGTAGTTTTTAGATAAATTTTGAATATCTATCGTGTTATATGCCCTTGGGTTTTCTATATACATCTATCATCTACATATTATTATGTTTTACACTTTATCGACCTTTGATAATTCAAAATACTTCTAAAAATAGTAGACCATGCTAAACTCTCTTCTACTATTCTAAAAATTTTCCCAAAATCTATCTTTGTCCTTTTAAAGATCAGTTTTGGCATATCGCCTTAGTTTTGCACTTTTTTTATTTTCCCTTAACCCTCACCTCGCACCTAGAGAAGAGCCAACTTCTATATAAAGTAGGTTATCTTAGGGGGCACGTCTCACTTCCCTAAGGTATCCCATGACTCGATGGTTCATCCACAAATATAATCATCAACATTTATCATACCAAACTCTAAAAGCTTTCTTAAGACTAAATCCTTCATAGCTTGAAGCCATCTATCATCTTGAGATTCTTCTTCAAAGGATTGTTGTTCTACCCCATAGATGGTCATCAATGCATGATAAGTATTCTGAATTCTAGTTATCTTTCTAAGATTATCAGGATGAGAGTTTTGAACAAGAATTTTAGCCCATTTAGGAACCTTAGGTTGCAAGATAGTTTGGGATGATTCCCCCTCAATCTCTATCATATCTAGATTAGGATGAACATCCTCTTGAAATTTTGTTTCCATGAGGGAAGAATTATCATGATCTATCTCCAGAGTGGTAGAGGAGGGTTCATGAGGATCATTAGAGAAATTTCTTTCTAAGACACGAACATTTCTATTTTCAATAATATAATGCTTAAATGGGTCATAAAATCTTAATCCTTTAGTTTTACATCCATAGCCAATAAAAATACAAGAAAATGAGGTTGGATCAAGCTTCTTCCTTTTGTCTTTTGGAATGAAGATAGAAGCAGGACTACCAAAGATCTTAAGGTGAGAGATATCAGGTTTTTCTTTGTCCATACTTCATGAGGAGTAGATTGGAAAAGAGATTTAGTAGGCACTCTATTAAGAATATACACAACAATGTTCATTGCTTCAGCCCATAAGAACTTAGGCACATTGGAAGCATGAATCATAGTCCTAGCCATTTCTAAGACAGTCCTATTCTTCCTTTCTACAATACCATTTTGTTGAGGGGAATAAGGAGTAGTTAGCTCTCTTTGAATCCCACATGACACAAAAACTTATCAAACTCTTTGCTGACATATTCACCTCCATTATCAATCCTAATTCTTTTAATTTTCATATTAGAAGCATTCTCAACTAGAGCTTTAAATTCTTGAAATTTAACTAAGACATCAGACTTCTTCTTAATGAAATAAGACCAAGTCATCCTAGAATAATCATCAATAAAGCAAACAACATACAAAGCACCACTAAGAGAAGGAACTTCAAGAGGACCTCTTACATCACTATGAATCAGTTCTAATAACTGAGAGGAGTTAGGATCATGATGTCTCAGAAAAGGCCGAGCATGTTGCTTCTTTGTTAGTGAAAATCAGCAAGACCCCACGGATGTTGATCATATTTCTAGTTTGATCATACTAGCATCCAGTGTGATTGCACAACATTGAATCCTTTCTCCAAGTGTGGGACTTGCAAAAATGAGAAAGGAATCTCCAGAGAAGGCTGGTTCCTCTTCCTAAACTACCTGCCACAAGTTGTTCTAGTGCAGGCAAGCTAATCTAATCCTAATCTAACCTCCAAGGAGACAGGGAGAGAGAGAAAAGAGGAAAAAAAAACAAAAGCCTACACTAAAACGGTGATACACCAGAGAAGGAAAATGTTGAACATCTATCAAAACTACTATGAACATAGCTCCAACCTTGCAATGAACATTTAAACATGCACAAATACCTGCAATGAAGAGAGGCAAGAAGAAAACAAGCAAAAATGAGCAAGGATGGACAGATGCATCACAAAACACGTTTTTGTTGCTCCAGAAGTTTACACAGAACATCATTTTAATGGTAAAAGGAAAAAAATGCCATTACAGAGTAGGGAGGAGGTTCAAACTCCATTTTCAACCCTAGGGAAGAAAAGAAAGGAGAGCAGAGTAGAAAATATGAACAACCACTTAAAAAATGAGCCAAATCTGGCTTTTACAGTGCAAGGGACGAGCCTGGAGAGAGAAAACATGTAAAAACATGGGATCCATTCCTTATTAAATGTAGATGCATTAAAACAACATGGGCATCCTTACAGGACCCATGCCCCGACATTTTTGGCCATCTTTGGAGAAGAATACGACCCATTTTGCATTAAAATTGGTTGTTGAAATGTCATTTCGCCATTACCACATGCCGAGACGTTGATTTTCTCTCTCCAAACTAAACCAAAATGCAAAATCTGACCCCAGAATCATGTAGATAATTTCACCAGATTTCCATTGATATAAATAACGTGAAAATTCGAGCTCTGGATCGAAAGTTATGGCCATTTGAAGATTTAGGGCAAAAACAGGCCAAAATCGGATCGGCGGGCAAAAAGTTTGAATTTTTTACCCGTTTGGTCTTTGGAAGATTTTTCAAATTTTCCCCACGCTCCGCCACTCCAGGTGCCACGTGGCACATTTCTATTGGGCATAGGCCCTTCCTGACTATTTTTCTTTTGTTTTTTCCTTTGGAAAATTTTCCAAAAATTTTCCGCCGGGCCGACGAGCTGGGACACGTGGTAGCATCTCATTCGATGTGGGTTTGACACTCCAAAATTTCCATGCGGGCCTGCCTTGAATTTTTGGTGCCACCTGGACACGTGGTGAGATTCTATTGGCTCGCAGAAAAGGGGGCGGGCTTTCCCTTTGAATTTTGCTTTGTTTTTTCCCTTGGGAAAATTTCCCAAAAATCTCCCCCAGCCCACCACTCCAGGACACGTGGCGCTCCCCTATTCATCTGTGGGCCTTCGGGCAAAATTTTACCTTGCACCAAACACTTAGCAATTTTTTCAACTTTCTTCCCCTTCTGACATGTGGCACATTCTGATTCGTCCGTGGGCCTCCTTGTCTCTTTTGCGGCCTTTTTGCCTTTTCATGTCCCACGCGTCCCTCGCGTACTTTTGTCCCAACTGTCCCTGGACGGAAATCTCTTGCTTGACCCATTCGGCTTCCTTGTTCCTGTTTGCGGCCTTTTTAGATTTTCGCATCCCACGCGTCCCTCGCGTACTTTTTTTCCCAAACCGTCCCTGTGGAATGCACGGGACAAATATATCTGAACCACCCGAAATGGATCTGCACTATCGGCAAACCGGCCGATTCGCGTCCCACACGTACTTTTGTCCCAACCGTCCTAAACCGTGTGAAACAAAAGACTTAGAAGATTTTCCCCATTCTCGGTCATTTCATCTTTTCACATCCCACGTGTCCCAACGTCCCAACCGTCTCGCGGACCGCCTAGACAAAAATGTCTGACTTAGCCCATTTTCTTTGTTTTTTCGGCCCCAAGCTTGGTACGACGAACCTCAGTACGACCCAAACTGGTTTAAAACAGTCCTGCAACCTTATTTTTTGCATTTTTCCATTTTTCTCAACTCGTTGGGATTTCTTCTTAGATGGGAGAGTTAGAAAAGGCCGAGAGGACCCGAAAAACATAATTTTGGGCCTTGAATCAATCTACTTTCCCGGAATAAATAATTTGATGTATGTTATCAAAATTACCTTGAGGGTGAATTTTGGATAACAATTTTGGCGACTTCAGTGGGGTCATCTGCCTGCTTGGATGAATTTACCGATTACTTGAAGCAATCCATTGGGCATGGAGTCATGAGTTGTAGCTCCAAACCGATCCGAACTTTGAAAACCTCCTCTCTCGAGCCACTTGGAAACCCACTGAAATGGACTATGCAAGAGCAAAACTAGCACCACAAAAACTATGTACAAAATGAAAATCATACATGCTCCAAACGGAACATGTAGAGTGTGCACAAGCACTTATTTTACTAAAGAAAAACTACCTATCCTACTCTAACTCGGAAGCAAAAGTGGGCTAAACAAACCTGCCGCAATCCGGTTGTGCAAAATAGCTTCCTTTCTTCAAAATTGGCAACCATGTAACTGATTTGGCACTAAACATGGATGATTGGATGGGTGGAAAATCAACAAGAATCTGGTCTTCTACCCAATTCATCAAGGTGTCAACTGAATCCAATACCTCTTTTAGTTGCTCTGCATTTGGATTGAAGAGGTATGACAACTAATCCTTGGTACTTTGTAGCTCACCCTCATGCTTAAGCAAGCAAGCATGACTGGTTGTGACTTCTCCTTTGACTCCAATGAAGTCAAATACCTTATTGGGTAAGGTATGATCCGTTTGATATGCCCATAGCTCGATTTTCAACTCCAAAGATGGATTCTTCTTGTAGACCTTATTGAATGGATGGTGTGGAAGCGATGGTAGAACCTTTGTGCCCTTTCTCTTCCTCCAATGAAGGACATGAAAGATTAAAATATTCCAATCTTGGTTCCAAAGAGTTGTTATAAGATGCAGGCTGCTGCAAATGGGTGCTCTCCTTCATGACAACAGCTCAAGTATTTGGGATGTGGAAGATGAAAGAGAGAATGGTACGAACTCAACCTGTTCTTCTTCATCAAAATAGTCCTCCAAATCTGACAGATAAACTACCTCATGGTTGTCTTGTTGCAAATGCTCAACTTCCTCCATGGTGTCCTCTTGATCTCAGAACTTGATCATCATGGTTTCTTTCATCCTCCAACATTGAGTTTGAGAGATCAAACTCTTCTTCAGCACTAGAACTTGAGAGAGATGAAGTAGAAAGAAGAACTGAAGGTTCTTCTATAACCTGCTTTGTGATCAAAGCCTTTGGATCTACACTTTTCTCCTCCACAACTAGAATGTGCTCCTCTTCTTTTGGATTTGGAGAAGATTCTTCCTCCTCTACTACTTGAAGGAAATCCTGATCTTGATAGAACTCTTCCTCTAGCACGAAGTTCGTTAAGTCAAACTCTTCGATTTGTTGCTCTAGAGGACAAGTTGGGACTATAGGATCTTCTTCAGAGCTTTCTTCCTCCATGGCTGATTGTGTAGCTTGAATTGAATCAGCATTCTCTTCAAATAGAATGCTAACATGGACACTACTTGCTTTGAGAAAATTGATTGTTGATCTACTTCTTCTTTATGCTCTTCTCCGCAAACAGCAAATTCAGTCCTAACCACCACTTTTTTCCAACTCCAACCTCTTCTAAAGGCTTAACCATCAAGGGGATCTTTGTCATCCCAAATTTAAGAGCCGAACTCTTGAGAATTAAAATTTCTTCATCCTTGTTTGGCTTTTCTTTTTGCTATTGTTTTCCTTGACTAGAATTCTGATTTTTATCCTCCCAACATGGATTTGGGAATGCAAGAGGAGAAGTGGATTGTAACTCAAATGGCTCGGCAATTTTTCCTAGTGGTGGAGGAGGTAAAAATCTTGTTTCTTTGGAGGAGAGGGTATTTCTATTAGCTTTTGTGGAGGGGATGACTGTTTGGAAGGAAAGGGGAAGGAAGAATTGAGATGTGGTGGAAGACTAGGGAATGGAGAAATGGAATTAACTCCTAGGGCATCATTGACTGGATTTAGAATTTGAAATTTGAAATGAGATGATGCTACTTGAGTAATGGGAAGAGAAAAACCAGATGATGGTGTAGAACGTACCCATTGACAAGGTTGTTCAACACTAAGTGTATAGGCCTCTATTTCTGCTGTCCATTGTGCAAGTTGGGGCAACATCTTCATCATGAAGTCCAGCTTCTCCTGAGGGCTGAAGTGTTTTGGAAAAGGGCCTCCCCATGGACAAGGAGTCCTGCAACCAATTCTGAAAGCTTTCATTTGAGTTGTTGCTCTTGATTACACCATCTTCGCCTCCATCTTTTGGATTTGTTCCAGCAAATATGCATTTTCTTCTTGACTACCCTCACAACCAGCATACATGCTTCATATACAAACTGACTTTGGCACTTTTGCTCATATGGGTAGACACGCTGATTTGGAATTTGATCAAAATGCTGAGTTGGAGGATTTGTAAAACATGTTGGAGGTGTGATAAAATGTTGTTGTAAATGTGAATTCCATGATGGAAATGAAGTCATGATTGCACAACTTCATGGAATGGAAAAAAAGAAAATGATGGAAAGAAGAATGGATGGAAATGAATGGAAAATAGGTCTCAGCAGACTTAGAGAATGAGTTGTTTACTAGATGGAGTCGCAAAATGTGCTTTTGAAAGTGCCTCCAAAAGGCTAAATCTTTAACAAGAACACACCAACCTGTCAAAGATAAAGTGGAAGACCTCTAAGGTCCCACCAGGCGTGCCAAAACTGTTAGTGTAAATCAGCAGACTTCCTGGATGTTGATCAATTTCTACTTTGATCATACTAGCATCCAATGTGATTTCACAACATTGAATCCTTTTTCCAAGTGTGGGACTTGCAAAAATGAGAAAGGAATCTCTAGAGAAGGCTAGTTCCTATTCCTAAACTACCTGCCACAAGCTATTCCAGTGCAGGCAAGCTAATCTAATCCTAATCTAACCTCCAAGGAGACAGGGAGAGAGAGAAAATAGAAAAAAACAAAAGCCTACACTAAAACGGTGATACACCAGAGAAGGAAAATGCTGAAAATTTATCAAAACTGCTATGAACACAGCTCCAACCTTGCAATGAACATTTAAACATACACAAATACCTACAATGAAGAGATGCAAGAAGAAAACAAGCAAAAACAAGCAAGGATGGACAGATGCATCACAAAACACATTTTTGTTGCTCCAGAAGTTTACACAGAACATCATTTTAATGGTAAAAGGAAAAAATGCCATTACAGAGTAGGGGAGGAGGTTCAAACTCCATTTTCAACCCTGGGGAAGAAAAGAAAGGAGAGCAGAGCAGAAAAGATGAACAACCACTTGAAAAATGAGCCAAATCGCTTTTACAAAGTAACTGAGGACGAGCCTAGGAGAGAGAAAACATGTAAAAACATGGGAGCCATTCCTCATTAAATGAAGATGCATTAAAATAGCATGGGCATCCTTACAGACCCATGCCCTAACATTTTTGGCCATGCTGGAGAAGAATGCGACCCATTTTGCATTAAAACTGGTTGTTGAAACGTCATTTTTGGCCATTACCACGTGCCAGAGACATTTCTTTATTTTCTCTCTCCAAACTAAATCAAAATTCAAAACTGACCCTAGAATCATCTAGAGAATTTCACCAGCTTTCCATTGATATAAAGAAAACAAAAATCTGAGCTCTGGATCAAAAGTTATGGCCATTTGAAGATTTAGGGCAAAAACAGGCCAAAATCGGATCGACGGGCAAAAAGTTTGAATTTTTTACCCATTTGGTCTTTGGAAGATTTTTCAAATTTTCCCCACACATCGCCACTCCAGGTGCCATGTGGCACATTTCTATTGGGTGTGGGCCCTTCCTGACTATTTTTCTTTTGTTTTTTGCCTTTGGAAAATTTTCCAAAAATTTTCCACCGGCCGACGAGCCGCTGGACACGTGGTAGATCTCATTCGATGTGGGTTTGACATTCCAATATTTCCATGCAGCCTACCTTGAATTTTTTGGCACCATTTGGACACGTGGCGAGATTCTATTGGCTCGTAGAAAAGGGGGCGGGATTTCCCTTTGAATTTTGCTTTGTTTTTTCCCTTGGGAAAATTTCCCAAAAATCTCCCCCACCCGCCACTCCAGAACACATGGCGCTCCCCTATTCATCCGTGGGCCTTCGGGAATAATTTTACCTTGTGCCAAACACTTAGAAATTTTCCAAATTTCTTCCCCTTCTGACACTTGGAACATTCTGATTCATCCGCGGGCCTCCTTATCTCTTTTGCGGCCTTTTCACCTTTTCGCGTCCCACACGTCCCTCGCATAAAACCTGTCCCCATGGAAATCTCCTACTTCGGCCGATTCGGGCTTCCTTGTTCCTATTTGTGGCCTTTTCAGCTTTTCACATCCCACGTGTCCCTCACGTACTTTTGTCCCAACTATCCCGCAGACTGCCTGGGACAAATATCTCCAACCACCCGAAATGGACTCATCTCGTTTCAAGAACCGGCCGATTCGCGTCCCACGCGTACTTTTGTCCCAACTGTCCCAAACCACGTGAAACAAAAGACTTAGATGATTTTCCCCATTCTTGGCCATTTCAGCTTTTTGCGTCCCACGTGTCTCGACGTCCCAACTGTCCCGCAGACCTCCTGGGACAAAAATGTCCGACTTAGCCGATTTTCTTTGTTTTTTTGGCCCCAAGCTTGGTACGAAGAACCTCAGTATGACCCGAACTAGTTTAAAATAGTCCTGCAACCTTATTTTTTGCATTTTTTCCATTTTTCTCAACTCATTGGGATTTCTTCTTGGATGGGAGAGTTAGAAAAAGGCCGAGGGGACCCCGAAAAACATGATTTTGGGCCTCGAATCAATCTACTTGCCTGGGACTGAATAATTTGATGTATGTTATCAAAATTACCTTGAGGGTGAATTTTGGATAACACTTACCATGTAGGAAACTTTCAAAAGTTTCATGATCTGACTTTATCTTAGGAGTTCCAATAACAAGGTTCAATCTAGTCGTATTATAAAAGATTTTGAAATTAACATGCCCAGTCTTTCATGCCAACGCCGAATATGATTCCTAGAAGATGAAGTAAAACAAGAATAAAATATAAAGCCATTTTTCTAAATGCCAAAAGCAATAACATTTTTAACCATATCTTTAACATGCCACTTATCTTGTATCAAAACAACTTTACAATTTTATTTAGTTAGCTAAGAGAAAGAAAAAGATTCTTTTTTAAGTTTAGGAACATACAAGACATCTTTAATTACACCATTTGACAACTTAACATTTCATAGACTTTAGATATAATGATAGAGTTATCTCTTAGATATATATTTTCCCCATAATTGAAAGGATACCAGGACTAGAGATCATTTTCCTAGATGCACCACTGTCAAGAATCCACTCGTTGTCATTTGAAGTTGTAAGGGTTGTATACAGGGAAATAGACTGCTCGATTATATTTGCTTTTTTTTTTGCTTCTGATTTTGACTTTTGTTTTGATTGTTATATTTTTTATCATTCTTGATAGGTCTATTATTTTTAACTCTACAATTAGACTCTTTATGCCCAAATTTTCCACACTTGTTGCAAGTTCCATTGAACTTGAATTTAAAATTTTGACTATTTTTGGCAAGATTAGGCTTATGATTTTCTTTAAATCTAGATTTAATGCTAGAATTCAATTAGAATAATTATTAGACTTGTTTTGGGCTGCCTTATGATTATGAGAGAACAAGGCTTGAGAGGTAGTCTCTTTTGAATCAAAATTTTCCATTACTCTCTCTTCTTGAATCAACAAAGAAGACAAGGTGTCCAGATCAGGAAGATCATTTTCATTTTGATACTTAGAGTTAAGAATTGAAATGAAATTTCTAAACTTTTCACTAATGTTAATCTGGATTATAAAGTATAGAATCTTATCTTGAAATAATTCACAGTTGCAACCATCTAGTTGAGCTTTAATGTTCTTAATTTTAGCTAAATAGTTGACAATTTTCTCATCCCCCTTCATGGGTGATGTAAACAACTCTAAAACTAGTTTAATTATTTTAGATAGCCTACTTCCTTCATGCATGGTCTCTAATTGTTTCCATGCACCTTCCAGATGAATCCATATGACCTATATGCATCAAGAATTCATTTCTAATGTTTTACAATAGGATGGATAGTGCTTCTTGAGATCTATGAGAGAATGAGCTAAGGTTTTTAAAGGTATCTTGTCTCCTATGGGATGATTTTAAAAACCATTCACAAGATAACAGAGATTTCTCACCATGAAACAAGATTTTAACCTTACCCTCCAGATACTATAGTTCATTCCATTCAAAATTTGAGACTTATCCAACGAAAAACTAGCAGAACTGGCCATTTTTAATGCTCAAACAATAATGGAAACAATTACATTTTTAAAAATGAGTCAAGGAAGCCAAAAAGATAAAAAAATACTAGCTACATATCTTTTTAATAGCTATACAAAAGCAAGAAGCTTGAATTTAGAAAAAAACAACTTGATTTGGTCAAATTTAAGATTGATTTAACAGAGCAGAGTTGGGGTCAAGTTACAAGAGCTTGGCGAGTTCTTTTGCAACTTAGCTCGGTGAGCTAAAGGATGAGCTACATGAGCTCAAAAATGAGCTCAAAATGAGCTACTTTAACAAATAAAATAAGTTAAAAAATAACCAAGGTAGGGGATGACACATGGCATAAATCAACAATACGAAGAAAGGCACATGTCGGCTTTAAAATAGATCCTCACACGAGATGTGAAAATTTTAAAAATTAAAATTAAATATCCTTCGAGTCCAAAATTGATTCAAGAAACTGTGACAAAAGACAAATAGACACATGTCAAAAGACTATAACAAGTCTGACAGAAAATACATGTGTCACTTTTCAATTAGCTCACATTTCACAAATGCAACTAATAAGACAGACTGATAATTAATTAAAAGACATATTCATATACACGTGTCTTAAATTAATTGGATCACATTTCACATTTTAACATAATGCGATAGAAAATTCAAATTCAAACAAGCCACTTGTCGAAAAATTAATGGCCTTAAAAATATGTAAACCAAACTTGAAATAAAGTTTTGGTCCGGAAAAAAACAGTGTAAGAAATGTTCTTTCTTTTTGGAAAAGAAAATTTACCTTCGCTTCCCCGTAAACTATTTCAAGAATCAACCATTCATGTAGTGGGGTCTTGACTTTATTGGCATGATAAATCCACCTTCGTCACAAGGACACAAGTGGATTTTGAATGCTACATATTACTTTACATGTTAGACAGAAGTAATAGCCTTAAAAGAGGCCAATGAGACTTCGATACTATCCTTTTATGAAGGTATAGTTTGTAGATTTGGTGTTCCAGCGAATATCATTTCAGATAATGCCTTAGTGTTTCTTGGTGTAAAGGTAATAGATTGGGCTATCAAGCATGAAATTTATTTAAGTACATCATCTAATTATTACCCACAAGGTAATGGATTAGCTGAAAGTACTAATAAGAATATTTTAAGAATCATCATAAGAACACTCAATGAAAACCAAAATCTTGGCATCTCATATTGAATTCAACTCTTTGGGATGACAGAGTGACTCCTAAAAAATTAGTTTGTAACTCACCATACAAGCTTGTTTATGGAAGAGACACAAGAATGCTCATATTAGTTGAGTTGATTGCATTATATTTACTACATCGATGGAATTACTTGTGAATGAACCATTGCAGGTTTGTTATGTAGAGTTAATGGAGTCAAAGAGATAAGAGATCAAGCTCATTTGAACATGGAAAAGAATAAAAATCAAATAAATAAAATGTTTGATAAGAAGCCTACGTTAAGAGTATTCAATGAAGGAAACATTGTGTTAAAATGGGATGTTGATCATGCAAATCTAGGAAATCACACAAAGTTTGATACAATTTGGAGTGGTCCTTACATGATTTCATCTTGCAAAGAACACAATGCATTTTAGATTTCAAAGTTAAATGGAGAAAAACTTCCCATTCCTATGAATGACATGTTTCTTAAACACTTTTACTAAAATCCTATAGTGTCTATTATAGTAGGATTTCCCTTTCAATAAGTGCTTCATGCACATTGAAATGTTTTTCAATTAAATAAGTGCATTCATGCACATGATCCGGTTTCTAGATCCTTTCACGCTTTATTTTATTTTTCGTAAAGTAGTTTTGGTTATATGCTTTAACTCCATGCCCAATGGATAAGAGCAAGGCACTAGTCTACAAGCTACTAGGTAACTTTCCCCACAAGATCGCTAGAAAAGTTGACAATTGTTTGCACTTGTGCAAAAAAGGGAAAATTAAAAATTTGTTATGATAGATGGCATTTCTGAAATGGACCTAAGATAGGGGAGGTTCATTCGGTTTAATATATGTTCCATTGCATTAAATTAATGATTACATGTAATTTATAGCTATGTGTGTTGTTACAAAATGTAACAAATCACATAGTCTACAATTCCATGTTTTTCTTCATCAAGAGAACATAAAATCCCCTAAGGACAGATGTATTAGCTTAATGAAGGCCAAAATTATAGAGTAAGTGGAGTGTTAATTTTTGGAACAACAAACAGAGTTACAGATTACATTAATTGAGAGTTCATTACTAAATTTGTAGATATTTTAAAGTTCTTTCCTTCATGATTAAATATATCCAATTATGTTATTGAGTTATTTAGTTTGTTATACAATCCATACATAAAACTGAAATGCATGCAAGTACACAACTTAGTTCCAGAATTTAATGTTTTATTCATAAGGAATTTTAATGTTTCCCACACAAGCCATGGGATGTAACTAAAAATTAATTCATAACTACTAAAGTATAAGGTGCATGTGCATGAAAATAAAAGTAAAGGAGTATTAAAACCCCATCATTGCCTTGAGTTTCTTTCATCTTTGTTGCTCCACTTCCAGCTCCATATTTACTCCATCTTCTTCCTTGTTATCCGATAGTGGCATTGTACCTAGGAAATAGAAAAATAAAACCTATTATTCACAAGCTCAAGGTTTTGATCCATATTCTTGTACTATCTAATTTTGTACAAATGGATCTCCTGACATCATGAGGTATATGCTACAGGAAAGATAGATACAAAATTGATAAGATCAGTATTTTACATAAGAACATATGATTCATAGAATCATTTCAGAAAATAAAGATAAAAGAAGAAAACTATGGAACATAAGAGAGGCCAAAATCTTAAATATTTTCTAACTATTTATTTAAGTGTGCAGTGCACAATGTAAAGAGATGAGAAAGCAAAAATATTTTGCAAATAATTATTACTATGTAGAAATGAAATACTTAATGAAAGAATACACATGATAGAAAATATATGAGTTGTCCTAAAAGAAGGAACTGTAGATTGAAGATTATAATAGAAAAGTATCAAGAAAATTTATCATTCAAGTGCCCATTGTAAAAGAAGCAAAGACAATAAAGCAAAGAGTCATAGCAAATCATGCAATCAAAGGAATATTCAAGATACAAAGTTTTGATACAAGATCTACATGGCAACTAGTTTAGAAACAAAGTACAATTTTTTTAGCTACAGGCTCATCCATCTGTGTTCATCATGTCTTCACATTACAAGTTGCAGAACAAGTAAAGCACTTAAGCAACAATTTTAGGGGTTCATATCTAGAAGTTTTCATGATTTACAAAGCACAATTGAAGAAATGAATGTAATTTATAAAGGTACCAATATTCAATAAAGATCAATCCTTAAGTTCTTTTTCTAGATTTTAGGAAAAGAATACAAATTTTCCATGAGTTTTAAGCCATTGACTTACAAATTTTTTGAACTGGCCATAACTTGGAAAAATCACCAAACAAAAATTTTAGATCACATAAAGTATAGTTGACCGAAAGAGAGGTTAAATCTTCAACTTGCAAAGGCACAACCACATAGATTTTCGTAATCAGCAGTTATTGTCACTACAAAAGGTAAAAATTCAACTACATGTGTATCTTTTCAAATACAGAGATGAGTTTATGAATAAAGTTACACATATTGTGTAATTACAGCCAAAAACACAAGATACAATTTCTCGATCCTGAAATGCATTGTTAAATTGAATATGCTATACAGATCCCAAAATGTACAAGGAATAATAACGGATGGAAATCACTTCAAGAGAGCAAACATTACAATTTTTTAAATTTTGATATAGTTTTAATACATCTCCAAGCATCAAGATTTCAAGAAGTTCTTTCCATCATATAGTTGCAACTAGACAGTGTTATAGGGTGTCAATCAAGGTAACTTATCTCAAAGGGTCAGTTCTAATAAACACATCAAATACTTGTTCAAGCATGATACACTAATTGCAAAGAAGAATTCCCCTCAAAGTTCATAGTTTGTTGCTAGACTTCAAAAGAGAAATTGTTGGTGATGGCTATTGAAATCCCATATAAAGCTACAAGAAATGAGTATACTTGAAAGAAGAATCTACATCAATGCAAAGTGCAGCCATGGTAGAAGAATATTTGCAGAAGAGTACAAATAACATCAACTTGATGCAAAACCAACCATCACTAGAAAAATAAGGAGTATGTTGTGATAAGAAGCCACGTATACAAAATATAGCATCATAAATAGGTTTTAGAGGTACAAAATTAATAAAAGTGCAGATGATCTATTTACCATTTCAAAATAGAAACTTCTTAAGAGCTAAGAAATACAATAAGGAAAATAGTGGACAAAGAGATAAACCTACTCAAGATACAATCGAATTACAAGCAAATAAGTATATACAATCAAATTATACAAGTACAACCGACTTGTGCAAGAGGAAAGTAAGTTCGAGTAGCCCACAATAAATTTAGAGAAAATACAAAGAAAAATAGCTAAGAACCCAGAAAGATAGCTCATGGGTCGAGCTCAAGGCTTCAAAACAGAGAATAATGGAGTTCTAAATGCAAAAGAGGCTAAGTATATATAATACAGCCATATAGTAAAGCTCATAACAAAATATCTATCAATGCCTAGTAAAATTCCAAATCAAATATACTGAGATTCCTTAGTACTAACAAAGTGGAATGTGGTACCTAAAAGTATTTGGGCATATATGTAAGTGAGTTGAAATACAACATAAAGAAGAATAAAAGCACAAAGAAGAGGCATTTATAGTTTTCTAAACAAAGACAAGATACGGTTTCAAAATAGAATAGAAGATACAAACCCAAATCTAAATCTAACAAAAGGAAACATTGTCGGCACAAGAACCCATATGTCAATAATAGCTCTGAGGATTACAAACCCCAAGAAACACAACAAAGTAAATTGAAACCCTGAATTATGAAATGACAACCTGAGAGCTCAAATCCAGAATAATGGTAGTTGAATACACATAATCAGATCTCGAAGGCTTAAAAATACATAATCCCAAGTTCAAAATGGTGGTAAATGGTGACATACGAACAAAAAAATACAAATACCCAAAAGGTATGTCGGTAATTATGAAGGAACTTACCATTTTGACATCAAAATCGAAAGAATCCTTGATTACAGAGTTAGAAAGATGAAAATATAAAAGGATATTACCTTGCACAAGTGTTTGACTATCAAGTGGCTATTAAGGAATGAGAAAATCAGAAACTAGAGCTCCACATTGTGTTTAGTAGATTAAAACTCCATGAAAATATAACAACTCGTAATAACATCAAATTGAGCCCAAAATGTCCAAACCTTTAACGTCCAGGATAAACTTCAAAATCAAAGCCATTTTAACATAACTAGAGATCTATCTTAGAAATGATCAAGAATGGCAACCGCTTTGAAGAAAGAACATGGAGAAACAAAACCAAAGAACTAAGACAAATATTTATGAGTCAGAATAATAAGCTATGTACCCATTAATTGGAGATCATGCACAGAGCATAATATTTAATGAAAAACCCAAGTACAGGATACATGGAAATATTTTCTACATTTTTGGCAAATACCCATTAAGGTATTATAGAAAATCTCAAAAGTAAAGCCAATAACTTACCAGTTTGTGGTCAAATTCATTGAAACCCTAAAGAACAAAGTTGATAAGTGACTACCTAGATTTTTTTCTAAGCTCAAAAGATCGAAATCATGCAAGAAAAGGAAAATATCTACAAGGTTTTTAGAATATTAGTATCGAATAAGATCTAGAACAAGAAAAAGGAGCACAAAGGCATAGTTACAAAGACAGAGCTCCCTTCTTCTATACAAATGACATATCTTTTAAGAAAACATAGAGAGTTTTGAAATCATAGGAATGACAGCCATGAATAAACCCTCAAAGTAAGCACAACGAGCTCAAAATCTCAAAAAACCGTAAGGATTGACGATGGAACCCTTTATGAAAACCAAAAAATCCTTCATAATAAGCTCAAGATCACATTCATGGAGGTCGAGAAAAAATTTACCAAGGATTTGCCATTCATTTGGCTCAAAATTTGCAAATGAAAAAATGATGGGTTTCCAAATATTTTGTTACCAGACTCAACATGAGTTAGCAAATCCAACCACAGGAGTTTAAATGCATATGTGTCTTCAACATATAGAAACCCTAATTAACCACGGGTTAGAAAATATCACTGACATAGTTAAAGGGTCAAGCCTCGTGAGGAGGGGACCGAATGATTAAATCAAATATTCATGTTTTAGCTCTAGTCACCATGCAAATAAAATCGAATGTGGCCAAACATTATGATATATGCCATGATTATTCAAAAGGAGGTCAAACTATATTATATGTGACCAAGAAATATACCATCGAAGGGTTCCATGACCTTGCAAAGGTGAAATTATTATTCAAAACCCGAAAACCATATTCATATGTGTTGTCCTCTCAAAATTCCTCTCTTTTAAAAGTTGAAAAATTCAAAAAATTAGTTGACTCCTTCAGTAGTCTTCTAGTGAAGTAAAAGTTTGAAGAGATGGAGAAAATTGCGTTTATTGGGGTCATTTTAGTGACTTTCGGGTCTTTCAACATTTTTTTCCCTCATGTCCTAAAATGCCGGTGGGCCTTTTGTTCGCCGATTGACCGATTTCACCGCAAGTCCTTATTTGTTGGCTTTATCGAAATTTTCAGCCCATCTATCCCAAGTACATCTGCTCCTCTTGTTCACTAATTCCCCACATCATCCACATCGGCCAAATCGAGTCTTCACATCCCTCACATTTCTGTGTGCTTGGACCGCTTGTGCTCCTTTACCCCGCATTCCCGCATTATCCGCATCACCCGAATTGGGTTTTCGCGTCCCTCATGTCCCAATGTCCCATGGACTGTCCGGCAAATTTTTTCCACTTTTCCCACATTTCACCTTTTTTGAGTCGGTGCAAGGTGTATTTAATGCACATTTATGATCTTCTCTCTCTTGAACAACTATTTAAAGGGACTACCATCTATGCATTTGACACATTGCTTGCTCGCTATCTCTTGCTTGCACTCTTGCAATTGAGTCATTTGTTCATCTTCTTATATCCCTTTGTATTTTTATCATGAATATGTTCTTTGAAGGCCATTCTTCTGTGCACTGTAAAAATGAAGATCAAGTTTTAAGGGCACGAGCATCTATCACCTTTGGAGACTTATGTACCCAATATCGTAGATAGTGAAGTTCGACACTTAGATTTTTATGATTTCTGGGGCAGATTAGCATGCAATAATCCTACTCCCATGGCCCAAATGATCAATGATAGTGGAATTGCTTATGCTGCTGGTTTTCCTATCTCTGTATAGTGTGCCGACACCATGCTCACCTATAGGGCTCATTTCATTCGGATACCAAGGAGGTTGTTAATGTGCATGGAGAATTGATTACAAAATTGGATGTTGCTGCCATCGCTACTACCCTACACATTCTTGAGACAGAAGACTCCATTTTTCTCACTCTTGCTCAAGCTCAAACCCTATTTGATCAAGACAATGAGAAATACAAGGCACGAGTAGCTAAGTCATGGCTGAAGTGTCCTAAGAAGGGAGCATCCCAACTCTCCAAGGCATTTTTCAGGGTTGATTTCAATGAATAACTATCATATTTCATCATCTTTCTCACCCATATTATGGGAATTCCCTCTACCAATGACTTCCATTTTTGGATGTGCCCTTTTATAAACATCATTTGCGAGGGTAAGCAAAACATTAATTGGGCTGAGATTATCTATATGAACCTGACTGAGCAATTGTCAAATGTTCAAAAAACTAAGAAGTTCTACATGACTTCTTATCTCATGTACACCCTGGCAGCATCTCGGGAGTGGTTTGGCTTCACTTACATTGAGGGAAAGAAGGATGAGCCCATATACACATATTTCCCTCAGTTTACCCTCAAGGCCAGTAATCATAATTTTAGAAGGGTAAATGATGCTTTCACCATGTACATTGTGAGGCTCTTGGAGGGTGACACTACCAGAAGGTTCTCTGATGAGGCTATGGCTTTGATAGCTAAGTATGGGGATTTCTTCACCTAGTTCCAAAAATTCTCATACATCGATCGGCCTGCTTTTGAAATTACACCTCTCAAGATTTCCATGTTCAAATGATAAAATGGCTTTTTTTGAGGTGTGCAAGTAGCTAGATAAACTTCATATAACCTGCCAAGATAAGAAGATCACTGGTCTTCATTTCCCTATCACTTTGGGGAATTATACATGCAGAAAACTCTAGATGCCCAAAATATAGAAAGGGCTATTGCTCCTCTTCATCGCTTCATTTCTTCGAAAAAGGATTAGCTTTGATCTGAAGAAATTCATTGATCAAAATCTCAAGATAACCTATCATCATCATCCTAATACTGAGGATTACTAGGTTAATTGTGTTTATGATTTTGAAGCCAGGAGGAGGCAGTTTGGTAGATTTTCTCTGCAATAGATCTTAGATCTCAATCTCCACCAAGTGCCTGAAGGGATTGTGGATGATGGTGAGGACTTGCAATCCTTTGAGTATGAAATATAAATCAAGAACACTCCTCTAGAAACCCCGGATTGGTATGTGAAGGAGAGAGATGATTTGAGTGAGATAATTTCCGTCATCATCGTAACTAAGGTTTGGTTTGACAAGAAATTTCATGAGTTCGAAGGAACCAAGGTAGATCCTCTTCAAGAGAGGCTTCAACACCTCAGAAGGAAGCACATACACCTAGTACTAAGGTACTCGAGAAAAATATTTCTTCTTCTACCATGAAAGAACTAAATTTGTCTAATCCTTTCTCTTCCACTAGGGTATATTAGAAGAAAATCAAAGAGGCTAAGCAGAACCCATCAAGGAAGAAAATTCTCTAGAGTAATCGAAATTTAGTATTGGGCCAGAGAACATTATTGTTCTAAATGATGATGATGATGAGGAGATGAAAGAACTAGAAGAAACCACTAAAACCACTACTGAGGTGGAGAAGGAAGGATCAAGAACTAAACCTCCAAGTCTAGCAGACTCCTCTGTAAAGGAAATTCCTGAGGTTCCATTCATTTCCCCTATAAACAATAGTGGTCCATACTTTAAGTGCCATGATTTCACTTGCACTTGGGTCCCTTGATTCTTCCATTTCTTCTTCTTCCTTTGCCTGGGTGCAACCCCTAGTTGATAGTAGGAAAAGGAGATCTTCCTCCAGATTGACAGGGCCTGATTTTGATGTTGTGGCAGCTCTACTTGGTACTACCCCTCCCCACCAAAGCAAAAAAATAAAATACCACTTCAAGTATGGTAATCGATGCTCAAGGCCGTAGTTTTCCTAGAGGTTGCAAAACCCAAGGTGGACAAAGAGGAAAAAGATCTTTTGATCTCTAACTTAGAGTTTTCCAGGATTCCAATGGGAGAATCTACACCTGAGAGTGAAGTTCATAACCTTCAAGAAACCATCACTAGGGTTATTGAATGGGTTGAGAAAGGAAAGAAAACCATGGAGTAGTTGGAAGAACATAACCAAGTTATTTCCAACTTTATCATATCATTATTGGCCAAAGATAAAGTTTTGGATCCAATTCCATTGGCTACTTCTTAGGCCCCTATTATAGCTTCCAAATCTTAAAGGCACATAGGTGTGTATGGCCAGAGGAAGCACACAAGTGAAGGCATAGAAGGAATTATTCAAAATCCTTCTTAGAGAACCTAGGGTGCACGCCGCATGAAGAACAATTCTAGACCTAGCCATTTTTGGCCTTTTGGGAAGTTCACATGAAGAACGTGTTCCATTTGGATAAGGTTCTAGCTTGGTGATATGGTGTCCTGGAAGGAATATACCTTGTGATAGGAAGATCCAAAAAGATAATCATGACAAGGAGAGGCATGTTCCTGGGGCGACCCACAACTTGACACTTAGAGCTAGATCCGAGGCTAGAGAGGAGTTTGTTAGAGTTCGAGATGCCTATTTATACATGCACCTTTGGAAAAGAGTAGAGAGAGAGAAGGAAGGTAGCGAGCTCTCTGCTGCATGCATCATGAGAACTATGGGATGAAAATGGGTAAAGGATTCTAGTAAGGATGTAATGGGAAAATGGGGAATGTAAATTTTATTTTGTGAGAATACATGTATGGATCCAGATATGGTGCATGACTATGGTCTACCTCTCTGTGATACTTTGTAGCAAGACTATGAATGAATATGATAAGGTTACCATCATGTTTACATTAAGATCTCTTTCTGTACTATCTGCATGTTTTTACTCTGCTTTTGATCTTGTATAATCATGGACCTTACTTGAATGGTTAAGTATATTTGTGGATTTACAACTTCTTGGTTCTGTTATTTCTATTGCACACTTTGTTTTTGTTATGACTGAAGGAGTGTAGAAGCCATCCTGAGCTCTATAGCTTCTTCATGTCTGTTAAATCACTAAGTTAGAATCATGAACTATGCCTTCCACTAGACTCACATAAAAGAGAGACTCGAGATCCCTCTCGCATGCCTCGGGTGAGCACCTAATTCCCACTGGGTGATAGGTTGGCGCGCATGAGGTTCCCCTATTCTTGGTGGGTGTAAAAATGACTACATTTTACTTCCAGTGCCGGGACCTCTTTTCAAAGTTTTAGTGGAACATGGCATACATAATTATCTATGTAAAAAGTGATGGTGGAGTGCTTAACACTTGAAGGTGTTGAAGACTGGTTTAAAAGCATGGAGGATGAATTCTCCCAGAGATTCAATACTAGACCTAGGTTTAACACATGAAGATGGGTGGAGGACACTCTTTATCATGAGTTATACGAAACCTTCTTCTGTTGTTTCCCATTAGAGTTATTTGAATGGCTCTCAGCTTATACATCTAGATTGGGGTGGTATTATAAGTCACACCCTTGGACCCAAGAAACGTATCAAAACTTGCAAGATGCTGATCTAATGTGGACCCATGCTATAGATCATTGGTGGAAGGGAGTATTGACTAGCTACACTCTAGAATACACCACTTCCACATATTCCTATCTCGTAAATTTCGAGTTTGAGTTCTTACGAGATCCCAAGGGATCATTTCTACGTGTCATTCCCCTTGCAATCAAAATCTTAATGGTAACTATGGGTTTAGAGGCATTTACTATGGCCAGCTAAACCACCTTGAGCACTAGGTGAGGAATCTAGGTTGGGGAAAGATGGTTGATCTGACGACTGAACAGGAAAGGGAGGAAAGATGGCTCAAGTATAACGAAGCGCGTGAAAAGGAGATCAATAGACAGCGCAGGATTACAAGTGGGTTATGGAGCCAGACATGGTGGAAAGGAGTTGAGGTTCATGTGGAGGATGTGGAACCCGAATAATCTATGGTACCCCATCTTGGTAAGCATGGGAGAGAAAAACTTGCGACTTTTGATGAGATTTTGTCACGTAGAAAAAGAAGATTCATTTATGTGCATCTAAGCCCACCTAGCGACTGAACCTTGGTGTTTGGTTTGTTCAAATGAGGTAGAAGTACAATTGAACCATTTGATAGCAAGAAAGCAACTGACAGTGCCAGGAAGAGGTACAACTTCACATTTGGGATTTCTATGGCGTCACACACTATTCTAGTATTTAGTGGAATGTTTGGGCAAGGCACATACACAAACTTATTTTGGAAGCATGCTAGGAAGTGGTGGAGGAAATACTTCTAGGAGTGGTACTAGCTCACAAAATATTGGCACGTAATTCAGTGGGATGATGGGAGCATTTGGCACGATAAACACAATCCCTGTACCTAATATAGGAGGAACTAGAGGTGGAAGTGGTGGAGTTGGTGGCTCAGGATCCAGTGGATTTGGTGGGGGAGGAAACACCAGAGGAAACAAAGGGACTGGATCGGGAGGACAAGGGCCTTAGCCACCTCCACAAGTATTTTTCGAGATGTCTCTACACTTACTAGATTACAGTGGGATAGAAGATGCTGCGAAGCATGTGCATAAGTGTGAGCTACTATGGCACACGAAGGGAATCACGACCCAGGATCAAAAGGCTAGTCAATTTATGACGACCTTGCAAGGACATGTGCATAGTTGGTATAGAAAGTATGACCCTCATCAAACTATTGTGGATTATACCACATTGAGAAATGCATTCCTAGTGGAATTCCACATACCTGAGTTTGAACAAAAGAGCATCAACTCTCTCAAAGAAATCTAGCAGGGCATGGCAGAGAGCGTGCGGGAATATGATGCACATTTTAAAACTCTTTTGTCTAAACTATCTTATGATATCCACCCTTCACAACATGCTCAATGGTTTTTCGGAGGGTTGATCACACCCTTTAGGAGGGCTTTATCTCATAAAACATTCATGGACCCATGCCAAGCATTGAAGCTACTTTACACGCTAAGGCGGTTGGTAGTGTTAACACCAGTGTTAGCCCATTTCTCGAAGCTTCGATTGCTGCCATGGCTAAGTAATTGGAGAAATTATCTCACAACACAGCCCAATTGTGGAGGGATGTGGTACACGGATTATAACGCGTAGGGTACACAAAGGATAACGGTGGGGTATGTACTTGGAAGGTGGTACACGCCATAGCAAGAAACTATGAAATATGTCATGAGGACCATGATGTAAGTAGGTGCCCCCTGTTGTAGAGTGCACGATCCACAAAAATGTATCTTGTTATTACAAGATATGTACCTCAACCACACATGACACCAAGGATTGTAGATTGATTGACCAGATTCATGAGGTAATTGATCTTGGTGTGCGCGGTAGCATCGGCATGCGTGTTCCAAAGAGATGCCTGGGGTATGGAGAATGCAAAGATGGAGATGCGTGTGGAAGAGGGTTTCAAGAGGATTTTGTGGTCATGGTAATGCAGAGGAAGAAGTGAGTTCCCACGTGGAACATGCTTTAATTGTGGAGCCACAGACCATTATAAGCGTGAATGTCCAAATCTTCTATAATGTTCTGGGGATGTGGAAAAAATATAAGTATGAAGAGTGCCTAGAGTTATACAAACATATGGGTCAACAGTACAAAAGGATAAGGGTGCTTCCATGGTGAGTATTAAGAAGGATGACACACAACGGATTCCACAGTAATACGTGAATCGGAACTAGATCCTGTTATGGTAACAACAAGGGTGAAATCTATGCACAAGGGAAGCACCTGGCAAAGACCTCTGAGTTGAGAGAAGAAGTAGTCTTGGTGTCGAATCACGGCACCCATGGGACTTTGCTCATGAACTTGATGGGTTGAGAATCTCGGTCCACAACATGGAGCTTTTCCCAAGTGTAGGACTTTTCCCAAAAAGTACTCCGGAACCACACATGACACCAAGGATTGTAGGATTGATGACCTGATGAAGGCCGGCTCCTATTCCTCTTGATGCACCAATAAAATGCAGAGAGTCTACTAAAACCTAATCTAACTACCAGGAGACGGGAGAGAGAAATGCATAAAAACAAACCTAAGCTAAGGAGGTGATGCACCGAGGAATGAAGAACATACGTTTTGCCAATTAAACACAGACCACAAAATGCATGCATGCAAAATCATTGAGATAAACATATTCACAAAGTGAAAGATCAGAGGATGCAAAATGAAACACATGGAGAGGGTTGAGAAACATCCCAGCATGCATTTATTTTCTCCAAGGTTGATACTAATACATGCTCCCGGTGTGGAAATGCCCAGAGGCAAAGGTGCATTATAGTTTGATGGGAGGTTTGAGCCCACAACTCTACCCGCCAAAGAGAAGAAGGGAGGGCCAAAACAAGAATGTCCAACCTTTAGAAAGAAGCCCCTCCTTACAATTTATAGGAAGAATGAGAGAGAAAGAGAGAAAGTCCAAATCTACCCCAACCACCTCGGTGTTGTATTTAATTCATCTCATTATGGTGGTAGGTGAGGACCATATCAAACCCCAAAAGTGGCAAACTGTATTTTGCATTTTTAAGAACTTTTTCCCACCCAATTAAAGATATCCAGTCGTAGTTAGGTAGAGGACGCCGTAGGCTTTCCGAAAAGTCCAACCTTGTGTGAATCGGAGCTCCCAGTCAAAAGTTATGGCCATCTGAATATCCGTGGTCGTGGTCACTTCTGTCACAACACTCAGAATGTTGCGCCTCCTGAAGGTGCGCCATAGGCGCATCCGTGTGTGTGTCGACATCTTCTTACGTGCGCCAAGGAGAAACTTTTGCCCCATTGACACTCATTTTCATGCGCCACTTCTGTGCGCCATGGGCGCATTCTTTCTTATGTCGACACTCATTTCGTGCGCCCCTTTTGTGCGCCATGGGCGCATCCATTTCTGTCTACACATCATCGTGCACCCCGGGCGCATCCATTTTACTATCGACACTCATTGTCGTGCGCCTCTTCTGTGCGCCATGGGCGCATTCTTTCTTATGTCGACACTCATTTCTGTGCGCCTCTTCCGTGCGCCATGGGCGCATTCTTTCTTATGTCGACACTCATTTCTGTGCGCCTCTTCCGTGCGCCATGGGCGCATTCTTTCTTATGTCGACACTCATTTCTGTGCACCTCTTCTGTGCGCCATGGGCTGAGGTTTGAATTTCTTTGGTTTCCATATTCTTCCGCTTGTCTATATCTACCCGGGGGGAAGATATATACAACAAGTAAGTACATGGGAAGTATCCAAACCCGGCTCACTAGAAAGAAGTCTACCAGGAAACCATGGATGTAATTCAAAGCTTACAAGGGGAGATCCAATGCTTAAAAGAGAAAACTAGAAAATATGAGCAAAGGAGACTAGTAGAAGCACCAAGGGATGACTTGGATGAGGTTAAGGAGGTGTGTAAATTGTTGAGGCAGGAGAATATTATTCCCTTACTAGGGGCATGGTTGAGAGAAAAGGTGCCGCGTGTCGGGGGAGAACACAAAAGGTAGATCCCGCAAGTGAAACTCCCACCTCACAGCCTTGATTATGACAAAGAGATTACCTTAAACACAGTAGTGGATGGATGGTTTCTTAGTAACATCCTCATCGACATAGGCACGGAGGTTAATGTTCTCATTCGGATGCCCGACATCAAATGGGAAGACCTGCATTATAGAAATCTTCAAATGTGTTGTATATGGAAAATAAGACAAAGAAAATGCCCATAGGTTTCTTGAAGGATGCAACCATTACCATTTAGGGGACTAGGTTCACTGGGGATTTTGAAGTCTTGGTGCTTGCTGAGGTAGATAATTTCTCAGCTCTACTTAGGTGCTTGTGGTGTTATAAGAATAATGTAGACCTTCGGTTTAACAAGGGGTACATAAGCTTTGAAAACAAGGAAGAAAGGGTAGTTATACTGCTGGTTGATGGGAAGTCCACCCCCTATACTAAACCCCTTGGAGAGGAGGTCCTGGATAGAATATATGTGCACTCCATAAGAGATCCAGAGACCATCCACCCTATAGAAGGAGTCATCCAGTTTGATGATGCTCAATCTATCAGTGATACTACCAGTATAGCCTATGTGATAATTGGGCACATGGGACTTATGAATTGATTGGGTGACATCTGAAAGGATCAGTAACCAAGGTAACAATGACACGTACAGTTCGGTGCTTGGGAGGAAAGGAAATAACCAAGTATTCTAGGGATGCATACCCTGAGGTCTTTTTGAGGGAAATGGAAGCTCAATGGAGGGAGGACAAGTGATGAAGTATGTTAGGTTATGTTTTGATAGGCACAACAATAAGGTGGTGGGCCGTGTATAGTGAAAACTTGTTAGAGTGACACGAATTTAGAATTGTGCTCACTGTCTAATTCTCAAAAAGTAACATACCCACCGCTATCAAGGATTACAATGGCAATGGACCCACCTCTTCCCACATCCAGGCATGTGAGAGAGTTTAGGAGATAGGCGTGGAAGCTTTACCACCCTCCCTTTGGGTGCACAAGCTATATTCGATGCTACAAGGATGTGTGCACACTTGGTACATCCATTCTGAAACATGCCGCCAAACAGGAAGTTGGCAGGAATTAGCGGCTGACTTGATTCACACATTCGAGTACCAAAGTACCAAGCAACCAGTTGATGAGGCATTGTAGACTATCAAGTACCTCACCCTGGGGGATTGCACCATGGCGGAAGATAGATTAATAAACCTACTTGGTGGACCTAGCTTAGAAGTGCGGTTCAAGAGGAGGAACCAGAAGACATACAATTCGAGCACGCGTGTGCTGAAAAGGAGAAAGGAAAGATGGTATACATTGTTGATGGAGAGGAGGTGGAGAGCTTGAATGTCAACATTCAGTTGAAGCATGTGAAGTAGTTGATAGTGCGGATGCATGTGTGTGCGTGTATCATGAACCACTCAAAACCAAGAAAGTTAACATCGGCTCGGAAGAGGAGCCCAAGGAAGCTATCATTGGGGACTACTGGTCAGACAAGGAAGTATCAAAGATCATCGATCTCTTACATGAATTTGAGGATTTATTCCCACGGATACCATGAGTTGAAAGGTGTCCACCATTCATTGGGGGAAATGAGGATAAAGTTGAAAGATGGTGCGCCCGGTTAGGAAGAGGCCATACAGGATGAATCCCAACATGTGCATAAGGGTTAAAGAAGAGTTAGACAAAATGATAGCATCTTGTATCATTGAGGCTATGGAGGAATCAGAATGGATAAGTACAATGGTGATTAGCATAAATAAGGATGGGTGGATTAGGATATTTGTGGATTATAGAGAATTGAACGTTGTTTACATCATATATCATTTTCCCACCCCTTTATCAAGAGATTTTGGAAGGAGTTGCATTGGGTGTGAGGTCTATTCCTTTACGGATGGATTCTTGGGATATCACCAAGTAAGGATTTCCAAGGAAGACCAAGAAAAGATAACTTTCACCACTGAGTCGGGAATCTTTGCATACATGGTCATGCCCTTTGGGATGAAGAATGCACCTGCTATTTTTTCATGCATAGTGGTACAAGCATTTAAGGACTTCATCCACAAGTTCCTTCAGGTATATTTGGATGATTGGATAGTATGGATTAGTCAGGGACCATTGTGATAACTTAAGGTTGATGTTTGAGAGATGTTGGCAGTTGAGGATCTCCCTCAACATCAATAAATTTATCTTTGCAACTCCTTTTGGAACATTATTGGGGCATATCATATATAAAGAGGGCTTACTGGTGGATCCCATGAAGGTTGTAGTTATTGTGGGATTAGGGGAACCTACCAGCCAAAGTATTGTGCGTGGATTTCTTGGACACACTAGGTACTACAAAAAGTTCATTAAGGGATACACCAAGATCACCACACCTTTGGAAATATTACTTAGACATAAGAGTACATTTTGGTGGGGAGAGGCACAATAGTGAAGTGGAATTTGACAATCTAAAAAGAAAGGCTTATCACCACACCTATTCTAAAATTCCCATCTTGGGATAAACCTTTCCATGTCCACGTGGATGCCTCTGGTATAAAGAATGGGAGCCGTTCTTGCTCAACCAAGAGAGGGGATTGTTGATCACCCTTGTGTTTTGCAAGTAGGAAGTTGACACAAGTAGAACAAAATTATAAAATGACCAAGTGTGAGGCATTGTCAATGATCTACGCACTCCAAAATTCAAAAAATATCTTCTTACAACTCCCTTCATATTCTACACTGACCATATGGCCTTGAAGTATCTAGTAAACAAAGCAGTAGTGTTGTAAGGGTGCATATGTCGTTGGGTACTTTTATTTCAAGAATTTGAGTTCAAAGTGGTGGTAAAACCAAGAAAGAACAATTGTGGGCCAGATCATTTATCAAGGACTGATTCGGGAGAGGACATGCAGTATCGAGGAAACCATGCTAGATGCATAACTATTCAAGTTGCGGCGCGCCCTCGAATGAGAAGACATTGTCATTTTTCTTAATGAAGGTGTGGTGCCCAAGGGATGAATGGTCCGGAGAGGAAAAGGTTAGCCATATGCGTTATGCCCTTCATGTTAATTAATGGGGATTTGTATAAATGGGTTGTGATGAGGTTTTACGCCGGTGTGTATTAGAACATGAGTGCCTAGCTATAATAGAAGAAGCCCATAGTGGGATTGCCAGAGGACACTATGTAGGGAACACAACCACGTGTAAGATCCTAATCGTTAGACTATGGTGGGAGACAATTCACCAGGATTGTATTGAGTTTTGCAAGGCCTGTGACCACTACCAGTGCCTTGGAAAAACCGGGAAAAGGGATGAGATGCCCTTGCACCCCATCACCAGTGCGGAACCTTTTGAAAAGTAGGAAAGAGATTTTTCGACTAATCTCACCATCTATGCAAAGGACTAACTTGCGGTATATCATTACCTGTACTGATTATCTGACAAGGTGGGCAGAGGCCACACCCACAAAGGATTACACCACAGCCACGGAGGCTATATTTTTGTGGGAGAACATTATCAGCAGGTATGGGTGCCCATTAAGTTTAACAAGTGATAGGGGCACTCACTTCTTAAATGAAACAATCAGGATTCTATTGGTAGAATTCATTGTAGCCCATCACAAGACTATCCCTTATCACCCTCAGGAAAATGGGATGTAGAGGCATTCAACAAAATCCTTAGTCACACATTGAATAAGATATGTGATGTGGGTAGGTAGGATTGGGAAAAAGTATCGAGGTTCTTTGGGCAGGTTTGATGATTTCAATCTGGTGTTTATGAGAAGTAGTTTTGCCAATGGAATTCATGTTACCATATCTACATATAGCACGGGGACGATGAATAAGCGCTAGAAGAGAGAATTGATGAATTGATAAGGTTGGATGAAAGGTGCTCACTAGCACGTATAAGAAAAAGGCATGGTATGAACACATTAAGGCCACACCATTTTACATATGATTCAAAATTTCTACGGTGTTTGCATTGTGTCCTTATGTAATTTCATACATCCTTGATTCAAGCGTGTGCGATTCAAGTGAAAGATGGAACAAAATTACTTGGAATTCATGTTACCATGAAGCCCTACTATAAATAATGCTTCTTGGTGTTCATAAATAAGGTAGTTCTACCAGCTTAGTTTAGCAGGGTTTATGCTTTTCCTTTCTTGTTTTTCCCTTTCACATTGTCGTCTTGTTTCATGCCATGCGATGAACCTAAGCGCTTATGAAGAGAAGAGAATTGATGAATTGATAATGTTTCATTCCTTTTATGAAAGGTGCTCACTAGCAAGATGGTGTGCGCGTGCATCAGTGAGAAAGATCAGCCGATCGCGAAAACTCCTTTTTGTCTAAGGAAAATAAGAATGGCAAGACCACAAGATTAATTAACAAAAATGAGGAAATTGCCTGAGGTTATAAAACTTCCTGGTATTACTATATGATTCAAAATTTCTACATATCAATCCTAAATTGCTTTGTTGAAGGTGCATTGGGCTGGTTATTGGTCCTTATGTAATTTCATACATCCTTACTGATTCAGTCTAAGATCGTAGGTTGGCGTTTTAAGTGGTGTTGTGGAACAAAATTACTTGTAGACACTTTATTAGCAATAGGGTGAGTAGATGAAGCCCTACTATAAATAATGCTTCTTGGAGGACTTATGTTCAAAAAGTCAAAGAAATGTTAAATAAAGAAATGTTATTAAAGAGACATATTAAAGCTAGTAACTTACTGCGATTATTCGCGGAGATGCAGTCCAAGAGCTCACGCAAAGGCGAACTAAGGTAGGATGGTCTCAAATCAGCTAAGTATCAGGCTCAGTATTTTTGCTCTCTCCTTTGCTGCCGCTAACTCTCCTTCTCTTCACTTGTCTGCTTTCTCTTGATCGCTCTTGCTTTTTTTTTCCCTTTTCTCTCACCCAAAAATGAAATTATGATCCTTTGTTTTTGTTTGGGAGGCCATTTAGAGGAACCGATGGATATTACGTGTAACCGATGGCGAGTAGTAGAACCAAATTACTTTTTAAAAAGTAGGCTATTTTTAGTAAAATAGCCCACCTTCCCTACTTTTCTCCCGAGAGCTTAGTTGCGGGCTTGGGACTGAAGGTCGGTTTTAAAAGAAAGGGGTCATTAGTTATGGGTTTAGGTGTGGACCAAGTTATGGGTCTTATTAGGTTAGTTTAGGGTTAGGGCTAGGTCATGATGAAGTGGAAAAATGAGGTGGCGAGTAAGGTGATGTGGATTTATCCATTACAAGGTAATTAATAAATAATTGTGTAAGGTTTAGGTGATGAGGTTATATCAAAGTGCGAGATGAGATGCGGGTCACAAGGGGTCGTAAGACACAAATTTGGTGTCTACACGTGCATCGATTTAGTGAAAATAAAAAGAGGCATGAAGTTATTCTCAGTAGGAGGATTAGGTTAGCAGACTATTCGAATTGGCCTTGTAAGATGCATTAGGAGAAAAGAAGGCGGTTGGGTGGCAAAATAAGGTTACATTGGAAATCCACGTACAAGGAGAAAAAGTGCAAAAATATGAGGTAGGCGAAAGCAAGAATCATGAGGATGGAAGAGTTGCCTTTGGTGCTGGTAATACGTGTGCAAGAGTCTTCACCAAAGATGGATTGTCTACATGCCAAAAGGGTGAAAAACGTTTCGCAAGGAAGGATTGGGCACGAGTGAAAAAATTTTCACACAAGGATTGGTGCATAAGGAAAAGTGTTGAAGTCGGGTTTGTTTGAAAAATACCACATTAAATATTATTTTACAATGGTAGGTAGCCTAGCCTTTAATGCATAAAAGTGGGAAAAGATATAAATATAAGGATGGGTAGTTCATTATTTTACTTTGCAAAAACAAGGAGAACAATTTTCTTTCAAGAACTAGGGTTTCGAGAGCTA
Source organism: Taxus wallichiana var. yunnanensis (assembly GCA_018340775.1). NCBI lineage: Eukaryota > Viridiplantae > Streptophyta > Pinopsida > Cupressales > Taxaceae > Taxus > Taxus wallichiana. The sequence goes on from CM031242.1 coordinate 570,784,892, forward strand.
ACTCGTGTGAAGGAAAATCTCAAAAATTCATGCACAATCGGTCCATTAGTTCTAAAAACCAGAATAGAAGTGATTCACGAGTGTGAGGAACATTGTGAAAGAGTTCCGTGATCGAAGGAGGAAAATCGAGAGATTAGGGTTTGTGCTCTAGGGCATGGTGCGCACGAAGAAAACTCTCGAACAAATCGAAAGTAACCAGGGGAATGAAAGCAAAGGGTAAAATGAAACCCACAAAACCAATTGATAATCTTGCACAATCTAGAAGGGAAAGGGTAAGGGAAAAGGAAAGAAGAAAGAAGAAGAAATCCCTTGGATACTAATGAAGAATGGTACTCAAAGATGTAATACCCAGGATGGGGTTTTTCTAGGGAAAGAGTGGAATCCCACATCGATAGATGACCATGATCGATTACAATCACCGGTCAAGTATAATTGCATGAAGGAAATGGCATTGGAGCTGGTGCACCCCACAAACAAATGAACACCTGATGGGATGCTGATCTATAACGATGTAATCAAGGTGAAAATGGAGAAGGCACGGCTTCTCTAGCTTTACAAGTTGCCCTTCTTTGAAAATCCTTGAGCACCTGTACTAATGGTTAATGACATGTGCACATGAAGATTTCTTCTGCTTCGTAGGGTACAAAATGTACATAACTCCCTAGTTAATCTCACACTTTACAGGCCTAAGCTGTAAAGGGGACGCGATCATAGATGACCTCCAGAATGAGGAAGCAATTAAAGAAACCATTACATCCCAGGATTATAAGAAGGGATCAAGGTACTACGACGTCATGGATATCAGTGATCTCGGTGATGAAAATGGCCATGCACCTCGTTTCCAAGCTGAATGGACAAGAGAGGTGGACCCAGGTGAGCAAGCCCTGGTTGAATGTTTGTAGAAAGGTCATGGAAGGCACCGTGTACAACATCTCGCAGTACATAGCATACGAGATAATAAGCAGCGCAGAGAATGGAGGAAAGATATTGTTTGGAAACATCTGTTAACCATTGTGTTTTCAAATATCATGGTGCCAAAGGCATCTGATAAGTTCATATGGGAGTACCCCGATGAAGACCCTTCCCCGCGGACAGGTTCCAGAAGTATACTTGTGAGTCAATGACAGGGGTGCATAAGGCGCATTTAGACAAATGGTACATGTGCTTTAGGAATGCATTCAGGGCTGAATGGAGAATTCCTGAACAACTCCCCACAGTGATTGAAGGAGAAGTTGATTTCACGATATACTAGCACTTCTGCATTGCTAGATTCATCTTGGTGGATGACAGTTGGAGTCCCTAGTGCAAACTCCCTTCTCATTTACTTGCCCAATTTTTCTAGGTGGGAGTGAACAAATATAAGGAGTCAAAGAAATTGAAACTTGACCTATCCACCCTTGATAGTGAACACAGAGAAATGAGAAAGAAGCTAGTCTACCTAGGGAAGCGCACATACGTTGAAAGGTACGTGTTGCATGACATGCACATTATAAGGCCCCGCACCTTACCGATTGCTTTAGAGCATACCAAAATCTACTTGCATATAAGGCCAAATTTTGAGAAGGGCACATACATAGAAAATGAAATATCCATCCCGAACAACCCCATGGGAAGGAAGAAACCAGCACCAAAGTGTAAGGAGAAAGAAGAAGAAGAGGAGAACAAATAGTGGTCAAAGGTAGAATGTAGATACTACAGGTCAAGTACCTACGTCTAGAAGAAGAGGAGAATGGTGGTCGTGGAGAAGACCCTGAGCCTATGAATCCACCATCCCAAGAAGAACCCTCAAATGAAGAAAAAAACATCCCCGACTCTGAAATTTTTCTGCAAGGGAAGAAGAAGAAGGAATGGAGGAACAAGGGTCTCAAGAAGTGACGACCCGAATGCCTATAGAGGTGAAAAATATGATGTTGAAGGGGAAGATTTGGAGGTGGATCAAGAGCCAATTGATGTCCATGACTCAGAAGGAGAGGAAGTAGAGGATAAAATTGATGCCTTCATCTTTGTAAGGAGGAAGGGCGCCCAAAGGGAGGAAGGTGTACGAAGTGAAGAGAGGAGCGAAGGAGGCTAGTACCAAGGAGCCAGATATGCCCAAGCTCACTCAATAGGAGGTGAATGAAAAGGAAACAAGGGAGGCAGAGAAGATAATTGATGCCTTGGTCAATGAGGAGTTGGGGCATAGCATGGAGCTCGTGCTCGGTAAGTTCAAGAAAGAACAAAGGGAGAAGAGTGGAAGTAGCATAAAAGGCCCAACTCTCTTGGTAACTGTTCCCAAGGGTGTGCACACGGGAAGTAAATGTGTGGAAGGGGGAAGAACAATGATGGGTTACATTGATGACCCCAACAAAGTTTTACGTGCACATTTCCAAAGTACCGTGCCCACCAAGGAGCTCACCGCCATGGAATCCTTTGACCCTGAGGGTGGATACCCATGAATGAGGAAGATGCTATCATGGGCATTCGACTCCCACCTCGACGAGCTTGAGTTTGAAATTAACTAAGGAGTGGTATTAAATATGTCCAAGGAAAGGGGGACAACCCCATTGTAAACACGAAACAACTATCAGATGAGAAAGTGTGTAACACGCTCAACAAAGTCTCCATGGAAATCAAGGCTAGACTCTTCAGTAGGAATGATAGGGTTAGAGTCTTGGAGGACCTATTAGAGAAGAGGAAGGAGGAAGTAGTGAAGCTAACAAAGGATCTCAGCCTTGAGAAATTAATCAGCGCTCAACTACAGAGGGAGCTTCAAGAAGAGAAGGCTAAAGTGTGTGAAGTTTCCAAGAAGGTGGAACTCATCTCCCAAGCAATTATCACGAAGCACCCGGACCTTAGCCCTCCCGTGCAAAAGTATAGATCCTCCCTGGAATGCCTAGAGGACTTGACTCGGATCCTCACCATGGAAAGGAAACCTTTGGCATTGGAGTCGGCAGAGGAGGTAGCTGCGTGCTTGGAGAAGGAAGACAAGTCAAGGTTGTCATGATCATGGATGGATATAACAAGGTGCTTACCGACATAAGAATAGATACACAAACCGTGGGGTTGCCTTATGACCACTACGTGGATCAAGAAAAGTGATAAGCACACCGCTTTCCAAAGAGGAGGCCGAGGTGAAGGAATTCAGAGAAAAGAATAAGGGTAATAGAGCTGAGTGAGAAAGGATCATAGCCGAAGTGGAAAAGAAATCCGAAGCCATTGAGAACCGGTGAGTCTCAATCAAAACCCAACTAAAAGAGCTCTACAAGGTCATCACGAGGAAGATGGATGCCTTGGAAGATCACGCTAAAGAACTGGAGACTATGGTGGAAACCATTACCACACAAGGGGAAGGGTTAACCTTTGACAAGGTGAGCACCTTGGTTGGTGACATCTTGCACTAAAGCACAGGAGGAAGTCAATGCTTGGAGTACACTGGAGGCCAACCTACAACAAAATTTTCCCCTTCTTCTTCTTTAGGAAAATTTCCCCTATTCTTTCTCTCCCCATTTCTTTATTCTTTCCCCCCATTCTTTTCCAAGGTAAGGCCTTGCATTCTTTTTGTACTTGAATTCTTTGAGAAGGTTCCCAAGGGTGGAGAATAGGGTGAAGTATGGGATAATGTTGGGCCCTATTATACTTCCAAATCTTAAGGGAACATAGGCATACGTGGCTGGAGGAAGCACAAGTGAAGGCACGCAAGGAAGTATTCAAAAGGCTTCCTGGAGAATCCAGGGCATGTGACACGTGAAGAAAAATTCAAGACTTAGCCACTTTTGACCTTTTGGGTAGGACACATGAAGAACGTGTTCCATTTGGATAAGGTTCCAGCCTAGTGACAGGGTATCCTAGAAGGAATATACCTTACAATAGGAAGATCCAAAAATACAATCATGACATGGAGAGGCATGCACCTGAGGTGACCCACACGTTGACACTTAGAGCTAGATCTGAGGCTAGAGAGGAGTTTGTTAGAGTTAAGATGCCTATTTATACGTGTGCACTTAGTAAAGAGTAGAGAGAGAAGGAAGGTAGCGGAGCTCTGTAGAATTACTTGCAAGAACTATGGGATGAAAATGGGTAAAGGATTCCAATAATGATGTAATGGGAAAATGGGGAATGTAAATTTTATTTTGTGAGAATTGTATGGATCCAGATATGGCACATAACTATGGTCTACCTCTCTGTGATACTTTGTAGCAAGACTATGAATGAATATGATAAGGTTACCATCATGTTTACATTAAGATCTCTTTCTGTACTATCTGCATGTTTTTACTCTACTTTTGATCTTGTATAATCATGGACCTTACTTGAATGGTTAAGTATATTTGTGGATTTACAACTTCTTGGTTTTGTTATTTCATTGTGTGCTTTGTTTCATTATGATCAAGGAGTGTAGACGACGCCGTCTTGAGCTCTATAGCTTCTTCATGTCTATTAAATCACTAAGTCAAAATCATGAACTATGCCTTCCACTAGACTCACACAAAAGAGAGACTTGACTCCTCTTACATGCCTTGGGTGACCACCCAACGCCCAATGGGTGATAGGCCGTGCGCATGAGGTTCCCTTGTTCTTGGTGGGTGCAAAATGACTACACTACTCTCCCACCTCCCATTGTTCTCATCCAAGATGAGGTTCAAAGCATCAAAGACATACATAATTATTCTACTTATGGGAAGGTTGTTGAGGCCATGGTAGATGATATGATCATAGCAGGTTTAAACTTCATTGAGGAAGCCTTCAAAACCAATGAGAAGGTGATCAAGCTACAACAGAAACTCACTTCCTCAATCAAAGCTATGGACAAGGAGCTAATGGTCTGGAGTGGGTGTATTGCAGATCTCCATCTAATGGGTCAAACTAATGAGAGGATCCTGTTAGCCAATAATGTATTTGATGATGTCAATAATAACCTATCAAGGACATGGATCTTTAGCATTGAATGGAAAATAAAGGTTCTAGAAGAAGCACTGGGAGAATTAAGGAATGTATGGAAAAAGGGGAGTCTTTTAAAACTTTTGTTTTATCTACCTTCAAAGATATCCACTACCATCTTCAGGATGAAGCTACAGGTGTATCCCTCTCTCTTCAAGAAATCAAGGCTCAGTTCAAAACCTTTGTCAAGGATGATTTGTTCAAAGAAGAGTCAATCACAAAAGAGAAAATGAAGGACATTTGTTCTCTCCATTCAGCTATAGCTGAGGCTAATAAGGAGTATCTAGAGCATACTAAGTTTGACAAAGATATGGAAAAATGCCTTAGCACATGGAATCATGCTACTGCTAACACAACAATTCCAAGAGGCATGGAGATAGTGGAAGCATTGAAGAGATTCAGACATCGGATTCTCAAAGTAGTGGGCCCTCCTCCACCACAACCGGATGTCTCTAGCTTCTGGATCTTGACTCTCCTTTTCTATCTATAGTTTGGATCTCCTTGTAAATTAATTAAGGAATTTTTATTGTGCATTTCCTTAATTAATATTTTGTTTAAAATAAATGGTTACCAAATGTAATCACTTTTGTAAGCTATATATCGAGCTCTCCTCACCATTCAAAAAGGGTCGGAACTCTAATTATTTTTTAAAGTGTAAAAGCATTAAAAGCTATCAATACAAAGATTTCCCTTCCCATTTCTATCCGGGAATATTTATTCTCTCTTATCTGTCTAAAATTTTTGAATCATTAATTTATTGCATTAAGAATATTTGTATTCTCGATGATGTTATCTTTGGAACTTTGTTTCGTGAAATAACATCTAGTGGTTTTAATATAAATGATTTTTTTCTATATATTGTCCTTGCCCAACATTTATAAGGAACTATTTTGCTATCTATACTTCATAAAGGGTGCCATTATATTCTATCTTTTCCACTCCCTTATTTCTTCTATTCCTTTGTATTGATAATCTATCTTGGCATTAAAACACTTTCATGATATCAAAGTTCCTCATTAAAGTAGAAAATTATACATTTGTGAATAGTTTTGCTACTTTCTTTCAATAAGGGCACCTCTCCCATCAAAGAGGAGGAACTTTCATCCCCTAACTATTGCTTGCATTAAAGTCCTATTTTGACAACCAATAGTTTTGGTGACTCTACTGGGGATTCGTTTCAATGGATTCTAGTTTTAAAGAACAATTTCTTGATCATTTCGATCTGTGACTCTAAGATTTACTCATGGAAGAAGGGCCCTTGGGATTGAAGATTCTCAGTTTCAACTCCTAGAGTAGCAAGGTTTTCCTCTTCCTTCAACAAGGAGAAATAGAAGAGCTCGTTCCATGAGCACACCCCCTGTTGAAGATAGATCTGTTGAGAGTTGTGTCCCATAAGAACAACTCAGCCCTAATGTTCACACTTTAGTTCTTACTAGTGTTTCAGTTCCACTTCAAGAAATTTTTCCAAGAATGGAAAATCTTTTACTTTGGGGTCAAAAAGTTGGTCCTTTTACCCTTCCTTTTCCTTTTCATGAGTTACCCATGGGTAATAGAAAAACTTTCCCAAGTTCGGTGAGGTGATGGTAAGGTACATCCTCGATGAACACATTCCAACCTTCATAGTTACACGTGGAGTCCTCGGAGTTGAACATGAAGATGTCTCTGTGAGTATTTTTGTAGAGACATTATAGGAAAATGTGGTAGATTGGTTTTACCATCTCCCCACTGGGGCCATTACTAATTGGAATACCATGACAACCCAATTTGAGCATCGTTTAAAACCTGTTGAAGATGTGCATGCTTTGCTAGCCCATATTTCTCGAATCAAGAAAGAACCACAAGAGCCAATGAGATAATTTGTGGCCAAGTTTAATAAGCTTATTAACAAGATCCCACAAAACACCCAACCTGTGGATCAAATTCAAAAATGTTTCTTCCTGAATGCTCAATTGCCTAAAGTAAGCTACGCACTGAGAAGAGCTAATCTTGCAACTTTGGATGCTTGATCAGAGATTGGCCATTAGCGTGGAAGATGACCTGATCATGTCTGGTAAATTGAAAAGAGACTCTTCCAAATCCAAATCTTCTTCTTCTTCTCCCTCTACTCCTAGAACTAGTGTAGATCAATTAGTACAGAAGCTTGCCAATGACCTCATTGCCATCAAGAAACAATTGGCTCAACATGCTCCCTATCAAGATGTTCCAAGGAAGAACTTTCAGCCTAGAAACCATTTGCCTTCTTCTCAAACAAGGTTGGCAATCGAAGGACCACCCATCAAGGTCCCTATTAATGCAACTTGTGAAGTTGAAGAACCTTGATGATGAAGAGGTTAATGAAGACTTTGAAGAACCTGGAGAAGAGGATGAGGAAGAATTGGAAGAACTTGATGGATCTCAAATTAATTTCCTTACTACTGAGGGAATTGATGAAGAAGATGATTATGATGAAGTAGAAGCAGATATAAAAAAGTGAGTCATATGCTATTATGACTCGAGAGCAGTACTCAAAAAGAAATAAAAAGTGATGCGTCATGTTAAAAATCTAAGGAGTATCCCATGACTATTCCAGTGGTGGCAAGAAGAGGATCTCCTATTCCCACTGCATCCACGCAAAAGGTAAGTTCTGTTAATTCTTCTTCTTCTACTCCTACTTCTAAAACTTCTTATTCTCCAATTCCAAAGCCTGATAAGCCTAAGATTCCTAGTGATGATTCCCCATCCACCTCTGGATCTTTTGATATCATTGACCACCTCAAGAAGACAAAAATCCAAATTTTAGAGGCTGAGTTTTATCAAACCCATCCAAAAGCCTTTGCCAAAATGGTCCACTTTGTTAATTCCCATTCCAAAACTTCATCCCACACTTCTAAAGGTATTTTTCCCACTCCATCTTCCGCACCCCAACCAAATCTTGTGGCTGCAATCACCTCACCTAATGAGAAAATCAAACCATTCTATGTGACCCTCCTCATAGCTAGCCATAGACTTAGCAACTATGTCATAGACTTAGGAGCATTAGACAATGTGATGCCTACCAAAGTGGCTCATGATTTGGGTCTTACCCTCACATGCACTACTAGTTCTTGTTATTCCATGGAGAGTAGGGAGGTGCCCTTGGTCGAAGAATTAAGGATGCACAAGTAGCTTTTGTTGCCTTACTAGAGAAAAAGGTTTTAGCTACTATTCTGGTAGTTGATATTCCTCCTTCATATGGCATGTTGTTGAGTAGGAATTTCTGTAAGGATGTAGGAGGAGAAATTCAAATGGATTGGTCACATGCCCTTATACAAGTCAATGGAAAGATGAAGAAGCCACTTTGTCTGAGAAGCAAGCTGAATATATTGTGCAAAAGATAGATGATCCCAAAGCACAAATACTTTATGAAGATATTGGGCATGGCAACTATATGATCATGTCTTAGGATGAGGTGGAACATCCCAAATAATTGCTCCATGATCCTAATGGCATTTGGAATTTGGAATTTGATGGAAGTTTCTCCTCAGCTGGTGTTGGGGATAGTGTGGTGTTGATATCTCCAGAGGGAAAGATTCATCCTTTCTCATTCAAGCTACAATTTGAAAATACAAATAACACAATAGAATATGAAGCTCTCATCCTTGGACTAAACATGGAAAAAGAAAGAGGTGTGAAGAATCTTCTAGCTCGTGGAGATGCGGAATTGGTTGTCAAACAAGTTAGAGATTTGTTCCAAGTAAATAATAGAAGGTTGAAGCACTATAGAAATCTGGTCTAGGATTCTATTGAATTCCTTGATGCCTTCTCCATCAAAGTGGTGCCAAGGGAAAATAACACTAGGGCTGACTCCCTAGCTGTTTCAGGGTCTTTGTTGATACCTCATCCTAATTTTTCTCAAGACAAATTCACCATTAAAATGATCCATAGGCCAAGCGTACTAGACAATGCAAACAACTAGTAAGTTTTTAATGACAATCAACATTTTCTCTCTTTCCTGGAGCTCAAGGATAACTTTGATCAATTGTATTTTGAAGGAAGTGACAATATGCCTCGAGAGGGTGTCTCTTCCAATGATGAAGGTGTCAAAGAGGAGATGGATCAAGATGGATGCATCAGGCTAAAAGGTAACAAGATCCCCAGAGGGCTGGTAAGTCTGGAGGAATTGTTTGATAAACATGATAGGCATGTCAAGTCCAAGGCTTCCAAAGGAGCTCAACAGTCTGCTGAATACGAAAAGATTAACATTGGGAGCTCTGCTGACCCCAAAATGGTGAACGTTGGAAAGTGCTGCACCCAAGAGGAGAAGAAGAAGGTAGTAAATCTTTTGAAGAGGTATGTTGATGTCCTTTCTTATTCTTATGATGATCTGAAAGCCTTCCAACCAAAAGAAATGTAGCATTTCATTCCCCTCAAACTCAGGGATAAAACCTTTCAAGTAGAAGCAAAGGCAATACAATCCAAAAATTGTTGACACCATTTTCCAAGAGATACAAAAGTTATTGAAAGCCAAGATCATCTTCCCCATTCATCATTCCACATGGGTTGCTAATATTGTCCTCGTTAGGAAGAAAAATGGTGAGATTCGGATCTGTGTTGACTTCAGGAATCTAAATCAGGCTTCTTTGAAAGACAATTATCCCCTACCCATGATGGACCAAGTGTTACAAGTTGTCACAGGTTCTGAAATGTTGTCCATGCTTGATGGTTTCTCAGGATATAACCAAGTGGAAGTCAATACTTTGCAGACCAACACAAGACTACCTTTACCACTCCTTGGGGTAATTTTGCCTACAAAAGGATGCCCTTTGGCCTCATTAATGTTGGTGCCACTTTTCAGAGAGCAATGGATTTGGCCTTCGGGGGTTTGAAAGGAAAATGCATTGTTGTGTATCTAGATGATTTAACTGTGTTTTCCAAATCTAGAGCAGATCACTTTCAGCATCTAGAAACAGTTCTCTTGAAATGCAGAGAACATGGGGTCTCTCTGAATCCCAAGAAATCTATCTTTTGTGTCATGGAGGGAAAGTTGTTGGGACATGTTTTCTCTAGAGAAGGAATCAAGATTGATCCTGAATGAGTTCAAGTTATTCAGTAGATTCCTCTTCCCACAAGCAAAAAGGGAGTGCACTCTTTCTTTGGTAAGATCAACTTCCTGAGAAGATTCATCCCTGACTTTACAGAGCTGACTCTGAATATTTCCCAGATGATGAAAGGAAAGTAGACGTTTGGTTGGTCTTCTGAAGGAAAGGAAGCATTTGAGGGAATTAAGAAAGCCATTGCTAAGACTCCTATCTTAGCATGTCCAGATTTTTGCAAAGATTTTATTATCTATTGCTATGCCAATGAGAGTACTTTGGCTATTATGTTGACTCAGAAAGATTCTAAAGATCATGAGCTCCCAATTGCATTCATGAGTTATATTTTGAAAACTCATGAGTTGAGGTACACTATGATGGAGAAACATGCTTTTGTAGTGGTTAAAGTTGTTAAGCAGTTTCAATTTTACATTCTTAACTCTCACTCTATTGTGTTTGTGCCCGATACGACTATCAAGTCTATTCTTACACAACAGGAGTTTGGAACCAAGAGAGGAAATTGGGTAGTAAAGGTTTAGGAGTATGATCTCGACATTAGACCAACAAAGCTAGTTTGGGGTAAAGGCTTATGTGAACTTATTGCTGAAGGATCTAGTCAGGAGTTGCCTAAGGATGAAGTTGATATCCCTATTGTTATGTTCCTTAGCTCATCAAATGAATGGTATGCTGACATTACTGACTTCCTTACCTATAGTGAGTTTCCATCTCACTTAACTTCCAAGGAGAAGAGAGCTATCAAGATAAGGTCAACATAGTACGTGTTGTGGGTGAATGCTTTGTTCAAACAAGGAGTGGATGGAAGATTATTGAAGTGTGTGGACAAAGTGCAATAGAAGAAGTTGTTCTCAGCCTTCCATGATCAAGCCTATGGGGGTCATTTCTCATCTACCATTACTACTCACAAAATTCTTCATGCAGGATACTATTGGCCTACTTTGTTTAAGGATGCATCAAGGTGGGTCGACAAGTGTGAAGCTTGTCAAACCTTTGTGGGAAGACCTAAGTTAGCTGCTTTTCCACTTAAGCCAGTTGTGATCAAAGAGCCCTTTCAACAGTGGGGTTTGGATTTCATTGGAACACTCAACCCATCTTCAAGTGTAGGACATACTCATGTGTTGACTACCATATATTATTTCACTAAGTGGGTAGAATCCATTCCAGTTAAAAGTACTACTTCAGAGGTAGTATGTAATTTCATCAAAGAAAACATCTTGATAAGGTTTGGAGTACCAAACAAGATCGTGACCGATAATGCTTCAAATTTTTATTCTGCTGAGATGATGGAGTTCTACTATGGGTATGGGATTTCCCTCGCTCATTCTTCAAATTATTATCCTCAAGGGAATGGACAGTAGAATCAACAAACAAGAATCTAGTGACCATTGTAAGAAAGCTTGTCAATGAATCTCAGAGAAACTGCACAAAAAGATTTATGATGCTCTCTGGGTAGATAGGATTACACCCAAAAGAGAAATTATGGTGTGGAAGCTCAACTACCAGCGTAGTGGAACTACCAGCTTTGCATTTGATGAAAGCTATTGAGGACACCAGTTTCAGTGATTCTTTGGATAAGAGGATCATGTATCTCCATAAGCTAAATGAAGATAGGATGTAGGTTTTTGATAGAATCTTTTCCCATCAGTAGAAGGTGAAATATTTATTTGACAAGAAAACCAGACCCAAAGATTTCAAATTTGGAGACATTGTTCTACTATGGGACAAAAGACATGAACCTCGAGGAAGCCATGGTAAGTTTGACTCTCTTTGGCTTGGTCCTTTCAGAATCAGGCACTTTGCTGGTGAAAATTATTTCTATCTTAATTACATGGATGGTTCTTCTCTCCCACTTCCTTATAGTGGGCAGTATCTGAAATTGTTCAATTCCTAGGTGAATAGGAAGTCCTTTGTATATTATGTATAGTGTGTGTTTTCCTTTCCTCACTTTTGCTTTGTTATTTTTCCCATGTGTTGCCTTCTATATTGATTTTCCTTTGACTCTATTTTCCTAATGGATAAGGCATGAGTCTTCTTCCCTAGAGTTTTCTTGAGTTCTTGTCTTTCCTTGTTCTTGTGATCTAGTCAAATCATCCCTAGAAAGAGCCAGTTGTTATCCTCTCAAAATTCCCCTGTTTTGAAAGTTGATTTTTTTGAAATTTTCAGATTGACACCCTTCAAAGAGTGTTCTAGTGAAATAAAAATTTGAAGACATGGAAAAAATTGTATTTATTGGGGTTATTTTAGTGATTTGCATGGGTCTGTGGACATTTTTGTCCCTCATGTCCCAAGTATTAGTGGGCCTTTTGTTTGTCAATCGGTCGATTTCCCAAGTCCTTGTCTGTCAGCTTTATCAGACATTTTCAGCCCATTTGTCCCAAGTACGCCCGGGACTCATGTTTACCAATTCCCACATCAACAAATCGGTTCTTTATGTCCTTCACATTTTTGTGTACTTGGACCGCCTATGCTCCTTTTGCATGCATTCCCCACATTTTCAACTTCGGCCCAATTGGATTTTTGTGTCCCTCATGTCCCAATGTCCCATGGACTGCTGAGCGATTTTTTCAACTTTTTCCTACTTTTCACCTTTTTTGAGTTGGTGTAAGGTGTATTTAATGTGAATTTATGATCTTATCTATCTTGAATGGCTATTTAAAGGGACTACCATATATGCATTTGACACATTTCTTGCTCATTATCTCTTTCCCACACTCTTGCAATTGAGTCATATGTTCATCTTCCTATATCCCTTTGCATTTTTATCGTGAATCTATTCTTTGAAGGCCGTTCTTCTGTGCACTGTAAAAATGAAGATCAAGTTTCAAGGGCATGAGCATCTATTAACTTCTTTTGACTTCTATATCCAATATTAGAGATAGCGAAGTTTGACACTTAGATTTCGATGATTTCTAGGGTAGATTAGCATGCGATAATCCTACTCCCATGGCCCAAATGATCAATGACAGTGGAATCACTTATGTTGATGGATTTCCTATCTCTGTGCATTTTTCTCGCGCCATGCTCATCTCGTGGGGCTCATTTCAATTTGGATACCAAGGAGGTTGTTAATGTGCATGGAGAATTGATTACAAAACTGGATGCTACCACCATCACTGCTGCCCTACGCATTCCTGAGACAAGAATCCATTTTTCTCACTCTTTCTCAAGCTCAGACCCTATTTGATCAAGACAACAAGAAATACAAGGCACAAGTAGCTAAGTCATGGCTAAAGTGTCCTAAGAAGGGAGCATCCTGACTCTCCAAGGCATTGTTCAAGGTTGATTTCAATGAAGAACTGTCATATTTTATCAAAACTATTAGATCTCAATCTCTACCAGTGCCTTAAGGGCCTTTGGATGATGGTCGGGACTTGCAATCCTTTGAGTATGAAAGATCAATCAAGCACACTCCTCTAGAAACCCTGGATTGGTATGTGAAGGAGAGAGATTATTTGAGTGAGATAATTTCCCCTGTCATCATCAGAACTAAGGTTTGGTTTGACAGGAAATTTCGTGAGTTTAGAAGGAACCAAGGTAGATCCTCTTCAAGAGAGGCTTCTACACCTTGGAAGGAAGCACATACACCTAGTACTGAGGTACTTGAGAAAACTCCTTCTACCATGAAAGAACCAGAGTTGTCTACTCCTTCCTCTTCCACCAGAGTATATCTAGAAGAAAATAAAAGAGGTTAAGCAGGAACCAGTCGAGGAAGAAACTTCTCTGGAGCAATCAAAATTACCTATTGGGCTAGAGAACATTATTTTTCTAAATGATGATGATGAGGAGGAGATGAAAGAACCAGAAGAAACCACTGAAACCACTGCTGAGGTGGAGAAGGAAGGATCAAGAACTGAACCTCCAAGTCTAGCAGACTCCTCTGTAAAGGAAATTCCTGAGGTTCCATTCATTTCCCCACTAGAGACAATAGTGGTCCATACTTTAAGTGCCATGAGTTCACTTGCACTTGGGTCCCTTGATTCTTCCATTTCTTTTCCCCCTTTTCCAGGTGTAGCCCGTAGTGATATAGCGAGAAAAGGAGATCTTCCTCCAGATTGACAGGGCCTGATTTTGATGTTGTGGTAGCTATGCTTAGTACTACCCCTCCCCCTCTAGCAAAGAAATCAAAGACCACTTTGAGGATGGTAACTGATGCTCAAGGCTAGCAGTTCCTGGAGGTTGCAAAACCCAAGGTGGACAAAGAGGAAAAAGATATTTTGATCTCTGACTTAGAGTTTTCCAGGATTCCAATGGGAGAATCTACACCTGAGAGTGAAGTTCATAACCTTTGGGAAACCTGTCACTAGGTTATTGAATGGGTTGAGAAAGGAAAGAAAACCATGGAGCAGTTGGAAGAACAGAACCAAGTTCTTTCCAACTTTATCAGATCATTATTGGCCAAAGATAAAGTTTTGGATCCAACTCCATTGGCTACTCTCCCACCTCCCATTGTTCTCAGCCAAGATGAGGTTCAAAGAATCAAATACATACATAAGTATTATACTTATGGGAAGGTTGTTGAGGCCATGGTAGATGATATGATCATAGAAGGTTTAAAATTCATTGAGGAAGCCTTCAAAACCAATGAGAAGGTGATCAAGCTGCAGCAGAAACTCACTTCCTCAATCAAAGCTATGGATAAAGAGCTGATGGTCTGGAGTGGGTGTATTATAGATCTCTGTCTAATGGGTCAAACTGACAAGAGGATCCTGTTAGCCAATAATGTATTTGATGATGTCAAGAATAACCTGTCAAGGACATGGATCTTTAGCATTGAATGGAAAATAAAGGTTTTGGAAGAAGCACTGGGAGAATTAAGGAATGTATGGCAAAAAGGGAAGTCTTTTAAAACTTGTGTTTTATCTCGCCTTCAAAGATATCGACTGCCATCTTTAGGATGAAGCTATAGGTGTATACCTCTCTCTTTAGGAGATCAAGGCTTAGTTCAAAACCTTTTCAAGGATGATTTTTCAACGAAGAGTCAATCATAAAAGATAAAATGAAGGACATTTTTCTCTCGCATTTAGCTATAGCCAAGGCTAATAAGGAGTATCTAGAGCATGCCAAGTTTGAAAAAGATATGGAAAATTTCCTTGGTACATGGACTCATGCTATTGATAACACAAAAATTCCAAGAGGCCTGGAGATAGAGGAAGCATTGAAGATATTTAGGCATCAGATTCTCAAAGTAGTGGCCCCCTCTGCCACAACCGGATGTCTCTTCTTCTGGCTCTTGAATCTCCTTTTCTATCTATAGTTTGGATCTCCTTGTAAATTAATTAAGGACTTTGTATTGTGCATTTCCTTAATTAATCTTTTGGTTAAAATAAATGGTTACCAAATGTAACCGCTTTGTAAGCTATATATTGAGCTCTCCTCGCCATTCCAAAGGGCTGGAACTTTGATTATTTTTGAAAGTGTAAAAGAATTAAAAGCTATCAATACAAAATATTTCCCTTCCTATTTCTATCTCTGCATCTATTTATTCTCTCTTATCTCTCTGAAATTTGTGAATCATTAATTTATTGCATTAAGAAGATTTGAATTCTCATGGATGCTATCTTTAGAACTTTATTAATACGTGAAATAACATCTAGTGGTTTTAATATGAATGATTTTGTTCTATATATTTTCCTTTCCTACCATTAATAAGGAACCATTTTTCTATCTATACTTCCCGAAGGGTGCCATTATATTCTACCTTTTTCCCTCCCTTAGTTCTTCTTCCTTTGTATTGATAATCTATCTTGGATTTAAAACACTTTCATGATATTAGAGTTCCTCATTGAAGTATAAAATTGTACATTTGTGAATAGTTTTTCCACCTACTTTTAATAAGGGAACCTCTCCCATCAAAGAGGAGGGACTTTCGTCCCCCGATCAAGTTGCTTTCATTAAAGTCCTATTTTGACAACCAACAATATGGTAATGATAAACCAAAATTCAAGATATGACTACATTACATTCTATGCAATAATCAAATGGAGGTCTAACTAAATAATTAAGGGCCTTAAACCTTAATTTTTACAAGGTCCATGTAGATAATAAAATGGGCACAAATATTGCCAAGTCCAAAGTGTTATATGCCCATGATTAGAGGGGTGTTTTGCGTGTGAAGGAGTTAACATAAACCTTTTGTTTATTATTATCCTTGATTATTATTGTCAACTTTTGCAAAAGGATGAAGTATTTCTTTTCATGTGGCCCCTAGAGCTAGAAGACAAAACATCATGATCAACATGTGGACAGGGAGGAAAATGACAAAATAACTCTTGCATGGATGTCACATTAGAGCTCATAAAGATTATTTTGAAGTCCTAATTACCTTATTTTTCACAAAATAAAGGTATTATTTTCTTACACATCTATACAGGTGGTCCCCACAGAGAGGTTGAATAATTGTGCTAAGTATTGGAGATCAAAAGCATTATTTTTTCTCACATAGAGATTTTTATTTTTGCATGTGCATCCAAGGGGAAGAATTAAAGAGTGCTAAAGTTATCACTACAAGTGGATCAAATTGTAAGTGTCACATCAAGCACTAGAAGACAAAGATTTCATGCACATGGGAGAAGACTTACATAGCAAGCAAGGGCTATTATTATCCAAATTATTCATCCTACTTTATTAAAAATAGATCAGTCAACTACAATTTGACTGAATGTATTTTTGTAACCAAGGTTATTAATGCCTCATTGTATTAGCATTATTTTTTATTCCTTTATTTATTCATGATAAAGGATAAAAATAAGATGCATGGGCAAGTACAATTTTTAGCCTATTTTTAGGATGGGATGGGTGAATAATTTTTGCTATATATTGTGTGCAATTGCAAAGCACAAAGGGTGAAGAATTTTTGGACATAGCAGTCTTTAAGCATATTTTTCTAGTTTTTCCCTTTGAATGAGAATTGATTTCTTCCTTTCCAATTATTTTCAGTGGTGTGTATATCTCATTAATTCTTGTGAATGTCAAATTCCCTGATTAATCATCTTACCTTGCTGTAAATTTAGTAATTTCTATATAATATTAGTGTGCATGTTTTTCTTGTTGTATTGTTGTGATTCATTCCCTCAACACATCAAGTATTTTTCCTTAATATTCTGCTAAAAACTATTGGTTTGTGCATCCAAAATCCATTCTCAAATTAATTTTGCATGTACTTAGTCAAAGCCCTCATTAAGTTTGGTGTATCACCCTAGTCTTTCAATTCATTTATAGTCATATTTTTACCCTCAAAACCCCTAAAATTTTTTTAGGATACATAAAAAGGAACCGACCTTGATACTGGAGAATCACTTCAATAATAGGTATACCCACAAACATGAGGTGTTTCCATTATATCTACGAAAGAGAGAGATTAAGAGAAATATTAGAAAACATGTAGTCATCTCTCTACAGGGTGCACTTTCAAGAGATAACAAGATCATCCTACTTATATAGGATGGGTGAGTGGTTATACAACTTCAGTCTTTTCAAGGTTGTGAAAGACTAACTAAGATTATTAAAAATAATATTTAAGACAAGGGGTTGTGTAAGTGGCTATCCCCACTTGACATTAATACCCCAACACTAATTAATTTAGTTATTGAATTAAATCCTATTATCTACTCATTTTCACTTCCTCCACTTTGAGAAGCATACATATGTGGGGAAAACAATAATGTACATGAAATAACCTCTGAGATGAATTCAAAGATAAGGATTGCCCCTGTAAAGATACAACTACACACCATGGTCATGTTACTATTTCAAGTAATTATAATATTACCTATGGAGCCAATTCAACCCAAAATCTACTTCTCATGGATTCACCCTCAGCTAAAAAAGCTTGCCAATTCCTTTATAAATCTATCCTTGGAGCTTTGATAAAATTGCATCCAATTGCTACAAATTTGACATCCACTTCCTTATGAAAAATTCTTGTAGCATGTGTAACCACATTTGGAAAACATTATACAGAGCATCCATAATCCAAACTATAACAAGATAAAATAAGCTTCAATCTTCTACAATCTTATATTGAGGTTTGTAAGAGGTATATAGTGAAGGTATATCTAGTATTTGTTTACTTACTTTCTATTGTCTGTGATTTTTACTTGTTTATAAAATGAAAATGGAATTTGAGTCATTGAAGAAGGAGTTACTATAGCTGAGCTCATGCATGAAGTCAAGCAATAGTTTCCATTTGATTTACATGGGTTCCGCAATAAATTCACACTTCAATTCAAACCACACTACTAGGTTGGATCCTATACACACACCACTATATCTTCTAACCAATCACATAATATTATTCCTAAAATGGATATGTGAAAGTTCAAAGGGAATGATAAGATCACTTGGATCAACCAAATGGATATTTTTTTATCTACGCCAAGTCCCAAATGGAATAAATGTGGTAATGATATCCTTGTACCTAGAGCCGAAAAATTCTTTTGGTATAGATGGATATGTGAGAAAAATAAAACAAATGCTCTATCTCTTACCTAGTCTATTTTCATTGATGAGCTCCAAACAAAATATAGTAATAATGTTACAAAGAACTATTTCAGCCGTATCACCAAATTATGATAGACAAGTTCCGTAAAATACTATATCCACCAAATCTAAAATCTATCCTTAAGATTGAATGACATCTAAGAGGAATAGGTAAATGATATATTCTTAGGTGAAATAAATAATAACATCCAACATTATTTTCTCTTTCTTAATCCAAGTTTGATATCGAAATCCATGATTATTATTTGGCATGTGGAGAAAATAGATACGGTAAAGTGAAGGAGATTTACTAATCAAAAGGAATACTCAAATCTAGAACCATCTATTCCCTAACCAAAATTATTGAATCCTCAACAAATTGAAGAGAAACAAGTAAAAGGCCTATGTTACAATTGTGATAGCAAGTGGAGAAAAGGACATAAATTTCTTGAGAAGAAGTTATTCTACATTGAGGGTCCTAATGAGGAACAAGATGAGGAGGAATAAACTGATGCAAAGGAAGAGGATTCCAAAATAGAGGTTAAATAATCTCAACAAACTATTTATTTCCATGCCATTTCAGGAATCATCACCAATCGACAGGTACATGGTTGTTGGGTTTGTGAAGAAGAAAAAGATGACACTATTAATTGACTCAACAAGTGCTCACAATTTCATCAATCATAATTTGTTCATACCCTTAATTTTTTTTTATCTAGCACCAAAATTTCAAGACATGGTTATAGATGGAGGTAAAGTTATTTATTCAAAAAAATGTCATGAGATTAAGCTATCTATGCAATATTAACTACTAGAGGTCCCTGTGTATGACATTTCCATGGGAGGATCAGCCATTATATTAGGGGTCTAATGGCTTACTACCTTATGAATGGTGGAGATAAAATTCAAGGATTTAGTCATGCAGTTATATTATGAAGGAAGGACATTTGAGTTACACGTGATGAAGGCTAAAGCTCTATAGTTGTTAAGTTCTCATCAAATAAATTAAATTATTAGGAAGGTGTTGGAAGCATGACCACTAGGGGTAGATTAATAGGAATTAAAGCACTATTTCATATTCAATTTAGTCATTTATTAACCGTTCATCAACTTAACCATTAAACATGAAACATGCATTCAAGAACCATAAAAAATGAGAAAAGGAGAGCACATCCACACAAAGACACAAAATTTAAGTGGGAAACCCTCAAGGGGAAGAAAATCTACTCAAACAAAAATTTATTATATCCAAAATTAAAATTTAGTTAATCACCAACTCAACAAGGAGCACCAACCCCTAGATTTAGTGAGGCACTAACCCGATAAGGAGCACAAACCCTTAGTTTAGTAGAGAACCAACCCTACAAGGAGGAACAATCCCCTAGATGACTCAGAAACAAAAAAAAATCCATGTAAAATATTTTTCATCTCCAAATTTACTCTGCAACAAATGATGATGACACCGTGAAGCTCACCTTCTCCTCTAACCTTCTTAAGACACCCCTCTAGCCTTCATGCTCAAGAACTTCTCCCTTCAATCTGATTTGATAATCCACCATATCTCAACCATTTAAAATAACACTCTATAACATAATCACATCCTCGTTTACCTATGTTTTAGGTCATACACACCTCTTACACCTTCACAAGTATCCCCTAGGTCACACTTTTCTCCCATTTTCTCATTAAGCTTAAATGATCTTTCTAATTTTTCATTATAAATGACTCAAGTTCATTAAACACTTAAGTAGTCCATAATGTAGATAAAAATAGCTTCCCAAATCATAATTACATCATAAAATCTCACCCATAGACCCATATAGCTTTCCAACATCATGTAGAACCATTTATACCACCATTAGGACTCAAGAAGTCCTAAAACACCAAAAAAATTAACTCGCAAACAAGGGAATGTTCTAGAGAAAAACCACCTTCAAAAAAGCATGGAACATACTTAGAATTTTTTCAAATCCTTCAACAACCTCATATAATCATGAAACATTATTCATTAACATATCATGCCATGAAACCTACTTGAGACCATGCTCAACCAACCACCATTAAAACTATTCTTCACAAAATAAGCCCTAACTTTGTCATATATCATAAAACAACACAAGTGTGATATATCAATAGAAATATCATGACTTAGGGTCATCACCTAACTAAAAACATGCCAAAATTATTGATTTTATCACCTCCAAAAACATGTGCAACCAAACCACTCCAAACTACCCAAAATGTTATTAAAATCAGTCTTGCAAAATAGGGCACAATAGACCTCTTCAAATATCAACCATGATCTAATACCATATTTTATATGAATAATATACTCCACACTTCCTTAAATTATAAATTAGTCACCAGATCTAATGGAAAACTTTGACATAAACTAAAAATCTTTAGAAAATTACAAATTTGAGTGGGGCCCACATACTGTCACAATCAAGTATCACCAAAAATGTACCCATTAGTTTTCATGAATGTATGGATGAAAAATCATTGTTTTTGGGTAACATGGGATTTTATCTTAATTTATGGGACTTTCTATTTAGATACAAACCTCTATATAAGGCTAGTTCCTCTACCTATTCCTAATGTTAAAAACTCTTAAGGAAGGAAATGTAGTTATCTATTCCTACTATAACAATCCAAGGAACTAGGGTGAGGAAGAAATGCATAAAAATAAAAATCCTAAGATAAGATTGATAGCACCAAGAAAATGGGAGGAGATACTCTAATGAGGGAAAAGGGAGAAGAAAAATGGAGTAATGAGAGGCCAAACCGAGGTGACACATATCAACAACTTTATTTACCATATATTATCCATGAAACACAAAGCAAGATGAACCTTTATGTGAGAAATATATGCACAACATACAATAAAAAGAATGGAGAAGAAAGGAAATGTAACAAAATATAAGCTAGGGTTGAGATAACCACAATAAAACCAAGATTGTTATTGCTTTCAAATTATGCATAGAAATTTACATGTGAAGATGAAGGCACAAGAGAACTTGATGAATCCAAAATGAAGGCTTGCAACTCACAACTTCATAGAAACAATTTTGGAAAAGTTTCTTTACATTTTAGAACATCCCCCCCGTGACAAATGAGAGGTTCTTACATTATATACAGATCATATTTACCCTTTCAACCACCCAAAACATGTATTAATTCTCTAAAAATCAGTATATGAACCCTGCCAAATCCATTTCCCAATGATACTTTTCTTGTAGGAGAAGGAATGGGCACCATACTTCATCAAATCTGGTTGTTGAGCTACTATAGACTCGTATTATTTAATTCTATAAATGTTTTCCTTTGTTTCACCAATATACCCTCACCTAAATTAATAAATACAATATTTTTGGTGTAGAGGATGATGAGAGCTTTCCAACAGTACCAATTTTATGAAATTTAGAGCAACATGTCAAAAGTTATGGCCATTTTAATCTCGTAGGGTCGAGGAGTTCCACACACCTCCGTGTGCTTATATGGTATGCATTTAATTAATTTATTTCATTGTTGTGTAGATGGAATAAGTGTATAGGGAATTAAATCAAAGACGGAACTGTTATGTGTGTTCCATTATTCTCCCCTTTGTTTGTAGTGCTCGAGGTTTTTGTTTGGATCGGATTATCAACTTGTGGGTGAAACTTGATATTGTTTCACCTAGGCATAGGTTCCCATATTGCTCCCCACTTTTACAATACTTCCCACTAATTAATATTTTCTTCCCTCTCTTAAATTTTCTATCAACTCGACAAACCTTGCAGAAAATAACTCCCAAAGGGAACCATTCCACTTATCACCGTGTTTCCGCACTTCGCTCCTCCGCAATACATGGTGTCTTCCTTCATTGTGCCTCAAACAATCCCATGGGGTGTTGTTGGTAATGGGGAACCGTTCTTTTCTTCTTGGTTTCTTTGTACCCCATTTGAACCATAATACACTATAACTTCCTCTTCCGACTTGAAAATAATGCGGGAGCTTACAACCCGAAGGAACTAGTTCATGAATTCCATCCGGCACCAAAAATCTGCAATACATTGTAAACTACCAATTTTACCATTTTTCATCAATTTTTCTATTTTTTTGGCCAAGTATAGAATTGAGGGGTTGTGAAAATTTGAGAGAAAACCATGTAACACTCAAATTTTCCATTTTTATCAGTTTTACCCTTGTCCAAGTCCAAATAATCACTGTAAGTTATCAAAATACCTAAAAGGTGGGAATTTTGGATAACAACAGCCTCTCAATACCACATGGAGAAATATGGATGAGTCTTCTATAACCTCTAATAATCACATTTGTGATAAAACTCAATGTTGGTCATGATTCAACAAGTTCTCTCAAGTCATTGCTTAACTAGGGTTTTCATATAGTTTAAAACTATTTTAGCTTATTAACGATTGTTCATAAAACCATAAAAATCAAAAGATGTAATTCCACTTATAAAATATTCATAATATACCTATTAAACTATTCTCATGAACTTAGTTCCTATGTAAAATCATACACTCTTCAACAAGCATCATAAAGTCAACTTTGAGCTCAAAATCTCACCTTTAGGTATTTAGTTTTAGTAAATATAACATAACTTTAAAAGTATTCAACATTAGGTCTTGAAATTTGGACCACAACATCATATCAACCTACCAATACATCTGTAATACTCACATTTTCCAAAATATACACAAAATTATAGAATCCACCACACCGTAACATACTTTCTCAAGGGTTAGGTCTAGAAACAAACATAAAAATAATATCTAACACATGAACAAGAAATATAAGACACTTTTGAGTGTCCCTAAAACTCATCTACATGCTTACCATACTCTTATCATGATCACATAAATTCTTCATGTATTACTTCATCATGTCATGCCTCATTCCACTCATTAAATCTCGAGAACAAGAACCTTGAACATTCTTTCTTTACTGAATCTGACCTAAACATCACTTTGAAAACCTTGTATACCTATAATGACCTTCAAAAAATGAATGAAATCATCAAACCATTCTCCATACCTCTAAAATTCACTATCACACTCATAGAAACCATCAAACTAACTCAAGAACCCATGCACCACCATGCAAGAAAAAGCAATCTCAACAAGACACTCAACATGACTGACACTACCAATCAACCTTCATGACCCTTATCTATTTTTAAATCAAAGGCACCTAATAACAACTATAAAAAGTCTCTCTTTGAAATCAATTGTAACACCATGCCAAAAATCTCCCCTTTGTCATTGTTGGAAAACCTATTGATGAAAAATCACACAAGACTCAATCTACCCCTAAAGAATACAAATTCCATCTTCACATTCTCCCCATTTTGACATTAATGAAAAATTAAAACATACATGAAACAACTTCTTCTGACAATAGAATATGTTAATGTTATGGTTGGAAACATCAACCAAAGCAATCTAGGTTCATTATTCATGTCAAATTCTAATTTGACTCTTTGGAGTAACTATACTCCTCCTTAGCACATGCATACCTTTCAAATATGAATCATACCTTTATCATGATATTATACATGAAAATGATAAAAATTTCTCAAAACCAATGCTCAAATGTTAGCAAACAATAAACAATCATTCTTACCTTACACATCTCAACTCATTGAAGAACCTTAACTTTTCTTAACAAGTCGCATACCTTCTTGCACAACCGGTCTTGCTCATGAAACCAAAAACTAATTTTCTAAGCTCCCCTTAGTCCTAGAACCCATCCAAGATTATATTTTCTTTTTTATCATGTTGTTATATGATCTCCTTTTAAAAATTTACTTATAAAAACCCTAATTACAAGCCTTCAAGCCTTTTCAAGGATCTTATCACTTTGTAATATCATGACTATATCTAATTGATAAGGAATAAATAAAAACATACCTTTCAATATGACATCCTTATAGATTCCAAAGAAACACTTAATACCTATTTTCTTGAAGACCATGAGATACCTAACTTACAACCTTTCTATCTTTTCTTGAAGCATTATATGATCGATATAGCATTGTCAAACCTCACCATGCCATATCCACTAGGTCCATGTAAACCTTATTTATGTCCTTAAATCACTGAGTACACCAAAAATTTCATTATGCTCTACTAGGAAACTCTATAATTTAATCATTAATATCATGAACTTATCATCAATCAAAAGGCATATATACATCTCCTTATTTCTTGAAGCACATATCCTAATGGACTTGTAACCTTTGAAGATTCTCCTTTGCAGCTCAACACACATGAATGAGGAATCATAAACCATACTATATAACTCAATTTATTAATTTTCACAAGACATATTAGGTCTCTACTTAAAAAAATATTATATCATGGACATTTGAGGCCCGAATGAGGTCATGAGACACAACATACATGTATAAAACTCACCTACCACCCATCGTGCTATATATCCAAAATATCAAGAAACATGATTTACCTAGGTCTTGTCAAACTTCCTCAGACCATGTACATAGTCAAATACTTTGTTAGAATTCAAACACATTCTATGAGGCTCAACAACTTCTTGAAATATATGTGCATAGCTACCAAAATTCTTGACACTAATTGAGATTACGACTACTACCATTATTCCATCTTAGATCACTATCAACTAAAAGACTAAACACACGAGACATCTCTTGCTCACCTTTTAGGACGTCTTCTAATGCTCTAGAAATAATACAACACATATTTGTTTTCAAACACATGTTGTATTTAGTCCATCCATCCTAGTAGGCCTTGTAGTCATCTTCAAATTATCTATCCTTCAAGAACAAGTCTCTCCGAGTCATAATCCTAACTTTATCTTTCTATTTCATTTCCTCAAGGTATATATTTTTCTTCTCAATAATGTCAACTAGCTTCAGCCATAGTCATTCACCTTTTCTCACCCTCAAGTGACTATTCAAACCTTAGGAAGCACCTTATCAACAACATATAAAACTTGGAGAAAATTTTGAGTCGAATCGAGACTTGTTAATCCACCAATCATTCTTAGGAAAACAGTAACATATGATCTAAACCATAATACATTAATAGCCTACCTTGACATTCCTTCTTGATAGTGACAACACACTTATGAAAATCCTCCTACTCATATCCTTAATATTCTATTAAAAATATCTTCATTTCATTCAAATCATGCATACTTGTTTTACTATCATTATCTATGATGTACCCTACCTTCTATAAGTTCTTTAGACCTAGATTAGAAATTTTCAAATGTTTTATCCTCACCTAAATGCTAAACTACAAACCCAGACCAAAAACATAGGGCATTTTGTCTCCCGATTATGCATACAATCATTCTTACACAACAAAAAGTAACATATTAATTCTTATTATAAAAACCCTCACACATATATATTGTTCATTTCATATTTGTACCAGGCCTTATAGCATATTATTCTTCTTATAGAACTATTATAACTTATTCTTCATCATAAAATTCTTCTTGATGACACTTAAAATTATGATTTTACCTTATCTCTACAAACACTACCACTTGATGATTTGATATACTTGGAGAATGCCTATATGAAGCATAAAAGCGACACTCCACTTTTAATAGGATCCTAAAGCAACATTATTCAAGGAGATTTCCAAATCTCCAACTTATTCTCATATTATTGCTATTTAGATGTCAAACACATATGATTTTATTCAACCACCGGTATATTATTAATAATGGAAAACATAGCTTTCGTACTTACTACCATGTATGACTTCTTGACTGTCTCCTTTTCCTTCTTATCCTTTTCTAGATCAAGTGACTTCTTTATTGTATCAACAAGATTATATTTTCTGTAATTCTTGACTAATTTAGATCCATATTTATCGACCTAATTTGTATGACCAAACATTGGTAACCATACTTCTTTGACTATGGGAACAAAAATATTATTTCTTTGACTTGGAGACTTATGGTGAAAAACCTTTACAATATGACCTTCTTGGAAACAACTATATCAAACAACATGATGCATACCTCTTGACTAATGAAGATTATGGTCTCTTCAATTGCTTCATGGGTACTTGATTTTAAACAACCTCCTACAATATCTTTCACCATGACCATATTTATTGTAATCATAACAATGACCATGAAAAGAACCAACATGCCTCATTAAATTTGGTTATCTAATGGATTTATACTTTGCATTTCTCTTGGAATAGAAATTGATTATACTAGAATCCTCTTTTTGATCCTTAGGACCTACAAAGACACCTTCATGTCTCTTATTAATGTATTTAATGAATCCAAGACCTTTTTTGTCACTAGTTGGCCTTTTAATACTCAAAATATCATTTAAGGCCTCATATATTTTCTCCTTATCATGGGTCTTCAACTTGTTAGATTCTTTCTCTAACTCTACCTTTGAGGAACTCATCTCAGCTTCATACAAGATACATTCATCTTATTTCAATTTTAGGGCATATACATCATACTTGAGCTTACTAAATTCATCATATTTTCCTTTTAGAGATATTATCACTATCCCAACTCAAGATCCCAATTCTTTGATTATTTGGTCATGATCAACATTAATACAATTGATCTATTCTTCATAACCCTTGACCAAGGAATAAAAAATTTAGTTCTTCTTTCTTTAACACACCAATTATAATTCAACCATAGATAACTTCTCATGATCTCTCTTAAACTTTCCCATTTTGTGCTCCAAAGTGTCACCACAAGCTAGTTAAACTTTCTTCAACAGCCCTCCTCTCATACCAATTGTTGGAATAACAACCACTAAGATGGGGGTGAATTAGTGTGCATTAAAACACTATTTTTCATACACTTTATCCATTTATTAACCATGTATAAACTTAATCATTAAAGATGAAACATGCATTCAAGAACCATAATAAAACCTGAGAAAAGGATAACACATCAACATAATATTTAAGTTAAAACCATCAAGGAGAAGAAAATACAATGAAAAAAACCTTTATTATAGTCATGTTTCAAATTTAGTTGAGCACCAACTCAACAAGGAGCACTAACCCCTATATTTAGTGAGGCACCAACCCCACACGCAAAACCAACCCCTATTTTTCTATATCACCAAATGTACAGGAAGGAACTAACCCGTAGATGACTTAGCACCAAAAATCCATCTGAAATATTTTTCATCTCTAATTTTTTGCTACGAAAATTCATGATGACACCATGAAGTTCACTTGATCCTCTAACCTTCTCAAGACACCCTTTTAGCCTCAATTCTCAATAACTTCTTCCTTCAAGATGATTTGATCAATTGACCTAGCTAACCCATATCATATAAAACTATAAAATCATTGCATCATCATTTCCCTCTCTTTCGGATCAAAAATATCTCTTACACCTTCACAAGTACACATCTAGGTTGTACTTTTTCTCCAACTAGCTCAAATGAGATTTCTAATTTTCCTTTATACCCGACTCAAGGTCGTAATACACATAGGTTGGCCATAATAGATAAAAATACATTCACACATAGTATAAAATCATAAACATATCACCCGTAGGACCATATAGATCACCAACATCATCTACAGCCATCTATACCACCAATAGGACTCAAAACGTCCTTCAAAACCAAAACAAGAAAAAATCACCAACAACGGAGATGTTGTTCTCAGAGAAAACAAACCTTAATAAAAACATAGAACAAAATTATATATGTTTTCTAATCCTTCAACATCCTCAAAAAATTATTAAACATTCTGCAACAACATCTCATGCCATGAAACCTACTTGAGACCATGCACAAGCAAACACCCTCAAAACTAGTCTTGACAAAACAAGCCATAAATTCCTCAAATATCACGAAAAAGCACAAGTGTGATATATGAAAATATAATGACCCAAGGGTCATCACACATCTCAAAAAATGCCAAAATTTTAACTGTAGCACCTTTAAAACATCTCTACAACCGAACTTCTCTAAACTACCCAAAACTGTCTAAACACTAGTCTTACAAAATAGGGCACATCATAACTCATAAAATATCAAACATGATCTAAAACCATCATGGAAATGAATAACATATCCCGTAATTCCTTAAATTATAAACTAGTCACCATCTCGAATGGAAAACTTTGGCACAAACTAAAAATCTTCATAAAATTACAAATTTGAGGGGGCACATACATTCAAAACCTCTAAATACAACCTGGAAAAATATGGAGAAGTCCCCTACAACATCCAATCATCAAATTTTCTCAAACACTCAATTTTTGGCATGATACAACAATTTCTCTCAAGTTGGTGCTTAACTATGGTTTTAAGAGGGTTTAAAACCAATTTAACTTCTAAACGATTTTTATAAAA
Source organism: Taxus wallichiana var. yunnanensis (assembly GCA_018340775.1). Lineage (NCBI taxonomy): Eukaryota > Viridiplantae > Streptophyta > Pinopsida > Cupressales > Taxaceae > Taxus > Taxus wallichiana. The sequence goes on from CM031242.1 coordinate 570,813,707, forward strand.
ATATGAAAATAAAGAGACATCATTCAACTTGGAAAATATTCATAATATACCTATTAAACTATCCCTAAGATCTTGGATCCCCATGACAATAATACTCTCCAACGAGCATCGAAAGTCAACTTTAAGATCAATATATCACCTTTAGGAACTCGTTTTAGTAAAAAAGCACAAATTTCAAATTATTCAACATTAGGTCCTAAAATTTAGAATAAACCATCATATAAACCTTCCAATACATCTCCACTACTAACCTATTCCCAAATATTCCAAGAAGTAATGAATCTACCATACTAGGAAATGTTTTCTCAAGTGTTAGGTCTAGAAAAAAACCTAAAACCACTATCTAACACGTAAACCAACACTATAAAAACTTTTAAGTGTCCTAATAACTCATATACATGATTACCATGCTCAAACATATACTACATTCCTTACTTCACCATGACATGCCTCATTTTTCTCTCTAGGCCTCGGAACAAGCACTTTCAACATGATTGCTTTGTTGAATCTAACCTCAACATCCCTTTTCTAGCCTTCTATACCTGAAATAACCTTCAACACATTACATGACATAATCAATCAATGCTACATTCCTCTAAAAGTCACTATCACACTCATACTAGCCATCAAGTCGACTTAAGAATCCACACACCACCATGTAAAACGAGATAATCTCTGTAACACCTACTTTTCAATGCTTCAAATTAAGGGAATTTAATGTATTTTCCAAAAAAAATTATGCCTTAAATGATTAAAATTCACAACATTTAAATCTAGCATTCAAGAAAATTCAGTCCATACGATAACAATAAAAACCATGTGCAATTGTATGTGTTAACTAGATCTACCCAATCCCCCATAGTTTACTCTTAACAAGAATGTATACAAGTATACAATTGGGTATCTTTCCCAGAAATCGATATTCAATTGATGTTATATAAGTCTATACTGGGATTTTAGTCAATCAAATCCCATCTGGAATCCTACACCTTCAATTAGAACCTTGTGAATCTGACAGTGTAATCAACAAATTACACTACTTTGGCCAAATTTTAAGAGACATAATTACATTATCGGTTTCAAGACGGAACATTCATCATTAGAAACTTTTATTTCTACCATATCACTTTATTTAGTTATATGGATTTAAATCAATTAATTAAGTCATTTGATTTACATGTTATGCATAAGGCACAAGACCTATCCAACATGTGCGAAGGAACAAATATGTGCTGCATTAGGTTGTTTATGGTATAGAAAATGCTTATGTAATTAATTACAACTTTAGGTAATCACTTCCTTCCCCATATCTAACTTAAGTTGGTACTGAGGTGATTCTTGTGTATAAGTTTCGATCAATTCGATTAACTCAATGTGACACAATTTAGCTTCAGCTTCACGATAATCATAATGATCAAACCCTCGAAGCGATAGCGTAAGATACCCATTATAAGGTAGTATTCACTTAATTACTTGCATCATTAAATGAACATGAACTTATAACAACCATCTTAATTTGGCCTATCGAGATCCGCTCATTAGGAACATTGTATTCATGGGTTTAACTAATTACAATTTAATTAGTTTGCAATAGGTTTCCTTTATGTCACAGTGATAAAATTATCACATCTACTTTTGTCTTAAAAATTTAATAAGTTTAGTATCATAACAAGTTATGATACGTTAACGATTAGTTTACTTACAACCCATTGATGTCTTAATTATGATTTAAGATATCTTAATGCTTAATTGTAGTAGTTTTTAATTATAATTTACGATGTTTTCATAATATATACTTCAATGTTAATAAATTTCATTATACTTAACTAATGTATTAGTTTATCAATCAAACTTAGATACATTTGTTTCCATATACATTTCATCCTCAATTAATCAACAGTATACATAATGATATATTTCCAAATTCATTAATTCTATCTAACATTGACTTTTGTCCATGACATACTTCCAAAATCAGCATTGTATTAAAATATCTTATAACACATGAAATCATCAACTTAATAATTATTAACTCAATAATAAACTCAAGTACAAATATACTTTCTAAAATAATACATTGTTTATATTAGGCCACTTATTCCTTTCTTTAAAATAGGACAACAAAGTAATCATCTCGTTTTATATTAATGTCATACTTTTTGATACTACAAAATCATCATACTCAATCATCATTTAATCAAATAATTCATCCATATTATTTATAAAACATCTACCAAGGATAACTTATTCTCCGCTATCTCGTAAAAAGAGAAAAATGATAAAAGCGGCGATTCAATCAACCGGCATGAAAGGTTGTTCTCCACATCTTTATAGTTTATGTCGCTATAATACTCAAATGAATAAATTCAGCAACACATAATCAAAATATCTAAAAATAAGATAATATTTCATATCTCATTCATGTACATTACTTATACAAGAAATTTTTTATTCTTTGAGACTTCATATTGGTTAAGATTAATAAAATATTAACAACTAAAATCATTACAATATTTGATAATAATCCAATTACTTTTCCTAGTATACTCTTATCTTTCTTTTCAACACACAATCCACTCGTTACAACTATACAATAATGATGAATAAACTTCTCTATATAGCCCCTATTTTTCATTGTGTTCATTAACAATAATAATTTTTGTCACTAGGTCATAGGTAAACAATTCAAACTAAAATTAAGATTCCTACATTCCTTTTTAATTAGTAAAATAGTAAACTTTGACTTATCACTCAATAACATGTAAATCATATCAAACATATAAGATAATATAGTCGCTTTTTGAAGAGAAAGAATGCTAGTATTCAATAAAATTAACATAAGTATGAAAAACCTTAAACTACTTGAATTCCTTAAATTTTGTGAATCATACTATATTAAATTTAATCAAAGAGATATGTTAATGCCATTAGCCTACTCGACGGAAATTTTATTCAATCATCTTGTATTGTATAAAATATCCCACACACTCCAATCATAACTATTAACAACCAGCTTTAGTTACACAAAACCGATTCAACCCATAGGGTTTAACAATAGAACTATGTTAGGTAAGGATCTCAAAACAACATCCCATAGATGGAACTTTCATCCCTAATTGGAACCCAAAAATCATATGCATTGATTCATAGTTTCCTAAATCAAAAAATTATTTGGGATAAAAGACCTCAACTCACTTATCTCGTTAATAAAAACATCAAAGATGACATGTAGGTTCCCAAATAAGGGTGATTCAAATGGTAAGGATTGACTGAATATTCTTCAACTTATGGGTTTATACACCCAATCCAAAAAATAACCCAAACCATTTAAAATGTAAATTTTTTCACATTCATTCACCCGAAAGGAATTATGCACTAAAATAGGGAGCAATGAAACTGCTTTGTGCTAACCGAACATATATATATATATATATATATATATATATATATATATATAGAGTTAATAAAATAAGTCATTTATCCCAAATGGGTTTATTAAAATAGGTAAGAATCGATTGATACCATGATATAAACCGTGTCCACTCGTAACCCAACCAAATTAACAAGAATATTCATGCATGCTAGATAATTTATAGATCTATATAGCTTATTCTAATGGGTATTTAAACAACTTATCGAAACCCGATATATATTTACACCATAGATCTATACTGCAATCGTAATGGATTTTTAACCAAATAAAAAAGTAAAATATACATGCATATTCAATCCAAGATAAACACCCAAGTTGTTTAAGTATTCACAAATCCTAATAAAGTAACATTTAGCTATATTGTTTACACCAATTTCACAATTGCACACAATACCGAAAACATATATATTAAAGAGATTTATTTCATGTAAACACAATAAAAACTTAAATTATAAATAAGGAGAGAAAATATCATGCTTTTCGTAGAAGGTAAAATCCTTCACACCCTTTCTCCAAATTGAACTAGTTAGAAAATACTTCACATTATCCTCTAAAAATCTCTAAAAATTTGCCTTTGAATTCAACGAAGATAACCATCCAATGTCATATAAAAAAACCCATTATGAATCTAACAACTTCCTTTAATAGTTTCTTAAAAATATCCACTATCTATTTATGAATGGTTCACCAAAAATACCTCATTCATTACTTTCAGTTAACCTAGTTAAGTATGGAGCTATCATTTTTTTCATGTAGAGATCGAAAGATCGAAAGAATAGCATAACAACAACAAAACCAAAAATAATCCCCTAACCGATTCAATATCTTCCTCAAGAAGATTTTTATTCTACCAAGGTATGTGGAGTGGAGTAAATGCGCTTAATGCATGAGAGTACTAAGCTTCAGCCCTCCAAAACAAATGCCTTATCAATTGTCGGTTCAAATGTAGCAATCCTAATAAATCTTAGCCAATAACATCCACCTTTCTTAATTGCTATGGAGATAACCATCAAACGGTTGAAGGTCATTCACAATTTAAAACTTGTATTTTGCATGGTCAACCAATGGATAATGAAATTTAATATAATTGATTAACAAATATTTCTAGGGTCATTCATTGACCATCATACAATTAACATGGCATGGACCCAAAATTTTATTCACTGCGGCTTATTCTATGGCTTTAAGTTTGTCAAAGGCCTTTTGTTGCAAGATCTCTAGATTCATGACACATATCACATCTTCAGCGGGATTTTAATTTTCAATAACATATAAAGCTTGGGTCAGTTATCGACCAAGCTTATCACCATTTAGAAATCATAAAAGCATTAATCCTTTCACATGGTCAAAGACCATACTGATTATTTGCACCATCAATATAATCACAACCCTTTACAATATTAACTTGTAGTTCCTCATTATTTATTTCATCAATTTTGAATCAATAAGAAAGTGACTATAAAATTTCATAGTATGACTATGTTCCTTCACATATTACACTTACCATTCTTTCCTTCCTAGATTTATAAGGCCTTTAGAAATTTTTAATTATACTAAGATACTTACAAGATCTTTGACCTAATATAATGACAAAAGAGGGGTGTGACAATCTCAACAAGACACTCAACATGGCATGACACTACTAATCAACCTCCATGTTCCTTAAATATTTTGACATCAATGACACCTAATGAAAACTCTTACAACATCTCTCTTTGACATCAATGACAACACCATGCCAATAGAAAGGTGTATATGGGTTTGTGCACAATTATCTCAATGGAAGCTCAAAAATCAAAATGACGTATACCATTAGATCTACATGATGTTATTAATGAGAATTCATTTGTTTGGGGATATTTTTAAATTTTTCCACCTAAAATAGATCATGATCATGTTATTCAACTAGTACTAGGTAGCCAACTACACAAAATTAAACCATATAGATACCCTTATCTCTAAAAGAGTGAGATTGAGAAGTTGGTACAAGAGATGTTGGAAGAATTTATTATTGTCCATATTCAAAGTGATTACTCTACTCTAGTGTTAATGGTTAGAAATAAGGATTTAGGTTGGAACACGTGTTCGGACTACATGGAGCTCAACAAGTACATAATGAAATATAAGTATCCTATTCATGTCATTGAAGATTTTTTAGATGAGTTACATGGTGTTTATTTTTAAAAATTAGATATTTAATAAGGATACCACCAAATAGTAATTTTGATGAAGATATTCATAAAACAACATTTAGGCCACACAAGCCCCACTATGAATTTATTGTAATGCTATTTGGCCAAAGAAATGTGTCATATACATTCCCGAGTTTTATGAATTCAATATTCCGGCATTATTTTGGAATTTTTCCTAGTATTGTTTGATGATATATTAATGTACAATAAGACTTGTAATGAACATTTACAATAAGTCAATAAAGTACTTAGTAATCTTGAATAACACCACCTTTATGTAAAGCCTTCCAAATATTATTTTGGGGTAAGAGAGGTATAATATTTGGATCATATCATGTCTCATGAAGGTGAAAAATTATATCCTAATAATATTCAAGCTATGGTGGATTGGATAGTTCCTAAAAGCCTCAAAAACATCAGGGGACTATAAAGGATTATGGGTTATTATTGCAACATTGTGAAGAATTAAGGTAAAATTAGTGCACCACACACACTCTTATTGAAGAAAGATTGTTTCCATTGGAATGAGGCAAAAACCTAGAAATTTTAATAATTAAATAAGTCCATGTCTATAAAACCCTTCTTGGTTACCCCAAACTTCTCAAGACCTTCATTGTTGAATGTGATGCTTCAAGGTGTGGCATAAGAGTATTATTTATGTAAGAGGGATGCCATATTTTATTTTAAAGTTGTAAAATCAAAGGTAAGAACCTCTGAATACCAAATTATGAGAAGGAAATGATTTTTATTCTTCATTTAGTCAAATGATGGAGACAATATCTCATGGGTCATCACTCCAAGGTAAAGACAGGTCAAGAAATATTGAAATATTTCTTAGAGAAAAGAATATCATATGAATAATACTAAAAATGGGTCACTAAGATGTTGGGATGTGACTTTGAGATCATTTACAAAAAAGTAAAAGAAAATGTGGTAGCTAATGCACTATCCAAGAGAGATGAGTCCAAAGAGGCATTATTATATTCAATGTCAATAATAGAGATAGATTGTGTAGATCAAGAAAGATATTAATGGAAGAATAAAACAAAAACCAAAACTATCATTCAAATATCCAAAAATATTGAAGCGCTTCAAAAAAAAATTGGAAGGGGGATGCATTATGGTATAAGGATGAGTTGTACTTATGCAAAAACTTAATCCTCAAAAATATGTTCTCTCATAGCTCCGTGCTTCTCTAGTGGGTAGCCATTATATATTCCTAAAAATTATCATAGTGTTAAGAAATATTTATTTTCAAAATTTTTGAAAGGAGATGACCAATAATTTGTATCCAAATGCTTTATGTTACAAAGTGTAACTATGGTGAAACTATTATGTCTCCAAGACTTTTACAGCCTTTTTTTATTCCTAGTGAGTGGTGGGAAGAGATTTCCCTGGATTACATCATAGTATTTTTGGATTCTAAAGGGAAAAGTATAATTATTTAGGTGGTGGATAGACTCACCAAGTATGCTCATTTTTTTATTTTCTAAATCCATTTATAGTGAGGTTAATTACCATATGTTTTATGGATATAGTTCAAAAGCTACATGGCACACCAAAGATTTTAATCATTGATTGTGATTCTATTCTTACTAGAAATTTTTGGACTGATTTATTCTCATTTTTATTATTCCATTAGCTCGTAGTTCATCATATAATATCCAAATTGATGGATATAGTGAGGTAGTAAATGAATTATAGTTGTAATATTTATGATTCTTTACTTTAGATAAGTAAGAAAGATGGGTTAATTTGAAACCACTAGAAAAATGGTGGTATACCACTTCATTTCACATTTCATATAACATTTCCCCATTCCTAGCATTAAACAGTTACTATACACCATCCTATAGTTCAATTTTAAGGGTCTATACATAAGTAAGTGTAGTTGAGGATCACATTTAGCCCAAACAAAAGGTTTTTTCTAGCCTAAAAAATAACTTGGTCATGGCACAAAACTACATGAAGCAACAAGTTGATCAAAACTGTAGTGAATGAAGTTTTGAGGTTGATACTTGATTTTTTGTGCGGTTACAGCTATATAAGAAAACATATTTGAAACAAAAAAATATAACAAGCCTTTACCCAAATAATATGGGCCTTATCAAGTGTATAAAAGTTTGGCAAAGTGACATATAAACTAGAGCTTCCTCAGTCATTTAAAATACATATAGTTTTCCATGGTTGTTTCCTTAAGAAGGTCACTGAAAAAATGTGTCTTCTTAATCATTATTACCTAATCTTGATGAAGAATGAAGTATCATCTTGGAACCTAAAGGAATCCTAAAAACACACACTAAGAAGTTACAAAAAAGGGTCATCACCGAGTTTCTAGCCAAATGGAAAAATTTGGACATTAAATATTCAACATGGGAGGATGAAGCATTCTAATAGAAGTATCTAGAGCTTACCAAATTGGGGAAAATGTTTTTTTAAGGGGAGGGAATTATACACCTTTAACCCTAATTAATAAACCAAGATATGGATATCTAACTTGTGGCTAACATAATCTATTTTCATGTCATATCACACTTATTTATACTATCATATGCATAAGTGGGTAGGTCTTAGGGATTTGGATAGTATAATAGGGTATATAGGAGTTAGAGAGTATGATATTATCATCATATTGAGAACTTGAGTCATATTGTATGGTTTGGATATTTCCTCCTAGAAGTGGCTAAGTTATTATACTTACATATTGTTATCATTTATCTGTATTTTTTTATCTTTGGTGTTCTATTGATGTTAATATTTAGATCTATCTAAGTAATTTCACTACACATTATTAATTTTTCTTTTCTTCCTTCTCATAGTTTACTCAAACTAGCTTTAAATTATTTTTGCCTTCTCAAGTATCACCTACTTAACAAGATTCCAAATTTTCATGACATAAACCTTTGATGCCTTGTTTAGTTCATTCAATTGTTGTTAGTGTTACTTTTACCTCTTCGATTTAAAATTATTCTACTACTTTTCCTCCCACTCTTATACAAAATTTTAAAACAAATATTATGAGCATGGACATACACTAGGTTATTTGCAAAGGAAATTACATTTTCTCTCAAGGTTCTCACAAACTAAATGATAGGGTCACTTCTCTGATATACTTTCAAACCCTTTCACGTGTGTTGTACATTTTATCCATTTTCAAGAAGTATCATTACACACATAAATATACTATTTAACGAAACTATCTTTATATCTATGTATCTTTTTGTTTGTTTATTTATACTCCTATCTACCTACATTTATGTTTGGTTTTTTATATGTATTTATATCCATCTATCTAAAATCATTTCATGATTCTTGTTTAGAAATTTCTAATCCCGATGCATTACTATTTTATTTTCATTGAGTTTGAGGGAATAAATATTTGATTGGTTACATTCCTTTATATGTGGGTATATACATGAATTTGCATCTCTAGTTCATAATGTTTTTGGCTCATTTAAAAATTTAATTTCGTCTTAAGATTATAATAATTTAATTATATCAACTTAAGTAGGCATTCAATTACTATAATAGTTATTATATGCATAGGTCCAATATCCTAATCACAAAGATAACTTATTAACCAAAAGATAGTGAAATTTAAAGTACTTTCACTATATTCTACTATCATTTATCAAAGAAAAAGTAGTTATCAATACACACTAATATCTCTATGAACTTTTTTATATCTTTAAACACTTGGAAGTGATGAATTTATGTTAAAATATGTTTAAATAATCCAGATAGTGTAAAAACTAAAATATCAACTAATTTATAAGGCCAAAATGTTGACATGTGAGTGACTGTTGTCTTTTATGTAAAAGGATAATTAATGAAAATGAGGATGAAGGAGGGGAAGATGAATTTTTAAGATATTGTGACATGGCAGGACAAAGCATGGCATGATTTCATGGTGTCATGATTGAGATCACCTAGTAAGGCTTGGCTTCTTGAGTAGCTAGTGACTTGTAAAGGCATGATGGTGATGTGATAATATCTCATGATTATGTCCTATATTTTTAATTAGGTGTGTGATGATGTGATACATTCATTATGTTGTACATAAGGGTGCATAAGTGGCATTAGTGATATTTTCTTCATCCAGTAGACCTAATCTTTAGGCCTAGTCATCATGATGACTTGGTATGATGGATTGAATGCATGAGGAAGATAGAGAAGCATATAAAGCATAAAATATTTTTTTAAATACTCATGTGATTATTTAAGTGCTGGTAAAGGTTTGATCGTGGTTTGTAGGTGATCATCTAGACCTAGTCTAGGTGTTTAGAGGCCAAATGGAGCATAAACCTGAATGCAGATCTATGTGATCCCATGAGGGCATGTAGAGGTATGAGAAATATTTTCTAAGATGTGTGTAAGTGACTTCATAATGGATAACATGATAGGTTCATGAAACAAAGGTTGAAACAAGCTCAACTAGGCCTAATTATAAGACCTAGTGCAAACATGGCTTGGAGTATGAAGTGAAGAAAGATGAGAAAGGTAAGTACAAACATGAATTGTGTGTTGTGACATCATAGAGATGATTTTGAATATGATATAATTCAAAAAATTTGTGGTCAAGGCATGTTCAATGTCCTTTAGAGGCATGTTGTTTAGAACAAGCCAGGTATGCATGTAAAATTCATGGTGGATGATGAATTAAAGATAGGTTCAGACTTAAATGAGTGATGAGACATGTGCAGGAGATCAATATTATCTATGGAAAATTTTCAAGTCAAAATTTAAAAGGAGGAGCAATAAAAATGAGTCTAAGTCCTATCAAGCTCTCAAAATTGCTTTTTCCAACTCAAAGGTCATGTTTGATGTGATCACTTGTAAATTAAAACTATGCATGGATACCTAGTTCTTTCATCAATGTCGGGCTTGGAGTCAAGATAATTTTTAATTGGAATGAAGAAGAATTCTTCCCTATACTTTATGAATGATCCTTAAGAAGTTAAGTGGGTCCAAACCCTCATAGAACCCTCCCGCCTTTAGAGTGATGGATGAGAAATTAAGTTTTTGGTCATGAAATGACTTGGGGTAGCTAATGTGAGGTCTTAGGGATGTAATGGACTCTTTATTAACCAATTTGGTGGCATTTTTGTGTTCCAAGTGTAATGAGAAGGTATAAAAAATAATTATTTTTAAATATTTAAATTTATAGTCATACACAACAGAGTTCATAATGAAATTACTAATGTGGAAGTAAGCATGGGACATGTTATTTATGATCATGAAGGGTTTTAGGTGGGTTCGATAAGCATGGGATGTGTTATTTATGATCATGAAGGGTTTTAGGTGGGTTCTATGAATTTTTTTGATGAAAATTGTCACCCAAGAGGAGCTTTCACTAATGGCCTATACAAGCACAACTATTCATGATGGTTGTATAGGTGAAATGTGAATATGGATAGCTTATAGAGTTCCAACATATCATGTTTGAGCCCTTGATTTAATATGGTGAAGTCATTTCAGGAGTAAGTCCCAATGGTCTACACTATCTCATTAGCCCTGCTAAGAAGGTCTCAAGAACAAGAATGTGAGTGTGATTTTATCCACACAACTTAGGAAAATGAATGTTTGAAGATGGAGTATAGTTATCTAGTGAAGTGTTCAAGGAATTTTTTAGACATGAAAGATAATTTATTTTTTATTTAAGCTTTCTAGGAAAAGACTTGTTTTTGTATCTTAATACCTAGTGTGAGGAGTCTCATAAATGCATACATATTGAACCATTGTGGCTTTAAATTATTCTTTCTATTGGTTTAAAAACTTACAAATGGATCATCTCTCTCAAAAATGTTCCACAAGATCTATGAACAAGTGATTCAATGAGTGAACAAACTCATTTAGTGAGGATTGGTTTTATGTGTATGAAAACCCTTTGAGACCTTTTCCTAATCAATATTTTTGACAGAGGGATGAAGAACGAGGATCTAGAGGGAATCCATGAACATTAAGAATTTTCACTAAAACTGATAGATGAAGTATCTTCAAGATTCAAACAAGAAATCAACCATGAAGAATGTGCATGAATTAATGGAAACAAGCCTCCATACTCATAGATCAAGAAGAGAGGTGTACATATAGGGGATTTTTGAGTAACTCCCATGAACACCTAATCATACCTCTATGATGAATAAGAGGAGTTAATTTCATAAAGGGAATGTAACACCTATATGAAATTAACTTACACTTATGACAGATTCCATAAAGGAATCTATCATAACTACTATGATACCTATGATCTATGCTCTCACCTTAGTGATATGACTCACCTAGTGAGGTGGTAATACACCTTATAAATAAATAAAATAAGGACAATACCACTCATATCAACACCCCTCTTCATTTTAACTTATAATGAGGGAAAACAAGTTATAAATACATACAAAAATGTAAAATGGGTCCCAAAACTAATCCTAATGAGGTACCCATGTATAAAAACAATCAAGTAGTGAAGGGAAAAAGTGGGAAAAAGATCCAATTAAAATAGATAGAAAAAATCCCCTAAAAAATCAATAAGGAGAGAAGAAGAAATGTTATCCATCCTCCCAATAAGATGAACCCGACACAAGCCACCCTATATTGAGTGAATAAGAAGAATAAGATCCTCGAAGTGGCAAGTTTCTATTCCAATCCAGGGAAGAATGCTCCATATGTGAGGTAGAAGTGTCAATTACTCCATGAAGAAATGGTGAACCCAAAGTAGTGGCAAAAAATAAAGGTGGAATGTCCTAAAACTATGAAGAAGTATGCCCAATGCCTGATGAATGAATCATAGTAAAAACTCCACTGAAGAGTCTTTAGTGGACCAATAGTAGGTGGATCAAGAGAAAACTCCTTCAGATGTGGTATGTGATAGGTGGATGGTGGAGGTCAGTCCCCATCACTAGGTAAATCAACTATGCTCAAAGATATCTCATCAACATCGAAAGTGGGACCAGAATATCATCAAGTACAAGTGATTTAGATGAAGAATCTGGAGGAACAAAGTGAGAGAAGGAGTAAATCTGAGTGTGATGATCATCTATATGAAATTTAATAATAGTATCATTGGGTAGCTTTCGACATGAATGAATATGGAGTGAACTTAGTCAGCATGCCCTATCCAAGGTAAGTGATCTGATAAAGTGAAAGGATATTAGTTGAAAGTGAAGGGATACTTAGCACATTTTTAAAAGTACCACCACTCACTTTAAAATACCCTCTCCCAAAAAATTGTTTACTAGTGTTATCGCCAAGGTTTATAGAAGGCATGTCACATGGCTTTAATGAAGAAAAATCAATATCAAATGAGGACATATGATGAGATGCACTTGAATCAATAATCCATGTAGGAGTAGGTGGCATAATTGTAACTAAAGCTCTTCCCTTTGGTTTCTCCTTGGTTGATTCTTGTACTTTTATTTCTCTTTCACTTTCCCTTTTCACTATATTTTCCTCGAACATTCATGATTTAATGAAGAATTTTTTTGAGACTTTGGAACTTTGATGTTTTTTTCTCAAGAAGATTCGTAAGAGATCAATATTTTTCTTCAAAAATACTTTTTCATCGTGTCTTCCATTACAATACCAAGATTTGATATGTTATTTAGAATATTTATAACTAGAAGAGGAAGAGGAAGAGGAAGAGTTGTATTTTGATTAGTCCTTTTAGTTCTCTCATGATCCTTGTTTTCTTTTATTTCTCTTTTTAATCCTTTTTTTACCTAACCAACAATAAGAGCATGGGGTTTTGTGGATTTTAGAGTACTCATATGAATCATCTTATCCTATTCCCTCGTAAAATCAGTAATAAACTCATCAAGTGAGGGCACAACTTTTACCAAGTGCCCTTTGTGTTGTATGGAAGGTAGAGATAAAACAAAATATTCGGGACCAAGTTTTGCAAGGATGGAAAGTATTAGTTGTGGGTCCTTTTTGTCTATTCCACAAGCTGCCAATTGCAATCTAAGAGATTTGAATTTGGTGAAGAATTCTTGAAGGGTGTCAAAACTACTAGGGCTGAGACTAATAAACTCATTTTCCAGTTTATACCCTCTTATCTCATCATGTTTCCCAATTTTTATTTAAGGCATCCAAAATTTTCTTAGGTGACTTGGTTAAGGTAATATGGAAGTGCAGTTATGGAGACACATAAAGAGACAAAAACCCAATGGATTCATCACATTTTTCAAACTATTTTTCCTTTTCTGCAACATTTGTAGGTTGAACTTATAATCCTATGGTAATCTGAAGAGTTGTTTCTTTTTCAACATGAAATACATAGCTTATTTCCATTCAAGATAGTTAAAAGGGGTAATAAATGGAACCATATTAAGATCCATGGCAAAAAAAAGTGAGAAAAGGAGATAGTGGAAAGAAAGAAACTACACAAAACACCCCCTTATTGCAGAAATGGAAAGGGTAGTCAAAATAAGGGGCCCACAAACAATAATAACAGCCAAAAGAGATAAGTTTTACCCTCAAAATGTTCTTATTTCTTAATTTGAAATGAGATCGGTTGTCTTAATTAATCTAAAATTAAGAAACCGAGAAAGTGGAAAGAGAAAAAAATTCCTTTGGAGTAGGGAAGGGTCAAACTCAGGCTCTACAAGATGGTGGTGAGATGGCTCCTAGTTGAGATGAGTGGTAAGTTTACTAAGCTAGTTGATGTTGGCTTATAGATAAGGTAAGGGTGAGGAGGAATACTTGTGAGTGAAGGTGGAAGGTAGAGTGCATGCATTCTGATTTCCCGATCCAATGTTGATTACGAGAACTTCCTTTTTCTAGGAGGAACTACCTATGCAAATAAAACAAGACCACAAAAGGAATATTAAATAATATATGTCAGTGGACTACCTAGCATGTATGCTAGATCCGAGAAGTGTATACTTCCTAGATGGTTGTCAATCCACTATTTAAAACAACTTAATGCAAGAAATGATGTAAACCAATAATGTCCTACTATAGTTGATATGATTTAGGTATCTCATTCAAGTACAATAAACAAATATAATCTAACAGGCTAGGTTATGATCAGATCTAGAAGTCAAATAGGTAAATAAAGTGGTTGGGACAAGTCAGGGTCAAGCTTTAGGTGATTTGGGTTGTTTGGATGAAAGGTATGAGGTTTTGTTATAGGAAGGTTTTCAAACATAGAGACTGATGTCGGTATGGTATGACTGATGTTGGTTGAGAGGAAACTGATGACGGTTTAGGTTAACCAACATTGGTAGGGTCGGGATGATAAAAACTTAGTGAAGGTGGGTTTTGGTGATTCTCTGGGATTTCCCAGAGAATGGAAAAATAATGGGGAGGTAGATGACAATGTTGGGGGTAGTCAGAGGTGCTTGGAGTTAGGTATGGGAGGTTGGGAGGTTGTAGGTGGTTGGGTAAAGGGATTGATAGGAGGTGAGAGGTGATGGGATGTAAAGGAGATTAGAACTCCCAAAAAAGATATGAAGAAGCTAATCTAAATAAATATGGGAAGGTGCATATCTAAATGTACTTACTGGTGTTTGTAGACACTTGGTGGTTGGATGGAGGTGATGGTTGATCCATGGAACTGGTGGTCAATGCATGGTTGTGCTTCCGAATGTTACCGTGAATGCTTTCCTTTCATATCAGTGCTTGGTTACTAGTTCAGGGTGTTTGGATGTGTAAGAGTGCTCTAGTGCATGCTTGCATGTAGATCTCTCTTCTCTCAAAACTTGAATAATTCTTCCAACCTCTCAAACAAGGTTACCAAAGTGGATATATGGTAACCGATGATGGTTTAGGGTGACCGACGTTGGTTTAGGTTGACCGAAGTATCGGTTAAGGTGGGAAATCCTAGGTTTACTAAAAATGATAGATCTTGGCAATCTTTTTGGCCATCTTTATCCATTCTCACGGATCAAAATGGAATGTTGTGCTTAGATAAGTGGGAATGTGGTTAGAGGAAGAATAGGCATGTGATTTTAGGGTTGAACTAAGTCTTAGTTAATTAAGGTAGGTAGGACTAAGTCTTAGTTAGTTATGGTGAGTGGATATTGAGTCCTAGTAAAAGGAAACATGCTAAGAATAGGTTTATGATGAGGTGTCTAGGTGAGGTGGTGGGGTGAGGTGTCTAGGTGAGGTGGAAATTAGTTTAATTAAGGTAATTAAATAATGAATATTGTGAGCATGGGCATTAATTTAATTATGGGTAATTAAATTAATATACATGTGGGGTAAAGGGGAGTGTGACCTAAATTTGGTGTCTACATTTTTCCCCTTTTTCATGTAGCTTGTATTAATAAGAGATGATGACAAAAAAAAAGGAAGTGGTTGCCCCATGTGTGGGTGAAGGTGATCCCCCTCAAACCGGCACTAATGAGGTGTAATACAAAATCGGTGAGTGGGTTGATAAATGTGTAGTTGGTGGAAGTGAAGGTAGGTGGGGAAGGGTAGTGGTCAACTCGGGTAATAGGTAATAGGCCAGGGTCCAAAATTGGGTAATGGGTAATGAAAATCAAATGCACACACACACATATAGATTATAACATGGTACCAGGTTGAAGAGATCTTGCAAAATCTACATCATCCAAGGTCGATAGGTTTATCCAAACAAGGGTGAAGTGATTCAGGTATCCAAGGTATAGGATATGGTCTAAAAACACAACGTAGGTTAGGTGCAGGAATGTTTAGGTATGTTCTAGTACACCAAAGGTTTGGTTAGGATAAATCGAAATGGAAATAGGAAAGGTATGGTTGTTAGGCTAAAACAACATAGGTAACAAATCATCAAGGTATAATGAGTACATAAGGTCAATGGTCACACCAAGTAGGTCAGTTTAGGCAAATAGGTCATGGCATGGGTAAGGCCAAGGTATAGGTAAAATAACAAATCCCAAGATGCAACTAAGGAAATGTAGGGGTAGTTTGGGCTTGTAGGTATGGTTCAATAGGTGTTCCATAATGATAAAAGGTGTTTGAGCACTAATGGTGTAGGTAAAAGGAAGCTTAGCAAGGAAAATAGCTATAAGGGTTGACCGATGCTAGTTATAGGGTGACCAACATCGGTTGTCTAGGGCACAAATATGACCGACATCGGTCAAGTCGATTTGGGTTTATAAAATAAAAATTCCATATTTTATGGAATCATTGTTGTGTTGTGACTTTTGAGAAAATGACAGAGCCATTTGACCTTGTAGCACTTTTCCTGGAGAGAAGGAAAAGGCATTATACTAAGGATGAGGTGGAGATTACGAGTTGGTGAGAGGAGCTAGTAGATGGGTCCATGAGAGCGGTGTGATCGATTTGATTGGTTGGAGGTGAGGAGTGGATTTTGGCATGGCAGAGGTGGGAGAGGGTTCGGGTGGACCACCGGCATGGCAGCCAAATGTACCACCACACCAGAAAGACACCAGATGATGAGGTAGATTCGATCCAATTCTACGCTTGTTAGTTGAAATAGTTTGTAGAAATTGGTTTGGGTAGAAATGGTTTTGGGTAGGAATTAAATTTGAATTTGGAAGTAAAATTGATGAAATGGGAAGGGTAGGAAGTCCAATGTGGGTTAAATAGGGGTAGGGAGAAAGGTAGTGGAGGTTTGGGTAGGATAGGGTAGGTATTTAGGTTAGTATGGTCAAATTTTGAGAAATGGGGGGGGGGGTTTGTGGGTTTGGATGGTGTGACGTGACCGACATGCGATCAAGGTTTGGCGATGTCGATCGCATTGGCATTGCATCATCATGGTCAAAGTATGAGTGACCGATGCTGATGATGATGATGCCATGGACCGATGATCGATGTGGCTTTTTGAGGGAAATAGGTCAATAAGTGGGACAGGGTGGGAGGGAAAGGTAGGTAATGGGATATAATGGTAGGTGTAGTGAGGATGGTAGGGTAATATGCTCACATAGGGGTAATAAAGTAGTGGGAAAAGGGGTAGGTCTTGGGGTAGTAGGGTAAATAATAAGAATTTTAGGTTAGTTGGGTGATGTTGGGTATGGTCAAGGTTTAACAATGTTGTGATTTTTGGGTGCAGGCTAGGGACCAAGTTACGGATGAGAGATAGTAGTATGACCTCTTATTACTAGCGGTACATGATCGATCAGTGATGATTGAGGAGTGGAGGCATCACATGACAAATGTTGGCTGATTGAGGTCATCTGCTACTAGGAACATAGTTCAGAGTGAGATTGATGGTCACTCATCGATAGATGGGATTCATGACCAACACATTTCATCTACTAACATGGGTGAGATCACAGTCACCCTAGAGGATGTATATAGGATCCTGTGACCCATAGTGGGAGAGTAGGTTTATTCTATTTCTTCAGAGGCATTAGAGGAGCTGATGTTGATGGTGTTTGGAGAGGGGATGGCAGAGATGAGGTTCCATAGCATGAGCTTGAGTTATGGAGATATGTACATGGCCCATCCTGAGGAGATGAGGTTAGTTGTCTTGATTATGGAGGTAGTGTGTTGTTTTGCGCTACCAGATGTGGAGGGTGGGAGATTCCCATGGGTGCTGATGGGGGTTCTCCATGACATGATGGAGGATAGGACCCATTTTTCTTGGGCACCAACATACTTGGTGCAGTTATATAGGGAGCTATGGGCCTATGGGAGGCTTCGAGGTTCAGTTTGTGTTGCACTTTCTTCTCCACTACTGGGCATATGAGCACATCATATGTGTGTCTAGTTGGTATGCCCCACTAGATGCATTCGATGTGGGCTTGGTTCAGTTGGATATAGGTTGGGTGCCTATTGTTGGAGAGCATAGGGCTTCCAGGCTACACATGATGTAGCATACTACAAGCATATACTAGAGGGGTTATCCATAGAGTGGACATTATTTGGAGGCCATATGTTGGCTTCCCTTCCTACAAGAATATGGTAATAGTAGAGTTAGATGAGTTGTAGCTTGCTTAGATGGATAGAGGGGCACCATGCTAGAGAGCATGAGATGATGATACCGTGGATAGGTCGAGATGAGCCAGTTTGGGGCTACCTCAAGATGTGCCTCCACCATTCCCTCAGTATAGAGAGATGATGTGGAGAGGCCTATGCCTCTACCACAACCGACGGTGCCAAAGGAAGGAGGAGAGAGGTAGTGGAATGGAAGGATTGATGGCATCAGAGTTATAGATAGATATAGACAGTGGTGGGAAGTGTAGCTATGGGCAACACCACCGAGGCAAGGGTATCTCCAGACTCTACCACCATTATTTTAGAGGGATACATTACGGGGGCAAGGTGGTGGCTACCCTTTACACATGGATCACAGTAGTACAAGGGTCAGGCTAACATGATCTAAGGCAAAGGTTATCACATTCTAGGCATAGGTAGCATCCCTTCAGGCCCAGGTTTCACAAGGATAGGAACCCAAAGAGGGTGGAGATGGAGATGGGGGACATGTGGCCACCCTACAAGTGTGTGTAACAAGTTTGCAGGTTTGCAGGGCTAGTTGGCCACACACAGGCACAAATTATGACCTTATGGCCCAGTCATAACACAGCAGCACCTCTCAGGCTCTAGGATAGGGTCCCATGGTATAGGCATCAGAGGGATAGGGTCCCATGGTATAGAGAGGAGGGCAGGGTTCATAGGTACAGGGGCCGAGGCCATAGTAGGGTAGGGGAAGAGCTCGTAGTTGTTGAGACCCATGGCACCACCACAGATAGTGTCGATGGCTAGATTCAGGGATGCCTTTAATGAAGCTAGGTAGTACTAGGATCATTTGACTATTGTTCCGGGATAGATGTCCCTTCCTATGTAGTACATGGTACAAAAAGCCTCGAGTGAGAGGACGAGATCTCACACACATAGTGTAGAGAGTATAGGGGCCGAAGATCCTAGAGAGGGTCGAGGGAGAGGCCACTAGCTCACGGAGGCCTAGACCCAGGCTAGGCCAAGAGGATAGGTGAGAGGTGAGAGCTAGACCCATAGAGGGAAGAGAGATGATGGCAGGGCACTAGGCTAGAGGAGAGGAGGAGGAGGAGAGATGATGAGATAGTCTGACATCGAGGTGGGGTGATGATTAGTCACCATATATTTGGTATAGAATTTTTTATTTTTATATATATATACCTTGCTTTTGTACGATATGGTGAGGTGTACATGAGAGGTTTTTGAGATTTTTGATCATATATCAGCCTGCGTGCCGAAGATGGTGAGGTTGTATATGAGAGTTTTGAGATACTTTTATGTATTTGTATCGGTGTACATTTGTATTGATGTGTAACTTTCATTGGTATAGATGATGGGATTTATGGTATGGATGATGTAGTTGCTTTAATTTCCATTGTTATATGTATATGGGTGAAACTAGGTGGATTAGGCATGATGGAGTCAGTCGGTTTAGGCATGATGGAGGCATGATGGAGTCAGGTCAGTTTAGGCATGATGGAGTTAGGTCGGTTTAGGCATGATGGAGTCAGGTTAGTTTAGGCATGATGGAGTCAGGTCGGTTTAGGTTTAGGCATGATGGAGTCGTTTTTAGGCATGTTAGTTTGTCAGGCATGATTGAGTTAGGTATTTAGGCATGGTTGAGTTAGGTCAGGTTAGGCATGGTTTGATCATGTTTTTGGTTTTGATTTAATTTCCAAGTTATTAGTAACATGGGAAATAAATGATGAGTTATATGTATGTTATGGTGTAAATTTCTAAAAATTGTGATATTATAGAAATGTGGAATGATTGATTGGATGTTTTTATGATGTGGTAACATGGTAGATATGGATGTTTGTATTAATTTCCCAGTGTTGTAGAAAATGGAAACTAAGATAGAATATGAATAGGAAAATGGGGGAAAATAGTTTAGGGTAAAGAGTGGTCGAGCTAACCTTCAAGGGCCCCATGCCCTCAAGTGCTACCTACATAGCCCCAACAAAAGGGGCCTCAAGTCGATGTAGTTCTCCCATAAGCTAGGGAAGAATATGATGAATTAAAGGAATGGGTTGGGAGGTTTTAGGCATGATTGAGTCTAGGTCATAGGCATGGTTGAGTCATGGGTGATGGGCATGGTTGAGTCATAGGTGGTGGGATGGTTGAGTCTTAGGTGATAGTGGAAATCTTTTAAAATGTAGGTGTCGATGGTCTGGTCCTATATAAGGTAATCAATAAGTAATGAAGAAGGTGAATGGTAAGAGGTGGTAAAATAGCCACTTAATTGATAAGAACCTAATGAGTCTACCATACCCAAGATGGGCTTATGAACATAAGACCCTAAAGGTGTTGCATAATGGACTATTCTAAGGGTGAAGAAAGTCACATGATCATGAAATGTCACAGTTATGGTGAGTCCCTTGAGTAGATAGGAAATTAGGGTGAAAAGGAAATGAGGTGAAAATGGGTGGTTTAGCGTAACTTAATGTACGACAACATGTTTACCTAGCAAGAAACCCATGATCAAAAATAGGCAAGTCCATGACAAAAAATTTATCATTTTCTTATTTTTTTTTTTTTTGATAGACTGATCAATGCGGAAGTCTATATGGGATGATTATATTATCTCCTTGAGGTCTTCATGAAGTTGATCGATGTGGGAAGCTTCTGAACATTTTATTGTATTTTTGCAATGACTTTATATAGTTTTCCTTCGAGGGAGAAGTCTATTTATAGTGGCGAGATAGAGAGAAGAGATGTCCCTTTTGAGGGAGTCATCTTTTTTTGGAAGTTTGACTCAAGGAGTTGAATCCCATTTTTTTTTGGATGTTTAAGTCATGGACAAGACTATAGAGGAAGATTAGGTTCTTGTTTAGAAGACAAAACCATAGCATGCAAAGAGAGGTAACTATGAAAGAGATGGTTTCAAGTGATGAATGACCATGGGATTCCATCTTTGAAAAAGATGAAAAGTATCCATGAGAATCATGCCATGAGTAGAGTCATGGTACTCATATTGAAGATAAGGCTGAAAGGTGATGGGTAATCACATGATTCTTGTTTAGTCATTGATCCTCAAAATGGGTAACATGGAAGGTGAATGGTGCTCAAGGATGAGTGGTCAATAGAAAAAGGTGATATAGACTTGATTTCAATAATAAAATGGTCTAAGATGCAAGGCATTGAGGGCTCAGGTTTGGGTTTACCTTCAAGTGAAGACAAATGATAAGCACCTGATCCATAGGCATGAGTAATGATATAGGGTCCAAGCCAATTAGGAGAAAATTTTCCCCATTTACTTTTCTCTTCTTTGGTTACATGTTGATTTTCCTTTAGATGAGGTCACCACCTGGAAGGTTCATTCATGGACACATTTTTCATAGGACATGTTTGATACATTTTTGGTAGATTTGGAGATGATCAAGAGCATTGAGATGACACTCATCTAATAACTCAAGTTGTACCAAATGGTCCTGGTGAAAGTCATCATCATTGAGCATGTCTTGTAGTGAGATGCGGAGAGATGGAATCTAGACTTCGAGAGGCAAGAAAACCTCGGTACTATAGACCAGAGAAAAAGGTGTGGCAGCATTCAAAGTGTGAATACTAGTGCGGTAAGCCCACAAGGTGAAAGGAATGTGCATATGCCAATCCTTCCCAGTATCATCAACTACTTTCATAAGAATTTTGTTCAAGGTTTTATTGGTTGATTCTGCTTGGCCATTTGTTTGTGGGTAATAAGGTGATGAGAAACTGAGTTGAATGCCAAAAGTGTCATCACACAAATTTCATAGGGTTTTTTTTTGAATTGCTTTCCATTATCAGTGATGAGGTGGTGAGGACACCAAAGCGAAAATGATGTGATGGTTGATGAATTCACATATTTTCTCAAATTTTTGTAGAAATGAGGGGAATGGATTCTACCCATTTAGTGTAGTATTCAATAGTAGTTATAATCCATTGATGGCATTGTGAAGAATGAGGATTGATCTCTCCAAAAAGATCCAAACCCCATTGAGAGAAAGGCCAAAGGTCTCATGTGACCTATAAGGCATGACTAGGTGTGTGATGAAGATTAACATGTTGTTGGCATTTCACACAATGTTTGACATAGTCACAATAGTCATGGTTTAGGGTTGGCTAATAATAGCCTAGGTGAAGAATGCGTTTAGCGATAGCTAAACCACTAAAGTGACCTCCAAAAATTCCATCATGAACTTCCTTGATGGTGTAAGGAATTTTAGAACTTGTAAGGCATCATAAGAGAATACCATCAAGCCACACTTTATAAAGGAGACCACCCATGATGACATAATGAGAGACACTTTTAAGAAAGGCACGTTGTCCATTACGAGTGAGATCGGGAGGTAGAATGGAAAGGAAAGGTAGTCTACAAACTACTTATACCAAAGGTCACGTGGGTTAGGTGCAATGGTTCGATGGAGTTGACCTCATGAGGTAAATAAGAGGGTGATTGTAACCTTTGTATTGTGACAAATATTTTGAGTCGGGGGTGAAGTGGGTATCGAGAAGCCGGAGGCCATGGTATCCACAAATTTATTAGTAGAACATGTGGGGTGGTTTGAAGTTCATAATGGTCAAAGGTAGTCAAAAGTATGTCGATGTGACATTTGTACTTTTGTAGTATTTCATTACGACACTTGGTATATACCATTGACTTGGTTTATAACTAGTTGGGAATCACCAAAGATATTAATTGATTTAACATCTAGGGAGATGGTGGTTTGAAGGCCTAATACAAGTGCTTCATATTCGGCGATGTTGTTAGTGCAATCAAAATCTAGTTTGAAAGATAAAGGCATAGGTTCACCATCAAGAGGAATGAGGATAACACCTGCACCACCTCCATGCTGACATTTGGAACCATCAAAGAATAAGGTCATCTGGTAAGTGGTATCATCCAAAGAGAGGGTAGTAAATGGATTCATCTGGAAATTGAAGTTAGAGGGTTGATCTCCAGAAAGAGGTGCATCTGCTAGTTGGTCAATGATGGCTTGGCCTTTGACAAACTTTTGATGGATGAATTCGAGGTCAAGGTCTGCAAGAAGCATGAGCCAACATGCAACACATTGATGTTGGTAGGGTTTGGCATACATGTAATGTAGGGGATCAGTGTTAGTGATGACAAAAGGTTTTGTGGTTGAGTAGGTAATGACAAAGTTTAGTGGTGACAAAACTAAGGCTAAGAAAAAAATTTTCAGCATGGGTGTACCTAGTTTCATAGTCTAGAAGTGTATAGATTATGTAATAAACCACTTGATTCTCTATGTGCTACTCATCATGATGAGAAAGCATGACACCTAAGGAATGGTCAGTAGAGAGAAATGTATAGGTAAAAGGGTTGGTCATCTTTAGGAGGAATGAGCACCGATGGTTGGAGAAGGTATTGTTTTAAGGCATCAAAGGCTTTGTGGCATTCATCATCCCATTTGAATGAGATGTCCTTTTTGAGGAGATGATGAAATGGTTGACAATGGTCGAAAAGTTGTGAAATGAACTGATGGATAGATTACAACTTACCTTGAAAAATTTGAAGTTGATGGAGATTAGTAGGTAGAGGAATTTTGAGAATAGCCTTTACTTTAGCAAGATCAACTTCTATGCCACACAAAGAAATGATGAAACCAAGGAGTTTTCTTGAAAGCACCATGAAGACACACTTCTTAGGTTGAAGGTGAACACAATACTTGATGAGGTGGTCAAAGATGACCTTAAGGACTATCAGGTGTTCAGCCTGATGTTTGGATTTGGCAAGAAGGTCATCTACGTAATCTTCCAATATGTGATGCATGATGTCATGGAAGATATAAGTCATGGCTCGCTGATATGTAGCACCAACATTTTTAAGGCCAAAGGCATGACTCGATAGCAAGAAGGTCCCCCAAGGAGTGATGAAGGAAGTTTTGTGTTGATCTTATGGAGTGAGTAATATTTGATTATAACCCAGAAACCATCCATGAGTGATAGCATCTCATGGCCAGGTGGTGAGATCAACTAGTTGGTCAATGCCTGTAGAGGAAAGTCATCTTTGGGGAAAGTGAGGTTGAGGTCATGGAAATCCATGCAAATGTGGAGTCCCCTGTCACTTTTGTGATAGAATGATGTTATAAATCCATTGGGGATAGTCAATGGGTAGGATGAAGGAAACTAAGAGAAGGCATTGAAGTTCTTCTTTGACAAGAAGAGCAATGCGAGGATGCATTTTCCGTAGCTTTTGTTTTATGGGTTTGGCATCAGGAATGGTAATGATATTGTGGACCATAATGTTTGGTCAATACTGGCATATCAGCATAGGACCAAGAAAAAGTGTTGCTATGGTCCCAGAGGAAAGAAGTAAAAGCTTCATGTTCAATGAAGCATCTAAAGATTGGCCTATCTTTAGAATGTGGGTCATCCTAAGTGTTAATGTTGATTTTGATAGTTGATTCATTCAACATGGTTTGTGTCTTAGAAGGTAACAACCGTGAATATAAGAATCTTCTACACCAAGGTAGGTGAGTATAGACTCATCATCCTAACATTGAACAATGTTAATAGAAGGTGTATCATCATCGATCATGTTAGGATACAGGAAGGGAAGAGAAGAGGGAGCCTCACCATCATGTTGATAAGTCAGAGGTCCTAGGAAATTGTGTTTATGAAAAAAAAAGTTAGGAGGAATAGATTCGGGATCTATGGACTCCATGGGTGAAGGTGGTGACATTGGTGAATGGGGTGGAGAAGGTTTGTCTTCCTCAATAAGGTCAATGTGGCCTTCTTGGAAGGTGGTGTGGAAAATCCAATGCCACTACAGTCATTATGTTTATGGGTGGTACATGAAATGATGGTATGGTGGCCTTGTTCATAAAAAATCAAAACCAAATCCTTTCCATGCGCAACGATGAAGGAAAGTGTGGGTGAAGTGGCGTTAGTAAGAGATTGGAGGTCAGATGAAAAATGGTCATGTTTGGGATGGAGGTTGGGTGAATAGGTGGAATTTTCAAGTCCCCATATGTTAGGTTAGTGCGAAGGTGGGGAGGACCATAAGGAAAACCTCACCTACATGTAGTCATAATGAGGGTGTTGCGCACAGGTTTCCATACTCTTGTGGAGTGAGGAATGTGTTGATGTTGTAGAGGTGGTACTCCCCCAGAGTGAGGCATTGAAAAACACCTTCCAAGGGATCGGTAGTCGATATGTGGGTAGCGGGATAGATGAATCACTAGATGATTTAGTTAGAGGGTATCGGTTGGTTGGGAAGTAGATGGGTCATCTGTGAGGCAGGTTACTGCCACCATAGGTAGGAATAGAAAAGTTAGGTGTGGGAGAGGTGGTGGCAGCATTGTGGATGGGGTCATGGGTGAAGGAGAAGTGGGGGTAATGGAAGATGCCTTGACTAGTACAAGTACATCGTTAGGTTGGTACAACATGTTACAAGTTTTGAATGGTGATGGTCGGTGGGATGGTATAGTTATGCCCTTCATGTTTGAATTTTACACAATAGTGTAAATTTGAAGGGACACAACCCATGACACAATCCAAGGTCTTCTTCGAGAAATAGGTTATATTAGAACTCTCCCTCTAAGATGTAGAATAGTTCGGGACAGTGCGAGGGCCTACAAAATGTGGAGAATAATGGTGCCAAGGGTGGAGGTGATGATCATTGAAGGAGTATAACATAACTAGGTTATTATGCATATAATTGGAAGGGATGCACATTTTATTGTATGTGTGGGAGGATATAATGTTAATGCTATCACCACCATCAATCATGACATGTCGTATGTGTATGTTATCGATATAGATAGAAATGAAAAGGGTGGGATCAGGATCATTTGACTGGAGAGGTACAATCTCCTCATCAGAGAAACTGAGGCGGTGACTTGATGAGTGGGCATGGGGGTAGAAGAAGGAGATGATTTGGTAAGTGAGGCCACATGGTGAGGGGTGATAATGGAGGCCACTAGTGTGGGGTCATTGGGTAAAACTTCAATGGATTACAAAACCTCTATAAGGGCTTGTCTATGAGATTCAGAAGTTTGGATGAGATCATACAAAGACATCTTTAGAGGGGACTGATGTAATTGTTTTATCATTGTGCGATGGGTGACCCCATCAGAGATAGGGTATGTGGGTCCTCGAATGGTGATTTTGGGCATGGGTGCAGATGGTATATTGGGCATGGGGTTGGTTGATGGGCTAGTTTATTTTTCTTTTCCTTTGTCTTTCTGGGCATGGTTGAAACTTGAACCATGTTAATATGAGGGGAGGTGGTAAATGGAGAAGGTGTAGGATGAGTAGTGTAATGACATGATGGGAAAAAACCTAACGGTGGGGAAAATCCTTGTGAAGTGAGTTAGGCACACCGGCATTTGGGTGGTGATTTGGCCAATTCTCTGATATGAACCATGTTGATCTCAAATTTTGGAGGTGGAAAAAAATGGTTGTGGGGGTGGAGATGTTGGTCATTGAAGAAGCAAGGGACGATAATGTGTGTAATGATAGGTGAAGGTGGAACATGGTCCTCATCAAGAAGGTCATCATCGTCAAAAAAAAAATCAGGAGGAAAAATTGGAGAAGAACGGTTTTTAGAGCCTTAAAATTTTCTACATCATGTCCTGGCACACGATGATAGGCACAAATCTTGGTTTCATCAAACCCTTTTGGTTTGGTTTGAGAGGATCGTAAGGTCGAAGTGGTGGTAATGTGATGACGGAAGTCTCTAAGAGATTGGTTAAAATGTTGGCGTAGGACCTTGCTAATGGATCACAATGGGAAGTGAGCATGGGTTTGGGTACAAGTGTGGATGATCATGAGGGAAGAGGCTTTATAGGAGGAGGAATGGGTTGGTCCACTAGTTTGGTAAGTGGTATTGTCTTATGTTTTGATGGCATCTTCTTAGGTAAAGGTGTGGTAGAAGAACTAACATTGGAAGGTTTTTTGGTTTGACTACCTTATTAAAGGGTAGTGGGTTCTTATCTTTGGGTTATACCTTCTTGGGTAGAGGTGACATGGGAGTACAAGATGCAAAAAGGGAAAGCAGATGGTGGAAGAGGACAAGTTACCCATGGGGACAACTGAGTTGCAGTGGAAGTGGCTAGTAGAGGTTGGGTGGAGGGTATGGGTTGAAGTCATATAGGAAAATTTGGGGTTATAGAAACTGGTGGAGGTATAGGTGGTAAGAAGTGCATGAGTGAGGGTGAATGTGTTTTTTTTTGGGTGAATGAGGTGTAACAAAGGCTCGTGATGCAGCAGTAGGTTGTTTAGACTTTTGATTGGCCTTGGGTAAGAGACTGTTTGATCAGGTTGATGGATGGGGCCCTAGGATGGATGGAAAGGGGAAGGTGACAAAGGTGTGGTAGGTGAGACCGGTGTATGTGCCTATAAGGTTTTCTTCCTTTTAGGTGGAGGGATAATGTTGGTGTGGGTTTGGGAAGATGCGGCTAAGTCTAATTTGAGTGGGTGAGTAAGGCTTGATGTCGGCATGACACCCAAGGTAGTGATGGGTCTAGATATGGGTGAGGAGATAGGTGTGGGTAGGTTTTTAGGTCTTGGAATGGTTTTAGTTGTGGGTAGAGGTTTGGATGTAGGTAGGGATGATGAAGAAGAATCCATTTCAATAGGAATGGTTAATTTTGATCTAGTTGTTGGAAATACCTTTGGGTAGATCATGGAAGTATCCTTAGGAAACATTCACATTTGGTTTGAAAAGGGAATCCGAAGACATCCCTTGAGCATGGAATTATCAACATAATCTAAGCAATCAGCTAGCTTTGAAAATAGGAATAATGTAGAATAAGATTGAGTTGGTTTGGTGGTAATCCTTGTAAAAATATATTTTGTGAGATAGGGAATTGGATAGCCTTGGATTCTGTGGGTAAAAAGTCGATATCATATCAATGGGGTCCTAGGGATGCTTTGAGGGAGAATTTCCCCAATGTAGTGGCATATCTGAAGACTCTCCCATGGATAGGAGAGATAACATGTGGGGTGAGGTAGACTTATTCTTTTATGGAGGAGAAGATGATGATGATTTCCATATGGATGGGAGAATTAAAAGTGTTGAGTGATCGGTAGGTTGTGAGGTAGACTATGAAATGGCATTAGTATAAAGTGTGGGTTCCTCCATGAGAGCAAGGGGAGATGAGATGAAGGGGATCCTCTATAGATGAAGGAGTAGAAGAGATATGCTCCTCTCTGGGTAAAGGGGATCATTCCAAAA
The DNA here is from genome assembly GCA_018340775.1 of Taxus wallichiana var. yunnanensis. Lineage (NCBI taxonomy): Eukaryota > Viridiplantae > Streptophyta > Pinopsida > Cupressales > Taxaceae > Taxus > Taxus wallichiana. The sequence goes on from CM031242.1 coordinate 570,842,397, forward strand.
TTTCCTCAATAGAAAAAATAGGTGGGATTTGAGGAATGACTGGTACAATATCAAAAACCACGTGGACTTCACGGACATTACTGTCACTAGAGGAAGGTTCACTATTTTGATTAAATGATGGCTTATGGTTAGGGAATGATTTTGTAAATATTTTCAAATTTTTTATTTTCCATCGCATTTCGGCTTTCCACGATGAGGTATCCATTTCTATCATCTCTTGGACAATGTTCTTAAAATTTATGTAGTTACCATCACTATGGCATTTGACATGATGGTAATTAAAGTATTCGTGTTCCTTATACCATATAAGCATAGGGTGAGTGGGATTGAAACCTATATGAGGCTTTATGGGAGGAATTGTAATGGCTCCATCTTTAAGAATCTTTTCCAAGACTGAAGAATAGGGTTCTCAATTGATGTGTACTTCTATTACTCCTGCTGGAACTAGAAGGTCTAGATAGGGAAAGATTGGAAGAAGGTTGGGATTGATTAGAGGGATGAGATGGACCTACTTTGATAACTACCACATTGGTATATCCTTTGGCCTTTGAATAATTATTTTGAGGTTTTAAAGATGAAGAAGAATCGTTTGGTTTGAAGGGCGTTCTTGTTTTGTAATTGAATTTTCTTTTCTTCAATGGCAATAATTTCTAGCTTTCCTACCATGGTGAATACTTCATCAAAGGTTTAGAAGTTTTGTATCTATAGAATTGGTGAGATGTGTTTGGAACAAGCTCTAGTGAACAACTCAATAAATTCAGTTTGAGTTACTTGGAACATCAATTGGTTGATAAGACTCCACCATTGAGCAACAAAATATGTAATAGATTCATCTTCATATTGTCGTGTTGAATACATGTTGGTCATGGTGACCTTCTTGACTAAATTGATCGAGAATTGGTCTAGGAATTTCTGAGCCACTTGGTTGGAGTAAATGGAATGTCTAGATAAAGTTTTGTACCAATCTAAGGCGAGGTCTGTGTGGGACATGGGAAATGTTCGCAAAGAAAAGCATCATCATGGGAAATGAGGTAACACCCATTTTTGAATGACTGCAAGTGTTGTTGCAGGTCCTCTTTACTATTGAAACGATTGAACCTGGTAATTTCCCAATGTGCAGGGTATGGGAAAATAGGAATGGATCAATGAATAGGCTCATTATAGTTTTTTTCATAGCTTAGGGAGTTACGAGAGTCAGAAACTGATGCTTCTAATGTCTACATATTTTCCATCATCATCCTAATGAGGTCGTTGGTGGGTTGTGAGGAATTTGTTCCTCCCACAATAAAGGGAGGTTGATGATGGGTGTATGATGTAGATGAAATCCTAGTACATGAGGGTGCGGGATATTAAAACTACAAAGGTGGTATAGATACAGGAATGTACCCCAAATAAGTATGGGTGTATGTTGTGAGGTGGAATGCTTTTCCTCATAACTCACACCTCAAAACATTAGTCAAGAACAAAGCTAAGAAAAGCATGTAATCCTGAAAATGAATTTATGTTTGTTTTAGCTTATGCTATTAAGACTGACTTGTGAATTTAGAATAGAGTTTTTGGTTAGGAAGGTGTCCTCCAAAGAAGGAAATCTAAAGGTGAGGTTTTGGTTTATGTTATTGTGGGGTGGTCCTTTCTCTGAGGTGATGACTGGATAGAGATAACCAGTTAGGTACCCACTGTCAATCCTTTAATTGTGTGATCGTTGATAGATTCTTCTAGGTGGGATGTTGTTTTAAAGGATGTGTAAATTCAAATTTGTGTGGTTTGGAAAAGAGAGAGAAGAGAGAAATGTGCTTTCTACGGTTCAATTGTGTCAACCATTAGCTGGGCATGACTTCCAACATATACATTTCCCTCATTTTTAAATGTGAGCTAATAATGCAACATACAAGGATGAAATGCAACAAGATTTTAAACCCAAATCCACAAATTATATTTAATGAGAGAAATAATGAATAGGAAAGAGTATGTCTTTCACTAATGCAATATAAAACAAAAATAAGTGTGTATTTTAATCTAAACTATGAGTGTCACTGAGATAAGTAGGAGAAGAAGAATGTTTCCAAGGGAGAATATTTAATGTGAAATATCTTTCAAAAATAAATAAACACAAAATGATTCCCTAAAAATGAAAAATTCAAAGAACCAAAGTGGGTCCCACCAGAATATGCCAAATTTTTTTGCCGAATAGTGGTGTGTATGTAAGAACAAAATAGATAAGGTAAGGGTGAGGAGGAATACCTTTGAGTGAAGGTGGAAGGTAGAGTGCGAGCGTTCTGATTTCCCGATCCAATGCTGATCGTGAGAACTTCATTTTTCTAGGAGAAACTACTTGTAAATACAAACAAGACCACAAAAGGAATATTAAACAATATATGTTAGTGGACTGCCTAGCGTATACTAGATCCGGAAGTGTAGTACTTCCTAGATGGCTGTCAATCCACTATTTAAAATAACTTAATGCAAGAAATGATGTAAACCAATAATTTCCTACTATAGTTGATATGATTTAGGTATCTCATTCAAGTACAATAAAAAAATATAATCTAACAGGCTAGGTTATGATCATATATGGAAGTCAAATAGGTAAATAAAGTGGGTGGGATAGGTCATGGTCAAGATTTAGGTGATTTGGGTTGTTTGGATGAAAGGTATGATGTTGTTATTACAAGAAGGTTTTCCAAACACGAATACTCGACATCGTATGGTATGGATGATGCTAGTTGAGAGGAAACTAATGATGGTTCGGGTTAACCGGCATTGGTAGGGTTAGGATGATAGAAATTTAGTGAAGGTGGGTTTTGGTGATTCTCTGGTAATTCCCAGGGAATGGATAGATAATGGGGAGGTAGATGATAGTTTTGGGGGTCGTTAGAGGTTCCTAGAGTTAGGTATGGGAGGCTGGAAGGTTTTAGGTGGTTGGGTAAAGGGATTGATAGGGAGGTGAGAGGTGATGGGATGCAAAGGAGATTAGAACTCCCAAATAGAGATGAAGAAGCTAATCTAAATAAATATGGGAAGGTGCAGATCCAAATGTACTTATTGGTGTTTGCAGACCTAGTGGTTGGATGGAGGTGATGGTTGATCTATGGAACTAGTGGTAATTTTCATGGTTTTACTTCTTGGAATGTTACCGTGAATGATTTCCTTTCATATCAATGCTTGGTTGTTGGTTCAAGATGTTTGGATGTGTAGGAGTGCTCTGGTGCGTGCTTGCATGCAGATCTCTCTTCTCTAAACTCAAATAATTCTTCCAACCTAAAAAAAGGTTACCAAAGTGGATATATGTTAACTGACAATGGTTTAGAGTGACCGACGTTGGTTTCCAATTGACCAACATCGGTTAAGGTGGAAAATCCTAGGTTTTCTAAAATGACAGATCTTAGCAATATTTTTGGCTAGCTCTTTCCATTCTCACGGATCACAATGGAATGTTGCACTTAGATAAGTGGGAATGTGGTTAGAGGAAGAATAGGCATGTCATTTTAGGGTTTAATTAAGTCCTAGTTAATTAAGGTAGGTAGGAACAAGTCTTAGTTAGTTATGGTGAGTGGATATTGAGTCCTAGTAAAAGGAAACATGCTAAGATTGGGTTTATGATGAGGTGTCTAAGTGAAGTGGTGGGGTGAGGTGTCTAGGTGACGTGGAAATTAGTTTAATTAAGGTAATTAAATAATGAATATTTTGATAATGGGCATTAATTTAATTGTGGATAATTAAATTAATATACATGTGGGGTGAAGCAGAGTGTGACCTAAATTTGGTGTCTACAATAGGCATGTCTCAGTAGAGCATGTATGAGTTCCATGTGGTAGATATAATTTCCCAAAAGGTAGATGTGAGTTAAAATACGAGAGCCATCCGTTGAGTTGGGGTTCTTGTGTAATGACCTAAGTTGTAACGGTTATCCCGAGTGTTGTTGGAAAGGAAGAGTAATGATCAAAATAGAAGGAAACTAGAGATGAATAAGGGTATAAAGAAAGACTCAAACCAAGGGTGTGAAGCAGGGTGTTGAACTAGGAAGAAAGAAATAGGACATGACTGGAGGGGGTTGCAAATCCATGAGTTATATGTGAGTGCAAATAAGCTTGGAAACTAGTGAATTCATTGCTTGAGTTAATGGAGAAAAAAAAAATAAACTTCAATGTTAAGCCAAGATGACACAAAGTGATCTAGAAACCTAACATAGGAGGTTCAAGTCATATCTAGCACCAAGCAAACAAGAATTTGAGAAGAAACAAAAATGACTTGGGAAGAGAGCAGGGGTGAGTCACAAGGGTCGGAGAGAGGAATAATGCAATATGGTTTTATTCCAATAAGGACACAAGCACCTCATCCAAGACAAGAGTTGTGAGTGAGCCAAAGAAATGTAAAATGATCCCTTCAATAACAAAGAAATTATATTAGTGGTGATGAAATGAAGGCAATGTGATGAGTTGTCAAATGAGCTAGGGTAGCTCGGTTCTCAACTCGGTAAGTTGGGTCCGAGTTATACTCTTAAAACATCTCTTTCAACCCTTTAAAACACCAAAGCAAAACCTTCACCCCTATTATTTTTGCTTAACCCGTACACTTGGAATACTAGAAAAAAACACACCTAGCACATAACCAAGTATGAAAACCCTTGAAAAGTTAAGTAAAACACTAAAGAAAATATTATGTAACTTACACATCAAACTACAAGATAGATATTAGTAATAAACCATAGCAAGAGACATGATTTTGAACTTGAGCTCGATACCATGACGAAGGAAGAAGGACTAGGATCTAGAGAGAATCTGTGCACATCAAAGATTTTTACTCAAAATGAGAGATGAAGTAGATTCAAGATTTTAACAAGATCTCAACCATAAAAATGTGCATGCATTAAAGGAAACAAATTTCCATTCTCATATATCAAGAAGAGAGGTTTACATACAAGGGAGTGCTGAGTAACTCCCATGTCTATCTAATCATACCTCTATGATGGAAAAGAGGAGTTAATTTCTGAAAGGGAAATGTAAATCTGATATGAAACAACTTACACATATGATGTATTTCATGAAAAAAATTGTCTTAACTACTATGACACATATTATCCATACTCTCACATAAGTGAGATGACTCACCTAGTGAGGTGGTAATACACCTAATACATAAATTTAATATGGAAAATACCAATCACACTAACAATTTCATGGTATGAATGAAGATGTTGGTGTTTTCACATGTCTTTGTAGATGAGACAAAAGTCACAAAAACACTCTCCAAGCATCATAAGGTTTTGAAAGTTTATATACATGTTAGTGAAATAATCTTGTGACTATGTTCTTTGTCTACCATGAATGTTCACACCCATATGAGAAGAAGAGAGGTAATGGAATGTTTTCCTTGACCTAAAGCACTCCAAACACATTTTCATGTCATGAACATCATGAAGAGTCATAAGGTTTTGAAAGTTTATACACCTGTGTTAGTGAAATAATCTTGTGACTATGTTCTTTGTCTACCATGAATGTGCACACCCATATGAGAAGAAGAGAGGTAATGGAATGTTTTTCCTTGACCTAAAGCACTCCAAACACATTTTCATGTCATGAACATCATGAAGAGTCATCTGTCCTATTTTCATTACTTAACATGAGCTAAAATTCTATCTCTTACACTCAAGTTGAAGACTTGTTTTGTAGTTCATATACCTAGTAGAGCATATGAGCTCTAATGGAGGCTTGAAGGAAAAATAGTGAGTTAAAAATCTTGTCAAATATTTATAAGGAAAGGAGATGATGTTTTTAATGTACAAAAACCTTCTAAATTTTTTTGCATGGTCCATGTTGGTTAGAATACAAAGAAGACTAAGTTAATAAGAAGACAAGAAAAATAAATCGTTATAATTACAGATGTCACATGAAAATTGAATGTTTTCATATGCTTTATATGTGCAATGAGTTCAGTAATTTTTTCATGTTCTTAGTTAGGTCTTATAACTATCATGAAAATTTCATGTAAGTTTGGTGCTTGTAGGTGACACCCTACGTAATTAATAACATGTGAAATTGTGACAATTTGATGTCACATAGAACCTTGTGAAAGAGTTAAAGAAGTTAGAATTTGAAGGGGTTAGAATGTGAAGTGTAAGATGAGGTTATCCTCATGTATATGAAGGTCTTATTGTGTATGAAAAATATTTCTTGAGTATAATATTGTATAAAAATGAGATCATGAGGGATGAAGTTTGAGAGGTGAAAAGAGAGATTTATCCAAGCATGTGTGGGCCTAAGTGAGGATGTGTAAAATTCTTTATGAATAATTAATTAGTAGTTTTATAAGATGATGAAGAGTTATAGGTATAGCATAGGTTCATCCAAGAATTTATCTATGACAATATGTGTATGAAAATGGAATTTTAAGAGTCTATTGGAAGTATTATGAGAAGATGAGAAAACAATTAAATCAAGGTGTGTGAAGGAGGATGAACATATAGGAGATGAAGAATATATCACAAATGTGTTGTCATAAACAACTAGGTTAGATGAATTTGATCAAAAAATTTGTAAAATACTAAGTGGGAGAGCTTAACAAACTAGGATTTAGTGCTTCCATGCAAGTAGGTGCTTAAAAATGTTGTCAAGTGGGTGCTTGATAGAATTGTTGGACTGGGTGTTTAAAGTTGAGTGAGTGCTCGACAAATTGAAATCCTTTTAATATATTATAGGAAAAATTTCCATATTAGTGCATTGATTTCAATGGTTTTTCTCCCTTTAAATATTTCCCGCATTAACCATTGTCTTCATATGTACATGCTCTTCATTTTATTATGTTTAAATGTCATTGTTTCTTCATTATAGAGGTTAATCAAGATTGAATGGCTTGTTGATTTTTTAAAAAAAAAATCAAATGTGTACTAAGAAAAAATTTACCCCTCCCCTCTTATTGTTTGTGTTTCCAATAATTGGTATCAGAGAAAGGTCCTTGTGAAATAAGTATGACATCTTTGAGGAGGTCCTTGATGCACAAGCATGGGTAAATTATTTGAAGCAATTTTGAAAAAGAATTTGTAGATTTCCAAGTCTCTAATTTAGGGATTGAAAAATAAGATCAAATTTATTTATTTTGGGCATGGAAAATCTTTTAAATATATGAAATCTCAAGTTGAGAGTGTGTCAAAATACCTAAAGGAAAAATAAGATGATTGTATTATATATGAAGAAGAATTGAGATATTTAAAATCTTAATTAGAAGAAGTAAACATCAAGTTGAAGATATATGGAAATTTGGAGAAGATCTCTAAAGTTCTTAATAGAATTTTGGAAAGTAAAAGAGAAACAAGTGATAATATAGGTCTAGGTTTCCAAGGAGATCATATGGAGAAGTTTGAAGATGACAAGGCTTGTTTAATTAGAAAATAAAAAATGAATGAGGCTAAGGAGAAAAATTCAATAAGGTCAAACTCTCTTAATAAATCTAATGCATCAATGTATGAAAGATATTTTAATGGATATTTCTATATGTGTAATGGTCTTGCACATATATCTAAGGACTGTAGGAATTTTTTTAAAGATAACCATCAATGGAAATATAGCAGAGATGAGAAATCAAGGAATGTTTTATGCTCCAATTGTCAAGAGAATGGTCATACTACTAAGTATTGTCTTTATGAACCATCTAGTCAGATTTGGAGAAATGAAGGCCCTAAAGGTTAGGATGCAGTTATGTGTTATAACTATAACAAGGTTGGATAGGTTTCTAGGAATTATTATGGTCATGAGGCTACTAATTGTGGTTGGAATATCAATTCACATCAATCTAGAAGAAAGAATGGTGTTGTGTTAAAATTTTCATGGACAAGGACATATTACAAGATATTGCTATCAAAATGAATCTCCTAGGTTAAGAAATAGCTTTTAATAATTCCAAGGGAAAGATAAGTGGGTATTAAGAAGGAATCCAAATCCTAAGAGTGAGTTCTAAGTCAGTCATGTCCGAGACAACACTTTAAACGAAGGATGTTAAGCATATATACAAGGTCAAGGAAAATGATTCTAGGTTTGAAGAGGAAAAGAATGACAACAAGAAAGTATATGAAGATGGTAGAAAGGAGAAGTAATCAAAGATAGTAATATGATATCCTAGTTCAAACAAGATATCAAAAAGTGTTGATAAATTTGAGAAGGAAAAAGACAAGCCTAATGCAAGTCATGAAGGACTTTTAGCCCTAACTGAGAGAGAGAAAGTGAATGAGGTGCATCATGTATGTTTTTCGGATTTCAATTAGAAGATAGAGATATAGGTGATGAAATTATCATACCTACAAGGGGATATAAGAATAATGAGAGGATCTCAAGGGAAAAAAAGAGAATATAAAGTCTTTGAGATCTTGTGATGACAATATACTGTTTTAGTGATCTAATAATCATTATTTGTCTTCTCTATGCTTTTATAATACATTTATCATATGAAGGAAGCATGGTGTGTTCTTGAAGGTCCATTACCATCTATAACTACTGATAAAATTCCCCACAATGTTGTAAATATGTGAATACACAAAATGTATGTTTGATTATCTCCTTTTATAAGGTATGTGAGCATGTCTCGCACTTTATAGAGGTTATGTGAAGTCTTCAAAAGAATTACAAGGATGTGAATTTTGTTTTTGAGATCATGTATTTGTATAGTTTAGTTATTTGTTCTCAATTAGTCCATCTATCCTTGATCAACTATGCCACGGTGGTATGTGATGATATCCACTCTAGTCTTCAAGAATAAAATCATGAAAGATGTAAAAGGTCTACAACTAGGTATGTTTGAGACTCAATTGCTTATCCTAATATGTACTAGTAATGATTAATTAGATGTAAACAAGATGCAAATGTGATGAGATTACTATATTCATTATAAGTTATTGAAGGATCAATTTAGTCTACTCAAACATGTATCTATGATCATTAATCAATCAAGTCTGTCATGTCTTATAAAGAAGAAAAGTATATAGTCAAATATCTATGAAAGATAAAGTGAATCTTAATCATAAAATGATTGATTTTCAAGCTCTCTGGTGCAAGAATGAAGGATAATAAGGTCATGGTGTCACTAAAATTTCTCTAGGTTGTTGCAAACACAAGCACTGAGAGGGAAGGGATGAATAATTACTTCTCAATACTTTGAAATCATTTCAATCACCTATTAAACCATTCAAACGTGATTATCCTTACCATGATATGACCAAAACATTCACACATAAGAAAATTAAGATCCAGTACACATGAACACACTATTTAATGTGGTAAACCCTTAAAGGGAGAAAACCCCACTCAAATAAATGTTCCGGTGTGGACTATTGTCCAATAAATATTACAGAGATTTCAATTTTTGAGAATCCACACAAATTGAAGCACCTACTAAAAAAATTATTCAAGCTTCTACTTGACCTTTAGCAAGCTCCTACTTGCATGGAAGCTCCAAATCCTAAAAATTCAGTCAAGCTTCTACTTGACCTTATGTAAGCTAAAACTTACAAGGAAGAAATAACTCCTTAATTTTCTAAGAAAAAAATAGACTGTTATAAGGTTTTGATCACTTTTATCTAGTTTTCTGATACAAAAAATTGTGATCTCTTATCCAACTCTTCTTCTCTCTCTTCATCTCCATTCTTCACTAAAAATGACTCATTTATCTTCTCATCACTTCACACTGGTGCAACCACAATATTTAAGTCATGTCTTACACACACCTATTTATACCTCATTTAGATATACATATATTCATCTTTCTCCTATGTCATTTCATGATACTGATAAGCTCATGACTCACCACATACTACCTTCAATATATCTCATTTTCCATACATATTTTTTCCTCACATACACAAGTATGAAACTATCACGCTTTGAATCCTCAAAAATTTCATGCACACTAAGGCATAATAATACATGATAATTACATGCTCTTAAAATTCACCTTCCTTACACATTCACCCCTTCATCTTCTTGACCATTCAACTCATACAAGGGTGAGGATGACATCATCTAAAAACTATCATAGTGCAATTATTACCTCTGCAAGTGTGTCAACTTTTGGTACATACCTTATATGACCTATTAAGACACTTCATATTCTTATAAGGTACTTGGAACACCTTCCTAAACTTTCTCGCCTACTTGAAGAGACTGAAAATATTGCATAATGACACCTGAAAACTCGGACTTGTAATGATTATGTCAATAGTGTCTTCTTCATCCACATGGAGTTCTTTTTCCTCTAGTTGTTCTAAATAATTCCAAGGATTATGACCATACATGTGAATTATAAATGACCTATTATTGTATTATACCACCTTGAAATTACTTGTAACTCACCACTCTTTCAATAAGGCTTCATTAGGATTGACATTCTCAACTACATGTATAGACTTCAAAACATTGTCTTCAACTTGGGTGTATGAGGAACACTATAAATTCATGTCATGCAATGAATTTAGGTAAATCTCCTTAGGATGTTTGAAACATCACCATGGACTTGGAGTAGTAATAGCATCTTCATGTTATCCATGCAATGCATATTAGATCAAGTTCACTCAAGGATTTTCATACTAAAAATCAAATTCTTGACAAAGTGAGTTAGTACATGTACTAAAACACCTATCCATTGCTCCAAATTCACATTTCTATAAATCTCACATCCTTACTCAACTAATAAAATAAAACATATTCCATCATTTCAAGGTATATGGATCAGATATGCATGCATTTCAGAGACTATTTATACTAGCTTTTAGACCAAAAATCAAGTCTTGCTCTAGATCTCTTCCAACAATCCAAAACATAATTTCATGTCAAACCTATTCTTGGAACACTTTCTATGGGACCTATAATTCATCAGAAAAACTTTCATTTTCATAGATTGAGTTGAAGACTTCACATTTGCACTATGGTTCTTTAGTAATGAGATAATTTTAGACCATTTGAACTTAGACCTAAAACCACTTCACCTGATAATTTCATGAGCTTCAACATGTCACATCGGACCTATAAAAACCTTCCATGTTCATATTGCAATTCAACAACATGATATCACATACAAAATCCTTCAAATTAACAAGACTAATTTTTCCTTTTCTAGCCACCGCTATAGGTCATCTTGGATGAAATTGTTCACCATTTATTTACAAAGGACCCACCTAAAAATTCTCTTGAGAACTTTGGGAACATCCCAAGAATTTATCCTAAACCAAGCCTTTCACCATGAAGCTCTTAGCTCATGACTCCACATGAAAATATCTTTAAAACAAGCACATAGTTGTAGCTTCCCGTTATCTTGGAGAATGAGACCACCACAAAATTAAAGTAGGATGAGTCCTCTACATTCGTAAGTCATCAATTTATCTCATTCAAGTAATTTTGTGCCCAAATTATTCAATTCTTCCCAATCACTTTCGATGAGGGGTTTTGAACCTACTTATGTTGTTAACATTCATTCATATAGCATAGACAATCATTTTAAATCATTCTAGTTGAAAAATTATCTAGAACTCGATGCCCTAACATTAGTGAAAATATTAGGCCACCATGCAGATGTTTAACATGTCAATGAGCACATCAAAGTCAACCCTCGAGCTAGAAATGACTATTTGGAGAACTTAATAGGACGTAAAATCAAATTTCTTGCTTTTACTTTTGACTTGTGACTTGAGATTTTTTCCACAATGTTGTATGAACCTCCTTCACATCTCTTAATGCTTAGCTAGGTATGTTCTTATCTAAAATTCATCATCTACCTAGGTTTTCACATTCTTACCTTGTTTTTCTCAATAACATGCCTTCAAATGACTTTAAACATGCTTCAACCAACTGAGTTATGTCCTAAAAAACCTTCCACATGTCCTTTATAATGTCACAAAATTATCCTCATTCTTTAACTCATCTACATTATCTTTATTTGCATCATACTCTATGTTATGATTGCACCGAATCTCTAAATTAGGACGAGTTGAGTCTGTCTCACCTCATACTTCATGAACCCTCCCTATTTTCATCATGTACCTACCTTAAGATTCCCTCTTCATTTTTTCCAATCCTTGACTATGCTTATCCATCTGCCTCATGCCTCAATTCCTTCATTCTAGGTCATCTTGTTGACTATACCTAAGGATTGGGCCTACTAAAATAAGATAGTCACACTAATTACACTCATGCAGCTTTGTATTCATTATGTTGAATGTATTTTCACATCATACATCTACTAGATCATCTAATATATAAACTTGACATGTTGTCAAAACCATCCTGCATGTACAAGATACTATCTCCTCAATATATCAAGTTACAATCATGTGATCTCACGTAATGCCTTGTCCTTCCTTATCACACTCACTCCAAGATTTAATCTTGATCTCCTTCATCCTGATTTAACACTAATGATTTGTTTACATCAATGAAAACTCAACATTCACATACTAATAATATCCCCTTAGTCATTAATGAAAACCTACCTGGTTCTTCTCCTCGCTTTTTGAATTAATGAAATAGTGCATTCCTTTATCTCATGGTAATTTCTTCATAAATTTTTTATACCTCTTCTTGGTTAGAAACATAAACCAAAATCATCACTCTAATCTCGCTACCTTGTTTATTATTCCATAACCCTATTTTTTTCTTATTCATGCATTGAGATCATTATTGATCCCCCGAGAAAATTCCTTCATAGAAAATACACATGACAACCGACTAACCTTTGAATGATAACTTCCTCCTAACTCACAAGTATGTATTCCTAAGCTCAAGAATCTCAAAACTAGTCTTAATCTTGTTATGTATTAGTTACAATAATAATTTAGGCCTTATCTCCCTACACCAAACTTTTAGAGAAAAATAACTCAAGTTTTCCTTATTGTATAAGCCTATAGAGCACTTAGACCAACCCCTTATGAATCCTCCTAAATTATGCCATCTATATCTGACTAATAGTACAAAATTTAGATCTCATACTTCGTCTTTATGTCATATATGTAAAATAACATCGTAGCTCCGCCTGATTTTTCTTTTTCAAGTATTTATTACCTTTTAGTATGGATTAGTGACTTACATGGTTACAAAACTTGTTCTTATTCTCATATATAGGAAATCATAAATAGGTCTCCATTTCTAACATCTTTTATCACGTGTAACTCTTTCTTGAATATTAGAGACATATCCCCGCCTCATATAGTATTATCAACCTATAGCTCATTTTTGTAGCTCCAAGAACCAAAGTAGTACCCGATTCAAGTACACTATTGATTTTTTCTAGTCCCACATGCCCTCTATTATCATCTCCTAGGGATAAATATCACTCTAGATTATTTCTAAGTTCATTTAATAATTTAACTTTATCATTTATAGGTTGTAGCATGACCTTCATAACCTTTATAATGATCATGAAAACGTCAAGAAATGGATCAACAGACATACCTTACACTTGAATGCATTTGCATAAGCTTCATGGATCTCTATTATGATTAAACTCTTCAGTATATATCTCACAAGTATTGTAAGTCATCTTGGCTTCAAATACCCTTGTCCAGGTCGACAATAGTCATGTACATTCTCACAAACATGTATGCAAATAGAGAAACTGATTTTTGGTCTTCATAGTACTGATCAAGTTTCATACTTTTGAATGCAACCTCTATGATGTATGATCATTATTAGTTCATTAGAAGGTGTTAATTTAAAACTTTGATCTAGAATTGAATTATGACTACATTGTAGGACTTTGTGTGCACACACATACCTAATAAATCTCATTCCTTCTTAGACTAATTTCCGATAAAGTATTATCTCTTCAATTGAACTTGAATTCTTATTGAATGGAGATCACCTCATTTAGGACTTGTACCCCTGTATACCTTTTTAAAATCTCTAAAATTTTAGTTGAGACTGATCCATACATCTTAAAGCATTCCTATACACAAATTTGATAGAAAGTATACCAAGTAAGAGACCATCTTTGATCTTCAAAGTTTGACAATGCTCTACATTTATTCATAGTTCATACAATCTCCATGGGACATAACCACACTTAATATACCTTAAACAAGAAACAATGATCCCGACATCACACCCAACATTATGTAATTTACAAACATACCTTATGAGCATATTTTATCTTTTTAATTATGATCACCGAGACAAGTTACCTTCCTTATCTTTAGAGACCTGGTTCTAATGATCATATCATAGATGAAATAATCCAACACCTTTTCACTATCACACTTTTATACCAAATTTTGAACTAGGATCATTTTATATTCTTGGAGCACTCTTTCTCAAATCTCTACGAATCTCTCTTTCCTAATTTGATGAATCCCACAATAGAAATATGATTTTTCAACTCTCTTAGAATGATAACGATCTCCACTCTTAACCATCTTTGCATCACTTTTGAAGACTTTTGACCTTAAAACATTAACCTCAACTTAACCAAACCAAAATATGATCATGAATTCACTTTTACCAAAATTTGACCAAGTTTGAAACCCTCATGCAAACCATAATACATGACTTAACATAGATTTTGATTGAGATAGACCTATGGGTTTTACATTCAAGCTATACTTGATGATTTGACCTCAATATTTGAGCATGACCTCTTATGATTCATACAGCTAGCACTTTTGATCATCTTATTGACTTGACATAATGTGAGAGAGCATCATTACCAGATTATCATTTCTACAAAAATGGGGAGCACTTCCAACTTATTTTTGATTGAAATGATATAATAAATTATACAACCACATCTCATGATTGCTTAGAAACCCATGCACATACTTTAATAGACTCAGGTATCTTTAGTGACTTCATGACTCTATTTTCCTTCATTCTTACACCATAGATCTTGAAGACTTAATCTTTCATAGATCCTTCATGGAATAATTTCCTTTATCACGTAACTTGATGTACATTGATGGAATCTAATGATTTAATGATCACTGAAATATTCTTAATCATACGTATATTTTCACTTATCCACTAGGAATATTATTTTCCTTCATTTATGAATTATACCTTCACACCTTATGGCATATAATTAATTCAGAGCACATGCATATTCTTCTTCATCCGATTAGCATCTTCAAGACTACTTCAAATTTGTACACTATTGAAAATAAAACACATTCAATTCTTAAGGTTAGTTTTGTCATGATTTTTATAAGGGAAAATTTCACACATGAAAGCATGATAAATATACCCTACCATGAAAATTTTTATTCAAAGGTTATCCCGAGCCCTCCTCTAGACCATCCTAACCACCGTAGTAGCCATATCCAATCCTTTTGAGTGTTAAAATGTGCCATGTAATCATTTTAATAAGTGATTTAGTGATATCCATTCTATTCAAGAATTTTGAAGATAATATTCTCCAAGACAAGATCTCTCGAGAAGCTTAAGAAAAGGGTTGTTCTCTCGGTCTTCATGAGGCTGGTACACCCCTAAGGGAGAATGAAATACTAAAGCTCATCAAGGAGTAAGAGAGTTAAGAATTTTGTGTAACTAGTATTGGAAGAATTTGGGAAGTTTCAGAGGTTTTGGAGTAGTTTCAGCAAGTGGGTCCTAGAGGGTGAAGCAGGTGTACAAAGTGGATAAACAACCCCGAGCTTTAGAAAGTGATTCTAGTAGCTCCATGAAGAGTTTAAGGCAAAAAAATATCATCATAAATCTGATTCAAATCTCTAAAGGATGGTGGTCTCACATTTTTCACAAGACTCGGAAATTCTACCCACATCTTATTTTCAGCATGCACGACCTTAGAGTTTGAATAAAAATACTATAGTTTCAAAGGTTGTAAGTAGAATAAAGGAATGATACCTAAGCCATTGTGTTCAAAAATATTTTTAAATCAATTTAATATAAATAAGTGTCGAAAAATACAAATGGGAGATGAAGTTTTGTGTCGTCGACTAGTCATTCCCAAGGTACGGTTGAGGAGTTAGAAAATTTTCAAGCTTGAAAAATGAGCCAATCAGAGAGTGGCGCACTTTTGTGCACCAACCGTCCCAAAATTTTGGGAATTTTGAGAAAACAATTTTTTTTCCCCCACTCCCATTTAATCCCTTGGAATATGATGTGACCATTTTGGAGCTCCAAATGACCGCTTAAGCACCCATGTACTGATTCAAAGCCCCGTTAATGCAAAATTACAACACCCCCAAATGGCCTAATTTTGAATGGGGCATCTGGTGTAATCTACATAACATGGGACCATATCTCAAGTTGTGGGACTTGCAAACTTGAGATGGTCCTCCGACAAGGATGACTTCCTCTACCTAATCCTAATGCTAAACTACTCCTAATGCAAAAAATATGCCTAACTATAACTATCCTAACAATGCTAAGGAGACAAGGAGAGAGAAAGTGCATGAAATGGGAAATCCTACACTAACGAGGTGATAACACTAGAAAAAAGGGGTGAAATACTCTACCGAGGAAGGAAGAAGAAAAAAATTAGAGCTGGGAGAGGTTAGAACAATGAGTGACACAGACCCAAAATCCATTTTCCATATGTACTCCATGAAACACAACATCTTTCACCTGCAAGTGTGAAATACATGCACATAAAACAAACACAAAATGGAGAGGCACATAGAAAAAACAAAACATGAGAAAGGGTTGAAAAACACCACAAAAACATGATTTTATTGCTCTATAAGGTGCACAAACCATTACATTTATTCTCAGAGGTATAAATATGCTTTCCAGGCGCAGGAGAAGGCTTACAACTCAAGTGGAGTCGAGGGAAATTTTTGTAAGAGTTTCCCTAGCTCCTAGAATGTCTCTCCTTAAAAATGAGGTGGATTTTACAATATATAAGAAATGTCTCACCAACCCTCATTAAAGAGGTATGGGCACCCATACAAATTTTCTTCCCAAGGATACTTCTGATGAAGACATGGGCGCCATACCGCATTAAAATATAATTATTGGAACTCGTGAGCTGCCCAACCATGTGACCTATCCAACCTTTTTATAACATCCAACCCGGCTGTCATGCAAGTGTAATAGGTGTAAATAGCATCAAAAATGTGACCCGACCAACCCTTAGGCATCCAACCCCTAGCCAACCAACCCCGGTGTCCAACCC
Source organism: Taxus wallichiana var. yunnanensis (assembly GCA_018340775.1). Classification (NCBI taxonomy): domain Eukaryota; kingdom Viridiplantae; phylum Streptophyta; class Pinopsida; order Cupressales; family Taxaceae; genus Taxus; species Taxus wallichiana. Next base: position 570,859,494 of record CM031242.1, read on the forward strand.
CCACCCGATCAACCCTCGGGTGTCTAACCCCCATGACCCATCCAATTTGGTCATATCATCCAACCTGGGTGTTGTGCAAATGAAAGGGGTGTGATGGGCATCAAAAATTGTTCTCACGCATCAAAAAATGTGACCCGACCAACCCCTAGGTGTCCAACCCCTTACCGACCAACCCATAGGCATCCAACCCCATGACCCATCTAATCTGGGTGTTGTTTAAATGAGAGGGTGTAACGGGCATCAAAAATTCTTCTTACGCATTAAAAAATGTGACCCGACCAACCCCTAGGTGTCCAACCCTAGCCAACCAACCCCCAGGCATCCAACCCCCATGACCCATCCAACCTAGTCCATCCAACCTAGGTGTCGTGCAAATGAGAGGGGTGTGACAAGCATAAAAACTATTCTTATGTATCAAAAATGTGACTCAACTAACCCCTAGGTGTCAAACCCTAGCCGACAAACCCCGTGACCAACCCCTTGACCCGTGTCCAACCTTGGCGACCAACCCCAAGAGGCCAACTTCTCGAAGGTGATAACTTGAGCTCTGGATGATTTTTTGGGTGAAATTTTACATGATTTCACATGAAAACAATGAATTTAATCCAATAGTTTTGGTATCAAGATCCAATTTTGACTTTATAACATCAAAATGGCTCCATATTTCTCAAGATTTCTAGTTATGTGCCAAAAGAAAGAACAACCTTGGGAAGTGTATGATGCTTCAAGATGTCTCGTCTTTTCCACCATGTAGGGAATGAAAAATGAATTCCATAGGAAATTTTTTGTACTTATAATTCCTGACATGGCTATCAGAATCTTTGGTTGAATGTCATGTCCTCTTGCACACTGCAAACTCCTGAAGCCCCAAAATCCCACTTTTGATGGATGGCCCCAAGACCTCTAAAACTTCCCTGAATCACCCGAAATGCTTCTAAAACTTGAAATATCAGTTTTATCATTCCATGTTACTCCATGAATCATTTTCCAGTGCTCAAACCCATCCTCTCGAGTTGTCTATTTTACCAGGGGGTAAAAGTAGATAACAAGCTCCTAGACCCATCTAGTCACAAAGCACCAAGTGGCCCATCAAAGAGGGAACACTATTGTGCACCAACCATAGAAAACATTCGAGATGGTTGGGATACAAAAATGTGCCCCCTCCCATTTTATCCCCGATCACCCATGTGCCCCCTGGGAAGTTGTTAAGAGCTTTATTTCCATCCCCTCTTCCCCAACAACAAATCACACATCTCCAAGTGAACCAATTGGAAGGGGGAAAAAATTTTGCACCATTTTTCCCAAAATATTTCTAATATTGTGATGAAAAAGTGCACTCATTCTCTTATTGAAGAAATTTGGAAATTTTTAATTCTAACTACTGCTTCTTGTTTCTTCTACTTCTACCTACACACACACAAAAAAACTATTGATTTCGTTCCTCCATGTTTACACTCCACTCTAATTTTCCATCATCCTATACTACTGCAATACAAAAACATAACTTTTTAATCCATTATCATGTCAATTTTTATCGAAACCTTCGTATACAAAAATGAAGATTTGTTTGTATTTTGCAAATCATAGAGAAAAATATGACAAAACTTGGAGCATATCTTCCTCTCCTAGGTACCTTGATTCTCTAAAAAAAGAAATTTAGAAGAGTCTTATATTTTTATGGCATACAACTAATTTTTTTTCCCCTAAACCCTTCTATCATTTTTTGTTGATCCGGAAAGCGAGTTGACACGAAATTTTGCACAAAGCCTCAAGAACAAAAATGAGTTTTTTCATCAAACCATGGAGCATAAGAACAACTTCCAAAAATATTATGTGCCACTAGTTTGAACCTAATATTTTAATTAAATTTTCCTAAAATGGTAAAAAACCTTTAGAAGAGAAAATAGTGAAAACCACGTAAATGGGAAGCTAAGGTACAAGAGGCCAAAAAATTGAAAAAGAAATATCAAAAAAGTAAAAAAGAAAATTTCTAAAATTAGAAATCACTTCAAGTTGGCCATGAGACATTTGTGGAATTTCTCCAAACATGATAAGAACCTCTCAATCCTAACACCAAAGAAAATATGTAACCCTTCCCAAAATAGCAGTTTTTGGTTTTGAGTGAAAAAGTTGCTATCTCATTTTTGGTAACTTATATTGTTTCTTTTTTCCATCATGAAGTTCAAGTTCACTAGCTTGGATCCCATTCCGGATCTCATATCCGAGTTCCTAAGTGTGGGTGACAACAATGTTTCTCACATGGACCAAGGGAGCTCAAACACAAAATGTCTGGCGGGCCGAGAGAACTGTTGAGGAAAAGATATTTACCATTGGCTTTTACATACCAGCTGGCCTTACCAAATCCTTGTAAAACATCATGTTAGTGTTTTCATGTACACAACACTATCAACTAGACACCAGAACAATAAGAGTCAATGACAATTCAAGTTTAGTTGTGCTCACTCCAAGGGCTATATCATAAGGCATGAAAATACAAACTAAAAATATATGGTCATGATCACTGAATAATTTGAATCATATAAATGGTCCAAGACTAAGTCATATGTTAAAGGCCTCACACTCACTCCTGGTTAAAGCATGAAAGGAATCCTTCTTATATACCGAAGAATCTCTCGCAGTGAGTTCCACAATTATTTATCCGATGTTATCATTCTCCTAAGCTAGGTAATGGGGTAAGAGAACATGGAGATCTTCCATGACTATATGGAACTATTCATTCTCATGATACTTGAAGATAATCAAGGTGATTGATTGGGGGAATCTCATCAGTGACAACTTGTATTTCCAATTTCTCTAGGTCCCTACTTTAAAGAAATTCTTCATGACCTCATACCTTGTCTACACCTTAGTAAACACAAGACCATTCAGAGAATTGACACCTGCTTAGAGTGTCTCCCAAAAATATCTTACATTTGATAAGTACCCACAATTTGTCTTGAAAGAAATTAATCAATATTTTCTAAGGTAAATGATACATTCACAATGTATGTAGTCAAGTTGTTCAAGGAAATCAACATTTGAGAATGTCTTCACAAGTTTATGCCCTAGTCAGGAAGTATGGCTCATGCTTCATTCAGTTCTCAACATTCTATTTCCTCAAGGTTTCATGGTTTGATCTTGCTCCACAAAGGTTGCCTCACTATCCAAGTGACATGATCTTGTTAATGGAATTATGTAGAAAATACATACACCTATTACATTTCGAAGTTGAGAGTTACAAAACAAGGTTCAAATTCCTCCCAAGACCATTTCAGAAGTTTAGAGGTGCATTGCAAGTACCAAGTTCTACCCTTTGTATTTCGTGAGATCAACTAGTGCATATCAAGGTCGACTTCATAGAGTCTCCTTTATTTTAGGTTTTTAGATTCTTCGGATTAGAACATTACCGATCAAACAAATGCATTTCTCCACTTGCATTTTGATCCCGAAACTAGATTTCTATTATGTCATCTTTCCAATGGTGTTTTAAAAATTTGAAGTTTCGATGGAGGCATAATTTAACAGTTTAACCACTCACATTTATGGAAGTATGACACCCTAAATTTCAAATGGCCATAACTTTCATCATGTAGCTTCGATTTTCATAAAATTAGACTATTTGGAAAGGTATCAACATGTAATACACCAAAAATACTATATTTCTTAATTTTTATCGGGTTAAGTTGGTGAAAAAGTTGAAATATTTTCACACATTAGAGGAACAGCCTCATATTTCTAAACCATTAGAAATGATGATGTATGGTGCTATCGACATTAAAATTTTCCTCCGTAATTTCTATTTTATTAATGTATGTATTAGGAATAGGATGTTGTTAAGTATAATTAGTAGTGGCATCCAATAGAAGATAACAATGCCGTCATGTATGGTGCCACCAATAATGTAGAGTACGGTAACAGTCAAAGTACAATAGGAATGTTGTAAAAAGTAAATATTTGTCGTAAGTGGTCCAGTAATGTTAAAATTTCAAAGTTGGGATAAGTAGAGAAGTAGGGTCTACATGATTAGGAATTAGAAATATTATATTTGTAATAAGGACAAAGAGTGATGTCATAAATATTCTGTATATTTTATTTGTGGAAAAGTTAAAAAGGTGGAACCCATGTGAGATGATAAGGTTTATATTATCTTAGAAGATAAGCCTACATGTAAAGTCAAAAGTTTAGTCATGGAATATGATTGGACATAAGAGATTTCCTATCATATCTTAGAGATAAGGTGGATAAGCTTGAATTCCTATAAATAAAGAGGCCACCCCCCCTCATTTAGCATATAGAGAGAAGTAGTGAGAAATATTGTATGAGTAAGTGTGTAAAGGAAGCCATCATTTTGAAGGTGTGTTAAAGAAGCCATTAAGAGGTGTAATTGTGAAGTTTCTCCCATAGTTATTGTTTGAAGGCAAGTGAAGTTAATAACACTTGAAGAACCTCATGGGTGAGATTGTAACAATTTCATGTTGATATTATAATTTACACTGATATTTCAGATTTATCATTATTCCTTCTTATCATAGTCTATGGTATTCTTGTGTTATGTTTGTTGTTGTGTTTCTAGATTACATCCACCAAACTAAGAGCTATGCATTAGTTAATAATCATAGCATGAGGAGTTCCCGGTGAAGAATTATCATAGTGCCGGATTGGTGTTGACATTTTGGTTCCGTTGCCGGGACCATTCCTCGTTGGTGGATTTTCTAGAGAAATATTCAAACTTAGTCAAAAAACATTGGAGGGTAACCTTGTTTTTACTGTGCATAGTAGTTACCATGGTAAAGTCACTTTTTACCGTGAATAGTATTTACCACAGTAAAGTCACTTTTTACCATGAATAGTATTTACCACAGTAACTTCACTTTTTACTGTGAATAGTGTTTACCACAGTAAAGTTAGTTTTTACCGCAATAACTTCACTTTTTATTGTGAATAGTGTTTACCACAGTAAAGTCAGTTTTTACCGCAGTAAGTCAAGTTTTACCATAGTTTACCATGGTCATTTCTATTTTCTATTATAGTGATTCCAATTATTTTTGCACATAAGTCTTGTTGATTGTACTTGTGGGTTGGTATTTCACTGTGGTTACTTTTGGAAATGGGGAAGATTCCTATTTTTTCAGCCCAATCTAATGAAGATGCTTCCTCTTTCATTCAAGAGTTTAAACAATCTTGTATTTGTAATGGCCTTATAAGAAGGGAACAATGGACTGAATTTTTTCCTACCTTTTTGGATGGTTCAGCCCTTAGGTGGTTTGAAACACTAGGTGATAATGTGAAAAACTCATGGGATTTATTAACTGAAAGTTTTCTTGAAGAATTTGGTGAACAATAGAAATATGTAGATCTCATGATCGATATCACAAAGCTAGCCCAAGGAGAGAAGGAGAAGATAAGGGATTATCATGCTCGTGTTCTAGAGCTAAGAGGGAAGCTCGATGCCCAGATCCGGAAGGAAGGATTAGCAGATGGGTTAATGAATGGCGTGGATAATATCCTCTCGTAAGAACTTCATTCTTGGGATGAAGCCGAGAGATCGACACAATGAGTGAAGTATGACCACCCAACTACCATTGAACAAGAAAAGGAGATTACAAGAAGGTAAGAAGAAAGCATGGAAGAGGAGCCCAAAGAAATTGTTGCTAAAGTAGAGCCTACACCAGCACCTTTGGTCTAGAATCCACAACCACTCTCGGTGAGCACAAATCCTTCTCCTAGTACATCTACTGAGTATGAAGATCTGTTTCAGAAGATGGGTCAGTTAACTATTAATCTTCTTCAAGGAAAAGAATTTAGTTCTCAGGGAGGAGATAGAGGTCTAAAAATAAATATTTCTAAAGTTGTATGTTATGGTTGTTATAAAAAGGGTCATTATAAGTATAATTGTCCAGATAGAGCTTCTACATCTGGTACAAGAGATAATGATAAAGGAAAGCACCTGTGAATTCTTTTGATGTAGTAGATAAGAGCATAAATAATGAAGTAGATGTGTTTGTAACAAAAATAAAGAAAGAAAAAGATAACCAAGATGGAAATGATCCTAAGAAGATGAAAGGAGAAACTAGTAAGAAACATAGGAGAAGAAAGTTGGGTGTGCAAGATTTTCTAATTTCACAGGGACAAGGACCATACTCCATCTTAGAAAATCTATCCAAAAGGCTTGCAAATATTACATATGGTCAACTCTTGGCTATGTCTTCGAGAGAAGAGGCGGAGCTGTGAAGTGGACTCAATGCTCAACAAAGGAAGGAGGTTGAGGTCCCTATTTTGAGGCAGGGCGGATCCCTATGCTCCACAAGCTGAGGTATTATGTAATGGTATTTCAATTCATGATGTCTTAGTTGATGGAGGTGTTGCAGTTAATGTAATGACCGAGTCTGTAATGAATATGTTGGGTTTAAAATTGATCACCCTCAACACTTATGTTAAGGTCATTAAATAAAGGAAAAACTAAACCGAGAAGGTGTAGTTTCAAATGTGGCAATATCCTTTATGGGTGTTGTATGTGTGTGGTAGACTTTCGTGTGATGAAAATGGTACTCGTTGTTGTACCCAATGTTGTTGGGAAGACCATGGCTAAGGAGAGTTAATGCAAGAAACTACTAGAATGAAGGCTTTATGAAACTTGGAAGTGGTAGAGAGAGGGGTGAAGATAAACGTGATCCCTCGGCATCATAAGGCGAAACTGTGGATTCAAGTGATGAAATTGATGATTGGACATCCTCTCGATTACTCGAGTACTAGTGAAGTGAACATTGAAGATGAAGAAAGTGAGGTTGATGTTTCAGTCATGGATATCCTTTCACCACACCGAATCATGATCCCATAAAATTATCTCAAGAAGAAATTGATGATCATCTCCAACAAATAAAGATTGGTGATGCTTGTGATGGAGAGTGAGAAGGAATCCTACCTCCAAATCTTTTTCAAGGTACATACACATATTCACTTTTGATTACAAGGAACTCCATCAAGTAAGTTGGGTAGAACATTCTATTGAGCTGGTAGATGGTGCTAAGCCCATAAAGCAAATGCCATATAGAATGAATCCTAATTTTTCCAAGACTGTAAAAGAAGAAATAGATAAGTTGCTTGATGCAGGATTTATATTTACTATGGAGAATTCGAATGAGGTTTCTCCCATTGTGATCTCAATAAAAAAGAATGGGAAGCTACGCATTTGTGTTGATTATAGGAAGCTCAATAAGGCAACAAAGAAGGATCATTACCCTCTTCCATTCTCAGATCAGATTTTGGACGAAGTAGCTGGCCAGGAGTGCTATAGTTTTGCTGATGGATATAGCGGATACAACCAAGTTCATATAGCAGAGAAAGATCAGCTGAAGACCACATTCACCACTCCTTGGGGAACGTTTTCTTATAGAGTTATGCCTTTTGGGTTGTGTAATGCTCCAAAGAACGTTCAGGTGCTTGATGAATAGGGTGTTTGAACCCTATATTGGGAACTTCATCAGAGTATTTCTAGATGATTTTTGCATCTATGGGAGCAAGATGGACCACTTGCACTAGATGGAGACAACATTTCAAAGGTTAGATGAAGCACAAGCCTCACTAAACCCTACAAAGTGTGTCTTTGGATGTTCTAAAGGCATTTTGTTAGGGCATGTTATATCCAGAGATGGTATTGGTACTGATCCTGATAAAGTTTCAAAAATCAAAGAGTTACCATTTCCTATTAATAGAAGTAAGTTGAGATCATTTTTAGGCCATGTGGGTTACTATAGAAGGTTCATCAAGAATTTCTCAAAGATTGCACAGCCACTAACCCAGTTCTTGAAGAAGGATGTTACTTATGAACCAGAAATAAGGTGCATGAAGCTTTTGAACAACTGAAGGAAGCCCCGTGTCTTCACCTGTTTTAAAGAATCTAGATTGGAGCAAGCCATTCATTGTGTATACGATGTCTCAAATGCAAAGACTAGAAAGTACTCGAGCCAAAAGGATGAAAATGGGAATGATCATCCAATTTACTTTGGGAGCGAGACAAATGAGCAAAGTCTGAGGTAAATTATATCAGAATCGAAAAGAGGCTCTAGCTATCATTTTTTTGTAAAGAAGTTTAGAAATTACTTGCTAGGGCAGAAATTTATAGTTGTAATAGATCATTAGGATCTAAAATATATTGTCAATAAGCCTAACCCATCAGGGAGGATAGCAAGATGGATAATTTTGCTACAAGAATTTGAATTTGATATTATAGATAGGCCAGGAAAGAAGCATGTCAATGCAGATGCACTCTCTCGAGCCTATGATGGTTTAGGTTCACCTTGTGATGATGATGATTTCCCAGATGCAACATTGTTATCTCTTGACACAATCCCTAGTGAATACATAGATATTTGGAATTATCTAAATGAATTCAAGTTTCCTGATGGTGCCAATGCAAAGACTAAGAGGAAGATTACTCAAGCCAGTCGTCCATATTCTATTCTGCATGGAGTATTATTTCGAATAGGACCTGATGGACAATACAAGAGGGCAGTTGGACGTGATCAAGGGAAGGAGCTGATAGAAGAATTCCACAATGGTACATGTGGAGGACACTTCTCTGGACAACTTACAACAAGAAGGATCTTGACACAGTTATCACCGCCCACTCTTTTTAGAGATTGTTATAATTATTGTAAGACGTGATATTTGTCAAACACATGGTAACCGTAAGACTTCATTAGCTCCATTATGCCCTATTCTTCCACTTGGTCCCTTTGAAAAGTGGGAATAGACATTGTAGGTCCACTTCCAACTACCCCACACCAAAATAAGTATATTGTAGTTGCCATAGATTATTTAACCAAGTGGGTTGAAGCTAGGCCATTGAAAACAACTTCCATGGATGAAGTGGCAAGGTTCATATATGAACGCATTGTCACCAGATTTGGTTGCCCATTAGAAATTGTAATAGATCAAGGAAGCCACTTCATTAATGAGGTGGTAGAAGCCCTAGTCAACAATTTTTCTATTAAGCACAAGAAGGAAACAACATACAAGCCAAGCACAAATGGACAGTGGAATGAACAAATTTTGTGTTGTGTCAAATTCTAGCAAAAGATGCAGCCTTGCAGGTACATAAGTGGGATAAAAGGATTCATGCAACATTGTGGGCATATAGGGCAACATCAAAGTCAACAACAGGATACTCCCCATTTCAGTTGGCTTATGACATTGATCTAGTTCTTCCTATTGAGTTTGATATTCCCACTGTGAGAGTTATGAAAATGAAAGGATGGATGAAAGTGATTCAGTAAAAGAAAGGTTGGTACATCTTCATTTACTAGAGGAAATGAGGGAAATAGCGAAGGATACAAGCTATAAGAAGAAAATGAAGTAGAAGGAATACTTTGATCAAAATATCCGTTGGTCTCCATTTCATGTGAATGACTTGGTTCTAGTATATGATTCCAGATACAAAAAAGAAGACAAAGAAAATTTCTTCCAAAGTGGATGGGGCCCTATAAAATAGCAAGAAATTGCATGAAAAAAATGGTACATATCAACTGGGAATTGGATGGTACTCCCATTACAAAATGGGTCAACTATGAAAAGTTATAGATTTTCCAAGCACCATCTTCAGAATGTCCATAAGAGTCTACTCCGAGGACGGAGTAGAAGTTAGGAAGGGGGAAAATGTCGACATTAAAATTTTCCTCCGTAATTTCTATTTTATTAATGTATGTATTAGGAATAGGATGTTGTTAAGTATAATTAGTAGTGGCATCCAATAGAAGATAACGGCGCCATCAGTACGGTGCCACCAATAATGTAGAGTACGGTAACAATGTCAAAGTATAATAGGAATGTTGTAAAAAGTAAATATTTGTCGTAAGTGGTCCGGTAATGTTAAAATGTCAAAGTTGGGATAAGTAGAGAAGTAGGGTCTACATGATTAGGAATTAGAAATATTATATTTGTAATAAGGACAAAGAGTGATGTCATAAATATTTTGTATATTTTATTTGTGGAAAAGTCTAAAAAGGTGGAACCCATGTGAGATGATAAGGTTTATCTTATCTTAGAAGATAAGCCTACATGTAAAGGCAAGAGTTTAGGCATGGAATATGATTGGCCGGAAGAGATTTCCTATCCTATCTTAGAGATAAGGTGGATAAGCCTGAATTCCTATAAATAAAGAGGCCACCCCCCCTCATTTAGCATAGAGAGAAGTAGTGAGAAATATTGTATGAGTAAGTGTGTAAAGGAAGCCATCATTTTGAAGGTGTGTTAAAGAAGCCATTAAGAGGTGTAATTGTGAAGTTTCTCCCATAGTTATTGTTTGAAGGCAAGTGAAGTTAATAACACTTGAAGAACCTCATGGGTGAGATTGTAACAATTTCATGTTGATATTATAATTTACACTGATATTTCAGATTTATCATTATTCCTTCTTATCATAGTCTATGGTATTATTGTGTTATGTTTGTTGTTGTGTTTCCATATTACATCCACCAAACTAAGAGATGTGCATTAGTTAATAATCATACCATGAGGAGTTCCCAGGTGAAGAATTATCATAGTGCCGGATTGGTGTTGATAGTGCACATTCCTTCTTCTACAAGCAAAGTAGAATGGGGGAATGGCCTTGGTAGGGTACCCATGCCTATTTTCAGGCATTCAATGCTTATCTTTATTGGTTGAAGGTTGAAATACAAATTCCCTCTCTTATCCCTCTTCTCTTTCTCCCATTCTAATATATAATTAAAAATATCTCATTTGGGGGATGTTCTAAAATGTAAAGGAACTATGTCAAAATTGTTCCTAAACAGTTGTGAGTTGTAGAATTCCATTTGAATTGAAAATGTGTTCTTGTGCAATCTTCTTCACATTTAATGGTCTATGCATTATTTAAAATAAATAAAATCTTTGTTTTGTGGTGTTTCTCAACCTTGACTTGTGTTTTTCTTATTTCCCTTCCTGTCCATTCTTGTTGGTGTATCTTGTGCGTGTATTCCTTCTTTACAGGTTCATTTTTTTTGTCTCATGGAAAATAGATGGTAAAATTTTTTGGTCTATGTAACTCTTATTTTACATTTCCCTTCTCCATTTTCTTTCTCTCTTTTCCCTCATTAGAGTTTCTTCACCATTGTTCTTAGTGTTATCACCTCCCCTTATTGTAGGATTTCATTTTATACATCTACTTCTCACCTTGGTCTCTTGGAGTCATAGAGTAGAGATAGAAATTTTCATTTCCATTCCTAGGAGTAGTTTATAATTAGGATTAGGTATAGGAACCAGCCATCTTTGGAGGTTGATATTACATTGTAAGTCCCACACTTGTGATATCATCCCATGTTAGAAAAAAAGTGGGGATCTATAAAAACAAATCATAGGGTGCTAATTTTTAAGATAAGAGTATGATCATTTGTTCCTTATCAAACACCTAAATTAATTCCTATTCTAACACCAACTAGTCATAGCACGAGCCAAGTTAATAGTCCCCAAGTACCACTAAAGAATTATAGTTGTAGAAAGTTTTGAAACAACTAGAAAACTTTAGTAACAAGTTAGTAACCTTAAAAGGAAATAAACACAAAATTTAAGGCCTTATCAACCCACATATTAGCTAAATAAACCCCTTATCAACCTAATAAGTTGTAATACCAAGAAAATTCTCAAAATAAATGTCAAATCACCCATTTTAAACCATTCTAATCATATAGTCCTAATGTAACCAATTCATCTAAAGTAATGGTTCTAGTTCAAATTAACCTACTATAAGATTATGAATGGTGCTTCTTGTTGGTTCCCAGGTTTTACACCCTAGATGCCTAACTCTAATTATGAAAGGGGAATCAAAGAAGAATGATATATGTTTGATGTATATTGTTTGTAGCTGGAGATAAATATAGAATTATTCGATGACAGATTCTTGGAAATGAAAGAGAGGCACATATAAAGGGAGTGATTAGTCCCTGCTACTTTTGGCTCTCCACTGAACTAAGGTGAGTGTTGGGTTTATAATATTAAGTGGGAAACTGCTTATTTATAAAACTCTCCAAAGGTTGTATGTTTTTGGTTTATATCTTATATTTAAAATATAATCATGTTAGACCCAAACGGTCATACTTTAAGAGTGGATCATGACCACCCACCTTGTATATAACAAGGTGATATTATTATAGATTGGTTACATATGTTGTAACATGTGTGTGAGCTATATGGGAAATATAATTGTAGATACATGATGAAAATGAGGTGAAATTCTTGGGAAAATTTATGAGGTGGTTTGTGATCCCTTTTTGAATGTATAGTTATACATGGAAATCGTGGGAGTGCTGGGTGAATATTTATTCTCAATAAAAATAAGTGATTTTTAATGGGTTTTTTACCTTCTAATGTTTTCCCACTTATATCTTGTGTCTTTGTGTACATTTAATGTTTTTTCATGTTTTTTACATTATATAATCTACATTATAAACATCTAAATCTATGTTCTTAATTACTGCACTTCATAAACTATAATCTTCAGAAATTTATATTGTGGATTTATAATTTGTAACATTATTCATCCCTTAAATTTCCTAACATGGTATCGAGTTGGTGTTTATGCATGTGTAGGATATATTTGGATGTTTTTGATTTACAGGTGTGAAGAAACTTGAAGGTTTTAAAAACTATGAAACCTAGCTTGCTTCACGACATGCTTTAAGTTTATCAAGTTCAAAACTTTAATTCCTTTTAGAATCCAAAATAATGAGAAGGATAATATGAAATAATTAATCAATTTTGTTTATGATATCTTTCTTATACATCTATTTATATCATCCACAACCTTTTGTGTGCATATATCTACATTTTTCACCATTCACTATTTTTCCTAAGATTATCGGGACTTCATGGAAACTTCTATGTCATTTGTCGCTCTTCCAGTCTTATATGGCTTATTTAAATAATTCAAACCTTTAATAGCCATTTTTAGTTGTTGGGTGACTTATTTGAATGTTTCACATTCTTTAGTCATTTTTAGTCTTCCACAGATTCTCCAAGTCTTCCAAAAATTTTGGACTTACGCGGCCTTATTTATGTATTTTATGGCTTGTCCATCCGTGTCATGACTTTTTCAATGTTACACAGACCCTCTGTTTTGCTGCATTTTTTATGATACATGAAATTTTTCTTTTTCTCATGGGTTTCTTTGATTTATGGAATTTTATTTATTGTTTTCACTTCTCCCTTTTTGTTGGGGATGTTTTCCTAAGTATTCCACGAACTCTAAGATTCCAAGAATCTACAAAGAACTTTTTTTTTTTGTTCTACAACTTTAAAAAAATGGTGTTTCATGGGCTACCTCCTTAGTTCTAGTACCTTGTTTGATTATTTTCATCAAAATTCAAAATATTGTATTTGATTTTTAATTCATTTTATTCTTCTATTTGTACCATGGATTTATTTAACCTTTGAAAAACCTACCTAACACTTTTTCCAAATTTTTCTAAGTTTTCCTTAAAATGGCTAGTTCTTCTAGTTTTTCCATGGATAAATCACAACTTTTAAGTGAATATAATTACAATATCTAGAGAATTAAGATTAAGGATATCCTTATGGCTAGAAATCTATGGGATTTAGTCAGTGGTGTTGAGAAGAAACCCACTAGGATACAAGTTATTTCTAAGAACCTTAGTGTTTTCTCTAATGGATCGTAAGAGGCTATACCCATCTTATTGTAGAGTATAAAACATTATCTATTTTTCATATTAGACATATTGAATCTCCAACTAATTCATGAGATCAATTGAAAACTATACATGAGGGTAGCTACCTCTATAAGATAATCAAGTTAATCATGGAATTTTTACAAGCCCCGAGAAATCGATGAAAATGTTGTTAGTTCTCCAGATAAAATTAAGGCTATTAAATCTTAATTAGATGAATTTAATTTTTATTATTTCATAATAAGTTATTTTACTTCATTATTCAAATTAACATTCATGAAAATTTTAGAAAATTCGTTTATATGCTAAATTCTAAATATCAAAATGAAGATGATTTCCCTGATTTAGACACCTTGTCTTCTCTCCTTATTCAAGAAGAGAGTGTCACGAATAAATTTGTCTATAAAATAATTCCTCTAAGAAACAATTCTCTCAAATTCTTAATTCTTCTAAAAATCATTATATCAATAATGAAAATCAACAACCAAACTTTAGATCCAAATTTAAACACAATAGGAATAATCATAAGTTTAAAGTAAAGTATGATGGAACTTGTAACAATTGTGGTAAATTTGGTCATAAATCAATAGATTTTCATGCTCACTTATCTCATAACAATCCTAAGAATAATAAAAATAACAATAAAAGGAAGAAGAATAATAAAAATTAGATTCATACTAATAACCAAGCCAATAATGTTGAGCATTCTATTTCTCTTTATACTTCTCTTTTATCCTCCATTGATAGGTGAATGGATCCTAGATAGTGGTGCATCTAGACACATGACATATATGCATGATATCCTTCATGATATTTTTGAGTGTCATGAAAACATTTATCTAGGAGATAACTTTGTCATCAAGTCTGAATGTTATGGAAATATTAAATTTGTAAATGGAATCATTAGGAATGTGTTATTTGTTCCTAACTTAAAGAAGAACCTTTTATCTAGTTTGTAGTTAAATAAAGATGACTATATAATTATATTATTACAAGATAAATGGTATGTTGAAAATTTAATCTTAGTAAAGTAATTGTTTCGATTTACAAAAGAGTGGACTATACTTTTTGATGGATTTATTGTTGAATCTTGTATTTCCTCGTCTTATTGTAATATTTTTAAATATAACATGAAATTATTGCACATATAAACTAATAATTTTTGTATAATATGTCTTTTCTTAACCTTGTTATAGGTCTTCCTAAGATAAAATCAAACCATGAATTTTTTGAAAGTTGCTTGTGTGGTAAGCAACATGTACAACAATTTCACATACATCATAAGTCAAATTCCTCTTGCTTACTTGAGTTACTTCATAGTGATGTTAAAGGTCCTTTGGAATTACCTTCTCTTGATGGTTATTTATATGTTGTTATTTTTATTGATAATTTCTCAATAATGAATTAGTCTTATTACATTAGGAAAAAGTCTAATGTCTTATCTAAATTTCAAGAGTTTAAAACTCTTATTAAGAACATGGCTACTACGAAAATTAAAATAATAAGAATGGATAATGGAGGTGAGTATGTTAATAAGAATTTTGATGATTTTTGTATCTTGTGGAATTCAAAGGGAATTAACAACTCCATATTCTCCTCAGCAAAATGGCATAGCTAAAAGGAAGAATAGAATAGTCATAGAAATGGATAGAACTATGCTTCATGCTTCTAATGTACCTAAATTTTTATGGGATGAAGATATGAACATTTTTATTTCATATTATAAATAGAATTTCTACCAAATTATTGCATCAAACCACACCTCATGAAGTTTAGACTAAGAAAAAACTTGATATCTCTTATTTAAAGATATTTGGCAGCCCTGCTTCTCTTCTTATTCCTAAATTTAAAAGATAAAATCTTTATCCTACCTCTTACTCTTGCATTTTTGTTGGGTATGGTAAATAAAAAAATTATTAAGAGTCTATGATCTAGTTAAGCATGTTATTATATAAAATAGGAATGTGCATGTTCTTGAGAAATCTTTTTGTAAATATGTTGCTCTTGATTTTCTAAGATTCTGAGTTTGAGATCAATTTTTATATAGTAATACTTGCTTAGATAATATAGAAATTGATTTGTAAAATTCTAATCATACCTCTTTTGATATGATGGATGTATACATTGAGTGGGATTCTTATCGATCCTTGTATCGATCTAGGATTCCTAAATTGGCCAAAAATATAGTTTCAAATTATCGAAGTAATGATATGAGAAAGATGAACCATAGTCATCATTCTTAAAATTCCTTTTTAACTATTTATGAGGTTGAATCTCAATATTTTAAAGAATCCAACCTAGATGAACAAATTATTATAGCTATGGAAGCTAGATATAATGCTCTTATCAAGAATCAAACATGGGAATTACTCCCTCTTCCTCCTAAAAGAAGCATTGTAAGATCTAGATGGTTGTATAGAATCAAATATAAATTTACTGTTAAGATTGATAAATTCAAGGAAATAATAGTTGTTAGGGGTTTAAACAAAAACTTGGTTTGCATTATGTTGAAACCTTTTCTCCTGTTTCCAAAATGAGCATTGTTAAAATTATTCTAGCTTTAGTTGCTCAACATGGTTGGGAGATTCACCAAATGGATGTTAAAAATGTGTTTTTAAATGGTGATTTGAAATAATAAATTTATATGCATCAACATAATAGTTTTGAAGAACTGACAATGAATTATTATTTTTAGCTTAATAAATCTTTGTATGGTCTTAAACAAGCTCCTAGTGCTTCGTATGCTAAGATAAATACTTTCTTTCATGAGCTTAGTTTATCTAACTATTTTTTTAAATGATTTATTTTTCAAGTATTTAAATAGTAATTTTATCATTATTATCTTCTATGTTGATTATCTCTTGATTCTAGGAGTGATAAGAATCTAATTCTTAGATTAAAAGAGAAGTTAAGACAACATTTTAAAATGATTAATTTAGGACTAATAAATCATTTTCTAGGCTTTGTTATTTATTAAAATCACAAATATATTTTTGCATCTCAATCACAATATGTTGTTAATATTCTTAAAATATTTAATATGATTTATTTTAAGCTTGTCTCTATTCCTATGGAAGTTGGTGTTAAATTAGATCCAAAACCTTCTTCTCATAAATTTAATCCTACTTTATATAGATAGTTGCTAGTTTGATTTATTTAAATATAACTAGACTCGATGTTTCCTATGTAGTTGGAATTATTTTAAGATTCATGAAGAATCCTTATGAGGACCATTAGAAAATGAAAAAAATAATTTTAAGGTATATCAAAGGTCAAATCAATTATAGCTTGTGTTATTCTTCTTGTGATAATGTAATTCTATTTGGTTATTGTCAATCTGACCATGTTGGTGATGTTGAGAATAGAAGATCTACTACTGGATATGTTTTCAAGTTGGGTGAAAGTGTAATAATTTGGAGTGGAAAGAAGCAACCAACAATATCTATCTCTTCTACTGAATCAAAGTATATAATTACTATGGAAGAAGAAAAAGAATCCATGTGGCTCAAAATATTGTTGGAAGAACTTCGTATGTGTGTAAAAATAATCACTCCACATCTATGTGATAACAAAAGTTATATTTCTCTTGAAAACAATCCAGTCCACCATCGAAAAGAACCAAGTATATTGAGATTCATATGTACTTCATCTAGAAACTTGATTCTCAATGTTAGGAAAATAATAATAGTGCTCACATTAATTAGTGAGAAAATGTATTTGTTAATGTATTAAGTTAATATTGTAAGTTGTTAATACAACTTGTGTAGGAGGTTGGAGAGATAATAGGGGATTGGTTTGTGGTTGAGTTGGTTGAAAAAATCGTATAAGAATAGGTGTGAGTGGTTTTGGGAGATTGTTAAGGACTCCTTAACAATAGGATACCGTCTATGTGTGTGTGTGTGTGTGTGTGTGTGTGTATTTTCCGGATGTATGAAAATTAGAGAGTTGCATATTATCAATTCCAATAATATTATTTGTGTAAAATTGTTGCTTCTCTCTCATTTGGCATTAAAGCTTATTTGATCTTGTGCTTGTGGATGTCATGGGTTTGATCTAGATATTCATTTTAAGTCACCTACTATGTAAGAATTTTCTTTGGGCATAGTATATTTTTGTGTCAAGCATTTATTCTGACATCTTTATGTTCGATTAATTTGCATATATGTGTAAAATGGGTTATGACCATTATAAGATTTGTGTTTCTCTAACCCATGTGTAGTGCCTTGACTTACATATCTAGCATGCTCTTGGTAATAATTTCATTGGATAGAAAGGACGATCATCGTAACGGTTTCATTGGGTACTGTAAATATTTTAGTGATGTCTATGTGATCTTGTATATACAGATTATCGGTGCTTCATCACCATATCGAAGAAATATATATTTGATTAGTTATGTGTGTTAAATAATATTACATAGATGTTGGTTCAAAATGGATTTTACACGTTATCCAAAGTCATTTGATGGTATTAAACATAACTAGCTGCATGGATTCCAATAAATGGATGATGTTTCATCTTAAAGTATATCTGATCACCATTTTTTCATAAATATTGCTCATATGTACTTGAGATATCTTCTCGATTTTCTACATTTGTTTCTAGCCACCAACACTAGTAAAATTTTTTGAATCGGACATCTACCTTAAAAAATATGGCATAGTGATACCTCATCAACAAATATAATAGATATTCATGTTTATATAGTCAGTTTTAATATCAATTATTAAGTCTTAGGTTATTTATTTAATTGTAAAATTGTGAGGTAAAATACGAGAGCTCAATAGTCCAATTAAATGTCTAGTTTTTATATTTTTTTCATTTCCTTACATTCTTATTTAATTTAGATCATAGTTTAGAACAAAATTAAGTATTTTAATGTTGGGTCTTGTGTTGTAAGTCATTGGGAGACCTAATTGTTGCATCAATAGTCAAAATTTTCATGGTTACTCCTTAGTTGTCAAATATCATTTTCCATGTCAAAATAGTCATTCGTGTGTATTGTCATAAATTATTGGTCATAGTAAAATTAATATCAAGTATAATAGTTGTGTCATTGTGTGGGTGTTAAAGTAGTGTCTATCGTCAAAAGAGTCGAAAAATCGAGTCATTGGTTAAGTTTGAAAATTTATGAAAAGAATGGCCTCTAGACACATTTTCGTTGGAATTTGATGTCGAAGTTGTAATTAAGCATCATGATCACATTATGCTAGGATAATAGCTACATACTCGAGGTTAAAGGCGACAAAAGAAGGAGGGTGATCAACACCTCTTGTTAGTCACCAATGATGGGGAAAATTTTTGGTATGGTGGCATCTTTGTTCCGGTTGTGTGGTGTTTGGTTTCTATTGAAGCTCAAAATTACACTTTTCCCGAGTCGAGAGACAACTCAGGATTTTGAGGCAACATGGGACCTGTCTCTCGGTTATGGGACCTCCAAATGAGACAAACCTCTAGATAAGTATAACTTCCTATATCTATCCTAATGCTAACAATAATCCTAATGCTAAAAGAAAATCCTAACCTAAATGTGACAAGGACCGAGGAGAGAAGGAGATGCAAAAAATGGGAAATCCTAAGTTAAAAGGGGCGCGTGAATAGCACCAAAAGAAGAGTCAATCACTCTCCAACAAAGAAAAAATAAATATGGAAAACATGGGAGAGATGGAAAAATAGATGCACCACAGATGAGAACCATGTAGACCATGCATTCCCCATGCAAACAAGACATGAAATAGAGCTTGCAAGTGAAGGAAAAAAATACCAAAAATACGAAGAGAGAGGCAAGGGGAAAATAAAACATGAGACCAGGGTAGAGAGATAGCCACAAAACCCAATTTTATTGATCAAAATATGCACAGTCATTTACATTCATGGTAGAAGGTGAAAAACATTGCAGAGGCCAAACTCAAGGTCTAAAACTCATGGGAAGTTGGCCACCATTTTGACATGGTGTCATTACAACAAAAAGAGAGATGTTTTTATGAGTGGAGCTCTTACATTTATAGAAAATAAGGAGAGAAGAAGAAGAGAAAGAGAGGGAAACTTGAACTCAAATTTCTAACCACCAAAAACAAGTAATAAATGGCCTAAAAGATCCATATGCCTCTCGTTATCCTTTACTGCAACACACCATTTTCCTTGTTGGAGAAAATATGGGTGCCCATACTACATTAAATGTTGGTAGTTGTGCCTCTTAGAATAATACTTTTTGTGTGTTGAAGAATCCTTCAACCTTTCCACATATTTATCCTCAAAAAAATTAGTAAATCCAATTTCCATGGCATAGAGGATGTTGAGAGCTTTCCATTAATATAAATTTTATGAAAATCAGATAATCTGATCGAAAGTTATGGAAATTTTTGTCTCCCCTAGAAAATTGTCATTCTCCTTTGATACGCAACTTTTTCTTTTTAGTTTTCTCACGAAATTTGACTTCTACAGTTCTTCCTTGTGTTCTACATATTTTCCTACATCTATGATTTATTATTTCATGTCAAGTGTGGCATGGCTTCATGTTTACATCCGTGGATCTGTTTCCTTCAATCTATAGTCTTCTTGATTTGCTTTTACCCATGGCTATTTGTTTTAGTGCAAACCATCTTACTAAAATATATGTGGCCTTGTTCTTTATAGTGTGGTTTACAATTTTCATGCCTTACCTTTGCTAGCTCCTCTACCTTGACCTTTGGCCTCATCCATCACAACGTAACTTTGATATAACATTGCGGTTCCTTTTCTTCAATCCGTGGCCTTCTACCTTATCCACGTTTTTCTCTAGACTTTGGAAGAATTTCATCTTTGGTGCGGAATACTCCAACTCTTCGCGGCCTTTGTTCTAAGTCCACAGAAATCTAAATTGTTATATTTTTGCAATGGGTATAAAAATAGACAACAATTTCCTTTCCCTACTATGATTGAAATGAGGAGAATGTCTATTTTGGAATCTAAGAAAAATTGTATAAGAGGGCAGCTAAACTGGAGTGATCCTCTGACTGTTGAGATTTTTCGACTTTCAAACTTCTTCATCAATCAGTTGTTGAAAGAGTATTCACTGGAATTGAAATTGGTAATTGTTGAGTTCACGTATGTAGGTGTATTGGTGGAAGTACAATCATCTAGTAATGGATTCACTGTGGTGAACCAGATGGTCATGTGTAACAAGATCCAGAAAACAAGATCCAAGCCAACATTATGCAGACCTAAAAGTGTGTAGAGGCATACGATTTGTTTCCAATTCTTCATATGTGTTTTCTTCCTAATTTTGCACTAAGGGGGGAATTTTAGGAAAATAATCATAGTGCTCACATTAATTGGTGAGAAAATTTAATTGTTAATGTATCAAGTTAATAGTGTAAGTTATTCATACAAATTGCATAGGAAGTTGGAGACATAATAGGGAATTGGTTTTTGGTTGACTTAGTTTAACAAATCATATAAGAATAGGTGTGATTTTTTTGGGAAATTGTTAAGAACTCCTTAACAATAGGATACCATCTCCCTATATATATATTGTATTTGTTGGATGTATGAAAATTAGAGAGTTGTAGATTATCAATTCCAAGAATATTATTTTTGTAAAATTTTGTTTCCCTCTCACTCAATGGTGATATAGATCTCAAGTTGTGCTTTCTTGATGAATAGGTAGCAGATAATTTTACTAAGCCCTTGGGTATTGAAAAGTTGAATAAGTTCTTTTATGTATTGGTGTTGGGAAATCTATGGTTATTGCTCCATTGGAATGCATGGATGAATAATAATTATGAGAGTAATTATTATTATGAGTTAGTAAATATTTATTATATGTTGTTATATTAAACAACTATAAAAATTATATTGTTATGTGAGTTTGGAATAATATTGTAGATAGCTTTGAGATGGTTTGAGAGGATAAATATACCTACTTATTTTTAGGGAGATATTACATGTATATGTAGATATATGTAATATTGAGTATTGATTGAATGAATACAAATTATTGTTGTGTTATATTATTTGTAAATTATTTATTATTATGTGATCTTTTACAGAAATCCATTTGGATCTTCCTCCACATCTAGTATCGAGTAACTATGGCTCTATGAAGAGATCGATTAAGGGGTAGATCTTTTTTGTAAGTTATGGTTTTACTGCACCTACGTGATTCGTAATTAGTTGTGAGAATGAAATTTTAGTATTTAGAATTTTTTTGCAATCTTTATAGAAGTGCGTGAACTACTATATTATATATTATTTGTGTATGAGTGTATTGGTAAGAAGTGTGTCTGATTAAATCAAGGATAGAGTTATTTTTATAAATTCAAATTTGGCATCATCCTTCTTCGAGTTGGTGTTTAGATTTCTCCCAATATTTTTTATTGCAATTCTTATACTAGTGATTCATCTAGAAAATATTTTTCATGTTGGCATCTATCTTAGGAAGCAATCTAAATTTGATCAACTTTAAACACATGTAAAACCATGTATGTAGAAAGATCTCTTGAATTTCTATAGTGATCACCAATGATTGTATACCTAAAATGTAATTTCTAGTGATTAGGAAAATCACCAAAAAAATTGTTGAATATCCAATGATTCTAGAGAAATCACCAATGATTATCTAGACCATTGGAAATTGAAACCATATTTCAACACATTATACATTTTGTAAAACAGAGCTCGAGTTCTCAAGTTAATGTCAAAGTGTCAGAAGTAGCTTTTTGTCAAATTCGGAGCTTCATCATCAACAATATTTACATCATGAGCCTCAAAGATAAATGAGGCTGATTTAGCATATGACACCAGAGCTTGGAGGCATAAAAGGTAGCATTTCAATCAGCAACCTCTTGTCAGTCACCAATGACAAGGCCACATGTCAGTTATGGTGACATTTTTGTGGTGTGAGTATTTTCTTTCATTTTTACTGTGTGCTTTTTGTTTTGTTTTTAGATTTCAAATTTTAGTGATTCTATTATTACTGTGTTGTGTGAATAAGTGGAAATTTCACATTAAGGGGGAAATGATCCAATGGTCCATTTCTAGTTTTTTTCTTTGTAATGTGTGAGAAAAAAATTGTCATATGTTTCTTCCTACAATGAAATATTAATGAGAGTTGATAATAGTACTTGGCACATCATGATGTGGTTGTAGGTAAACCACTTGAAAACCTTCATTTTTGGTTTGTAAAACCACCACTTTTGGTTGTTGGTAAACCATATGCAAAACCATCACCTTTTTGGTTTGTGGTACTCCACTTTGTAAAACCACCATTCTCGGTTTGTGGTCAACCATATGTAAAACCATCTGTTGGGTTTGTGATCATCCTGTGAAAATCACCTATTCATGAAAGTAGGTGCAAGTACAAAGATATGTTTTCCCCATGTTCACACTAGGGGGGAATGTTAGGAAATCTATGGTTAGTGCTCCATTGGAATGTATGGGTGAATAATAATTACGAGAGTAATTATTATCTTGGAAGAGTAAGTTAGTAAATGTGTTAGTAAATAATAATTACATTAGTAATTATTATTATGAGTTAGTAAATATTTTTATATGTTGTTATATTAAACAACTATAACAAATATATTGTTATGTGAGTTTGGAATACTCACGTAGATAGCTTTGAGATGGTTTGAGAGGTTATAGCTACCTCCTTATTTATAGGAGCTATTACTTATATATGTGGATGTACGTAATATTGAGTATTGATTGAATGAATGAATACAAATTATTGTTGTGTCAAATTGTTAGTAAATTATTTCTTTTGTAATCTTTTATGTAACTCCATTCGAGATCATAATCCAAATTTGGGAATTTGAGATATTAGCTCTTATGATCATTTGGATGGTGTTGATCTCTTCCTCTGAATCAACAAGGAATATATTTTTTTGCTCTTATGATCATGTGAATGGCATTGATCTTCACCTCTGAATCATATGATTTTTATCCTTTCAAATTTTCTATTGATGGGGAAACAATAAACGGGCATGTTGCATGTTATTTCTCATTAAATTACATCTCTTAATAGATTGAATGTGTCAAATTGGATACTCTTAAGACTATCTCTTTATTTTTAAGTAAATTCTCATGTATGTGAAATTACTTGTAATCCCCAGTGGAGGATTACATATGAAGAGTTTATTAACTCCATAGTCTTATATAAGTCTTCATCATATAATAACTTTATCTTGAAAATGTGTAATGTTCCTTTGGATTGTGGTTTTTTATAGAATTCATTGAACACTACTTCGAACCATAGAAAAACAGTGTCTTATGGCTTCTATAAAACTGCAATGATGTGGTTAGAGTTATTCACATCTTGTACAAGTGTACGAAACATTTTGGTAGTGTACCGTAGAGTTGAAAAACCCATGGAACTCTGTTGTAGTGCACCAAAAAATTGTAAACCCCTAAAACAAGTGTTTTTGTCCATTTTATCATAAAACACATGTTGATTTATGGATTTTAATTCCTTTTATACCAAAAGGTGATTGGGCATAAAGAAAAAACTTTGAAAATGTTTTTGCATGTTTTACCTACTTAACATTAAGGGAAGTCTTGGGTATATAATATTAAGTGGTAAGTTTCTTATTTATAAAACTTTCCAAAGATTGTAGTTTGAATATAAGCATTTTGGACTGAAACGAGTTGATTTTTAAGAGTGGATCATGACCACCCACCTTGTATATAATAAGGTGATCTCATTAGAGATCGGTTACATAGGTTGTAACATGTATGTGAGCTATATGTGCAAGAGTATTACAAATAAATGATGTGAATGAGGTGTAACCACTTTGGTGCTGTTCACTTCTCTACAAACAATCAAATCTAGGATTGACAGAGCTTCCAAGAAATAATATCCCTCGGGCTGGAGGGATTCGTTCTAAACACTACTATATTTTGGTCTTTTCACTATTTTTATAACTGTTGTTGTGTTTTCTTGTTGCGGTTTATGTTTTGTTTAGCTTTCTACTAGTAAGTATCTTTTAGTTCTTCTAGACATAATGCTTTATGTGGATTTTGATCCTCTTTTGTTGTCCCTCTATAGCTCTATTTATCTATTGAGCCCTTTTTGTAATAGGGTATAGTCCCTTTAAAACTATTTACCAATAATAAAAAAATGGGAAAATGTATGAGATAGTTTGTAATCTCTTTTTGAAGGTGTAATTGCATGTGGAAATATTGGGAGTGTTGGGTAAAAGTTTATTCTCAATAAATATAAGTGATTTTTAGTGGGTTTTTAACCTTCCATGGTTTTTCCACTTATATTGTGTGTCTTTGTTTACATTTACTTTTTGTTCATGTTGTTTACATTCGGTAATCTACATTATAAACATCTAAATCTGTATTTTCAATTACTATGCTTCATAAACTATAATCTTCATAAATTAATAGTTTGGATTTATAGTTTGTAACATTATTCATCCTTTAAATTTCCTAGTAGTGAGAGGACCCATATGGTATGTTGAAATGGGGGAGGGATATTATGATCCAATCTCCCCTATGATTCTTGGCAAGTCAATTTGAATAAAGTATATCTACAACATGAAATTGTCATTCAAGAGGAGTTTTCATGAAGACATTCACATAATTAGCATTCAAACACAAGCTACTAAATACATATGGGATGTGATTATGGATACCATTTATAGAGTGTTGGTAACCACATGGAATAAAATTATATTAATAAGTCGTAGTTTCTAAAATCAAGGAAATCTCAATTAAAATATGTAGAGGAAATGTAACTTATAGGAAAACACATGTACGATGTACTAGGGGAATGTGATTTCTAGGGGTGGGACTGTATAGTACAATGGAGATTGGATGAAGAAGGTGGATGTGGATCAAATAAGGAAATACATAGCATTCATTTTTTTATCTTGGTGTTCTTATGAAGAAATAAAATTAGAAATAAAAATATTACAAACTTTGAGGTGGTTACTTACATTCATGGATACCCATTCTATCCAAATACTACCATGTAATATGTTACACCTTAACCATAACACTTATGATTAAAAATTCATGTATTTATCATACCAAATTCATAAAACCTAGTATACCCTTGAAGGAATAAAATTTGCAATTCCATATTGTTATTGTAGAAATAAATTTTATAACTGAAATAAATATTACTAAGTAACACCACAAATAAACATGCATTAAATAACCAATCTATTCGTTAATGTTATAAAAGGAGTTTAAATGTATATAATTGATCTAATAAATACAAGATCATAATAAGGAGTATGCTTCTTGATTCTATATCTATATACATTTAGAAAGATTAGACTTGTACATGGAAAGCTTGTTATGTCTATTTAATTGACAAGGAGATGTGAGAAGTTTCTCAACACCTAGTAGTGATTGTATAAGACATAATCACTCTAGCTAAAACAAAAAATTTAAAAACCCTAAAGTGAAGACAAACATTCACTTTAATACACAAATTTCCCATAAGGGAATATACTCAGATACCTTTTGAGCACTGAAAACAAGGTACACGTGGCATTGCGGTCCTAATCTATAATCGGGATGGGAGAAGTGCCCAAAATAAAAAATATTAAATTTTTATTTTCTTGGTTGGAACAGTTTTGATTTATGCTGAAACCCATGGATGAGTCCAGAGAATATTCCTTCTTCTGCCAATAATCATTTTTCTTCTTTTGAAACTATCATCATTCCATATATTTTGCAAGAAAGAATTCATTACATATTATAATCAAATATTTCTGATTTTCTTTACAAGAATAATCAATAGAAAATAAATAAAGAATGGGGAAGGGGAAAAATAATAAGGAAAGACTTAGGGAGGATTGAGACCTATTTCTTTATTCTTTTCTTCTTCTTCAAGCTCATTTATGTAAACATAATATTGTTTAAACATTCCCAAAATGGGATTCTCATTTGGCCCTATATGGTATAGGATAAATATTTCTTTCTTCGAAATTATAGTGTTGAACTAATTAGAAATAGACTTCTTCTTTTTAGTCTTCTTGCCCAATTTATTTATGTATCTTTCTAAATGAATGAATATTTGCATAGAAGAATAGTAAAAATGTCTTGGAGGGTACATTCCCCTCTAATGATTTGTTGAAAAATCTCCACCAGCCTATATGCATTTTTTGATTATGGGGTATGTATTTTAGAGAGCGCATCCTCTCAATATCTGAATATATGTCATCCACATACTTATCTACTTTCTAAAATATATATTGAATCTTGCATATGCATTCTTTGAATGTTTTAATCCTAAGTTTTATTTCCCCTCTTTACTCATATTTCTTTCCTCTGAAATCTAAGGAAACTATCCATTTGTTTTCCACTACTTCATCCTCCAAGTCTATGATGATGTCAAATATGATTGGTAATCCATTCCAATAGTCAATATTTGTTTGATATTCATTAATCAAGGATTTTCCTACCTAAATATAATCAGACACTTGAATATAACATCTAATGATATCCCTAATGACCTTTTTTCCTCTTATTACTATATTTTCCTCACACTTCTTGGTTTTCTCTCCCCTACATCTTAAATCCCCAGCATTCTTAGTGTTTTCTAAGTTGAAGGATGTGGTTATTTCTTGTACCCATTTCTACACATACGTTGATAAGATATCAAACTTATATTTTAGTTAGTTCTTGATATTTTTGTCCTTGTCTATCTTTTAAAAGAGACCACCCATTTCCATGGTGACATCATGTTTTACGCTCTCGGTGGTTTACTTTCCAAGTTGGATATTCATAATTTGGGTAAGAAAAGGGGAAGCATCATCCCTTCAAACATTATTTTTTGTGGTAACTACCTCCACAAACCTTTCTCCTTGAGCCCCTACCATTTTTCTTAATAATATTATTGATTTCATAGGGGTCCTAGATGGATTAAAGGAGATAACTATTTAAAGGTAATATTCTTCTACTTTTACCGTCACCTTTCTCTTCGTAGGGAGTTCTGCTCCTACCCAACATCTATCATTAATGTTTCCTTTCCCTTTATCTTGCTACTAGGGAACATTAGGAACTATCATTTGTTATTAGTTTTGTAAGGGTAGTGAGACTGGAGTCCTCAATTTCTTCTTATGGATGATCACAAGACTCTACAATGTGTGCATGTGTTTCTTCTTCTCCTATCCATAAGTCTTATAACTCCTCCTCTATCATGGTTGAGGATGGTTGAATATTTTTTCCTATAATCTTTATAACCGTAACCTCTTCTTATCTATATGGAGAATGCTCCTTAGTTGTATCAATTTGTGGCTCTTCTTAATGTTGAGCCTCTTATTCCACAACTTATTTTGTATCAATATCTTTTACAACTTCCTTGGATTTGGATGCATAGGTTCCATAAGATTTTCTTCTTCATCTCAACTAATGTGACCTCTTTAATGTGTGATTTTTAATTGATTCCAATATAACTCTTTTTTCAAGTACCATTTATACCTAATTACTTTCATCTTTTTCTCAAGTAGGAACTTCATGTGATGTTTGGGCTCCCTTATTTTCCCAATTAATTTTCCATGTGAAATTTCTTGTGGGAGGTCATCTCAAACATAGTAATCCATCCCATGTAATATTAATTGAATTTCTACTCAATTAATCGGTATTGTCCCCCATGCTCCTCTCATCCTTGGGATTCTTATATATGAACCTCCTTAATTGGGTCTCTAGAAAAGTCCACATACATGTGCCTCATGATGCATAGGGGGTGAGGTAGTGAGTACTACTTCTGGGACATGGGAGGTCATACTAGGTATCTAAAATTCTAAAGTTGTACCCTCATCAATTGACCCTATTGTTGCTTCCATTGTAGGTGTTACCACCATTATTCTTTTTATCCTTACAAAGTGCAAGGTCACAAGTTCTTATTCTTATTCTTCATGGATAATTTCCAAAGTTGAACCTATCCTTAAATGGCTTAGGGAAACATTCCCTCTCATTCATTTCACTTTTTTGGATGACCCCATTAGGGAGGAGGTTGGCACATCAACCCAAGTGGTTTATTTTTCCATAGATTCATTTTTCCTTGATGTTGGGTGTGGGACTACATGTAGATGTGTAGATGAAATAATAAGGGAATCTTCCATATTTTTCTTTGGCATCCCCTCTGCCATATGTGTCAATTTTGACACAAGGGTCCATTATTTCTTGTTAAAGAATTGAGCTCTTCCACACCCTTGAAGTTGGTCCTCTATTTTAAATTTATGGGGAATTTCTCTGTAGGGGGTCTAATCTTGCACTTCCCTTATTAAATGGGGAAAGTATATCTTTTATGATCCCACTTGCCTTGTATTCTCTTAAAACTGCTATATTTTGTAGATTCGAGATAAATTCCTTTGTTACTTAGCCAAATCGGGGTCTTTTTAAGGATACGGGTAGTATTACTATGCGAATGAAGTACTCCTTGACCTTGTCCAGATCAACTCTTGGGATGGAATTTGAGGCTATATTTTTATCAACATATAATTTTCTCACCAAATCCTTCCCATCCTCCATTCCTTGTGGAAAAACTACAATTTTGTACTCCACCACTTGGGTGAGATTCATCCTAAAGTATTCTCTCAATATGAACTAATCTTCATCCCAACAATACATCCAATAATATTCATAATGAGTTTCATGCTCATAATAATTCCCCAAATATCCTTGTAGTATCCATCTAATGTCTTTTTTTTATTATTGGCAAATAGTTTTTTGAAAGGGACTATACCCTTGTACATGAAGGCTCAAAAGCCAAGATTGAATCATGAAAGCCCAACAACGAAAAAACAATCACTCGGCAAAAGTACTGTTGTTGTAAATCAAGCACACCCACGGATGCAAATCGGGTTTCTAAGTTGATGTTTCAGGCATCCAGTGTGATTGCACAACATTGAAACCTCTCTCCAAGTGTGGGACTTGTAAAATGAGAGAGGAATATCCAGATTAGAGGCTGGTTCCTCAAACTCCTCTGATCAGATCTGTTATTTACACAATTACAGAGGTTTGAATCCTAATCCTACTCTAAATTCCAAGGAGACAGAGATAGAAAGTGAAAAAAATTGAAAATAAACTAATAGGTGATACACCAAAGGAGTGGTGAACACTTCTTGTTCATGAAAATTGACACAATTTCATGAAATGCAACATGAAACATCATACACAGGCTAATAAGATGCAATTAGAGGTCTAAAATGAAACAAGACAATACAAACAAAGGACTGAAAATTGATCACAAAGTTTGCACTGTCATTTTCACTATCAAAATCCTTGCATTTGCAACATCAAAGAGGTAGAAACATATTACATTCATGAAGAAGGTTTGATACTTGCAAAAATCACTTGTTGAAGGTGAAAGAAGAAGCTTGTTGTCCAAAAAATGTTCAACCCACAAAAATGAGCCGAATCCGACTTTTACAACGCATGGGTCGAGCCAGGGAGAGAAAATGTGTAAAAACATCGAAACCATTCCCCATTAAATGAATATGCATTAAAACATCATGGGCATCCTTACATACCCATGCCCTAACATTTTGGCCATCTTTGAAGAAGAATGCGACCCATTTTGCATTAAAACCGGTTGTTGAAATGTCATTTACGGTCATTACCATGTGCCGAGGTGTTTCTTGATTTTATCTCTCCAAACTCAACCAAAATTCAAAATTGACCACAAAATCATGTAGATAATTTCACCAACTTTCCATTTATATAAAGAACATGAAAATCCAAGCTCTGGATCAAAAGATATGATTTGAAAATTTAGGGCAAAAGCAGCCAAAATTGGATCGGCGGGCAAAAGTTTGAATTTTTACCCGTTTGGTCTTTGGAAAAATTTTCAAATTTTTCCCACACTCCGCCACTCCAAGTGCCACATGGAGCACATTTTGGATAACAATTTTGGTGACTCGGAGGGTCATCTCGCTTGCTAGATGAAGATATCGATTGCTGAAAAGGCAGCCCATTGGGCATGGAGTCATAAAATTTTTTGTTCGGAACCCCAACTGACTTAGAATGTTGCAAGGAGGAAGATGGAATATCACCTGATGGAAGCAAGGACTGAAAAACATCTCCAGGGACATCAAGCCTGTGCAAAGCACTTAGGGAAAGCAAAACAACCTACAACAAAACAATGTGCACAAGCACTTGGAGGAATGAAAACCTAAGCTAATATTTACAAGGTGGAGAATTTCCCTCTAGTAGCAATGCTTTAGATAGATTCCATTGATTGGAATTTGCAGTTCTTCGCCATCCAATGACGACAATTGGAAGGCATTGCTGTCCTTACACTTTGTGACCATGTATGGGCCACTCCAAATGGCATCAAATTTTGAATGCCTTCCCGGTTTTGCTCTATCTGCATCTCATTTTAACACTAGATCTCCAACTTGGAAAGATTTACTCTTGGCCTTCCTATCAAAGGTCTTCTTGATCAAAGCTTGATCCTTCTCCATTACTTGGGATGCTTGATCTCGATCTCTTGGAGCTCCATCAACTCTGCATATCTCACCTCCATGGGGCCAAACTCTAAGCAACTCTAAGCTGCTTCATGAGTTCCAATGTTGGCAACTCAAGTGACATGGGCAAGATTTCCTCTCTTCCATAAACAAGCTTGAATGGAGAGTTACCTATGGATCTCTTGGGAATTATCCTATCAGCCCATAAGGCTGATTTTAGTTTGGTATGCCAAGACCTCTGATTCTCATCAAGAGTCCTCCTAATGATCCTCAACAAGTTCTTGTTTGTAGATTCAGCTTGGCCATTACCCTGAGGGTAGTAGTTTGATGAAGTACTTAGGTAGATCCCATTCTTGGCATCCCACTCAGTCACCTTAGATCCAATGAATGCTAATGCATTATCTAAGATTATTGTAGTAGGTATGCCAAATCTGGTTACTATCCCCTCATAGAAGTCTAAGATGCTAGACTCATTTGCTTCCTTGAGTGCTACTGCTTCAGTCCACTTGGTGAAGTAGTCTGTGGCATCAAAATCCACTTATGCCCTTTACTTGAATTGGGATTAATGACTCTAATGAAGTCCAAACCTCATTGCATGAATGGCTGGTCAAATGAAATTAGATGCAATGGAAGGGCAGCAAGCCTCTCTTTACCTGTGAAGAATGCATGATTCTTGCACCTTTTGATCCACGCAAAGCAATCACTAAAAATCTTGGGCCAACAATAACCAGCCTTCATGATTTTTAGAGCTGTCACTCTTGGTGCAAAATGACCACCAGCTGGTCCACCATGGAACTCTTCCAACACCCTATGAATCTGATTTGTGCTAATGCATCTCAGCAACACTCCATTCACATCTTTCCTTAACAAAACACCATCTACTATGGCATATGGGACAGCCTGCAATCTGAAGTGTCTTCTTTGGGTTTTGTTCATCTCTGGAGGGCATAGGCCTGTGCTTAGGAAATGCATTATACCTTGGGTCCAGCAAGGAGTGGGGACAAAATTATCCTCTTCTTGAGTGCTACCTTGCACATGGCTATCTTGAACTGTCAAAACAACCTCTTCTTTATTGCATACTCCTTTTTGCTTTCCCAGAATCAGCTGCTCACACAATCCTTTTCCTCTTACCAGCTTGGTGACCTTGATCTCAATGTCATACTCCATGACACGAGTGATCCAACCTGCCCTTTTCTCATTCAAATCCTTGTTGAGGAGGAAGTCCTTTACTCCCGCATGAGAGACCAACAACTGAACCTTGTTGTTTGAGACTAGATGCTTGAATTTCTTCAAGCTTCGATTCTTGCAAGTACATGCTTCTTAATAAACTACTATCTCACCTCACGGTCATCTAGGCTTTGGCTAAAGAAAGCAATTGGCTGCTCATCATTGTCCTTGTTCTATTGTACCAAAATGGCAGAAATAGTATCATTACCTCCAAATGCATAGAGGATGAAATCCTTGGAGAAATCTGGGTTGATGAGAGTTGGTGCTTGGGAGATGGCTTCTTTGATTGCTTCAAAACTCTCCTTGCCTTCTGCTGTCCACTTGAAATCCATGATTTTCTTTAACATCTTGGTGATAGGTTTGACAAGGGCTGCAAAATCTGGGACAAACCTCAACAAAGTTTATTCTCCCCAAGAAACTCTGAAGGGCCTTCTTGTGGCTTGGCAATGGTAGTGCTCTTATGGCTTCAACCCTCTCTGGATCAATTTATAATCCTTCTTTGGAGACAATATGGTAAAGGAGCTTTACTTCATGTGCTTTAGGAAGATACACTTTTTAGGATTCAAAGACACTCCAAATTTCCTGCATCTTTGGAAGACTTGTCTCAAATGAGAGAGGTGGTTTGTTGTATTCTTTGAAAAAAGTGATATCATCAAGGTATATCAGCACCAAGTTGTTAATCAAACCTTTGAACATACATGTCCATTTCTCTTTAGAAGGTAGCTCCAACATTGGACAGCCCAAATGGCATTTTCTTGTATGCATAAGTTCCCCATTTGGTTGTAAGGCTGTCTTGAACTGATCTTATTCCTTCACCATAATCTAATTGTAGCCCGAGTAGCCATCAAGTAGTGAAAAACTCTCGGAGCCAGCCACAACTTGCAAAAATTTTCTCCATAGAAGGGAGTGGGTAATGGTCCTTGAGAGATGCTCTATTTAAGTTTCAAGTCAACACATAATCTGATCTCTCCACTCTTCTTTCTACTTTGGAACTAAGTTGGCAACACAACTAGAATGCTTGATTGGGAATATGATTCTTGACTCAATCAACTTTTTCAATTCCTTCCTCATGAGAGGTTCCATGTGTGGATTGACCGGCCTTTATTTCTGCACTGATGGGCTTAGTATTTGGATCCAAATCAATGGTGTCTTTGAGCTAACTTGGGATTGAAACCTTTCAAATATTCGTAGCTCTAAGCAAACACATCGGGAACTCTTGACACACTATATGAACTCATACCTTTCTTGTTCATCAAGGTATATTAGCACCATGTTGTTAATCAAACCTTTGACGCCATGTCCATTTCTCTTTGGAAGGTAGCTCCAACATTGGACAGCCCCAAATGGCATTTTCTTGTATTCATAAGTTCCCCATTTGGTTGTAAGGCTGTCTTGAACTGATCTTATTCCTTCACCATAATCTAATTGTAGCCCGAGTAGCCATCAAGTAGTGAAAACTCTCGGAGCCAGCCACAACTTGCAAAATTTTCTCCATAGAAGGGAGTGGGTAATGGTCCTTGAGAGATGCTCTATTCAAGTTTCAAGTCAACACATAATCTGATCTCTCCACTCTTCTTTACATCGCGGAACTAAGTTGGCAACACAACTAGAATGCTTGATTGGGAATATGATTCTTGACTCAATCAACTTTTTCAATTCCTTCCTCATGAGAGGTTCCATGTGTGGATTGACTGGCCTTTGTTTCTGCCTGATGGGCTTAGTATTTGGATCCAACTCAATGGTGTGCTGAGCTAACTTGGGATTGAAACCTTTCAAATATTCGTAGCTCTAAGCAAACACATCAGGGAACTCTTGACACAGCTATATGAACTCATACCTTTCTTGTTCAGTTGTCATCTTTCCAATTTGCAATGGTTTGTTCTCTTCCACCAAGATGGATACTGAATCTTCTCTCTTGACCTGAATGTTTGCTTTCTCTTTCCTAAACTAATCATTGGGATTGAAAATGGACTCCAAAGTGATAAGTCCCTTGGGCAGCTTGTTAGTTCTCAGCTGTACCACTTGGTCACCATACTGTTGTTCCAATTTTTCCTGATTTTTAGCTGAGAACTCAACTTCTTCTTGTAAGAAATGGATGATTTGTTGGTCATTCTCAAACACTTACCAACTTACATTGTTATTTGGCATTGAAGGCCTCACAATCACATGGATTTTTGGCTATACCTTTTCCTTTTTAATGATTTCCACAATATCAAAGGCTACCCCAACTACTGCAAGCCTGTCAGCTTGGTTTTCTTTTCTAGGAATGGATTTTATGCTAAAGCCCTCAAAATCTTCAATGAGGTCCCACACCCTATTCTTGTAGCACTTGAGTAGATCATTCTTGATAGCATGCTTCCCCTTAACTTGGTTTACAATCAACTCACTGTCACCAAAGACTTGCAAGTTCTTTATTCCTCTCTTGATTTCCCAATGCATCCCTTGCACCAAGGCTTCATATTCAGCAGTGTTATTGGAGCATGCAAACTGAAATCTAAAAGTTGAATAGTACTTTACTCCTTGAGGTGAAATAAGCATAGCTCCACCTCCTGCACCTTGTCTACTCCTTGATCCATCAAAAAACAGCTGCCATACCTCATTGTCATCCTTGTGGTTTGGCTTGGTGATGCTAGGAATGGGCTGATCTTCTTGATGTATGCAATAGACCCCTAGCTTAGATTCTTCTACTTCTTGATAAGGATCAAAAGCATGCACCTTTTTTCCCATTCATCAAGAGAGTTAGATCTGGATGCTTCCAACCTTGGTGTCAACTTCATCAGTGCTTGGGTGATCTTCTTGATCAAATGCCGAACAGTTGGCATTGATCTGACTTGGAGTGTAGGGCTCAATGTGGAAGTTTGTAATAGGTTCAGACCTGATTGTATCTTTGGTTCCATACCTCGTTCTAAACAGCATGTGTGACCAATCAGCAGACAAATATTGTCCAATCTTGGTGTGAAATCTCTTGACAAACATAGGGAAAGAGTGGTGGAAGGTCTATAACTGATACATCTTGTAAAACAACAACATTTGGACATGCATGCAAGGTAAGACTCAAGTTTCTAATCACCCCAACTGTTGTTATTGTTGTCCCATCCAACTGCACTACTCCTTTGGATATGGTTTCATATTGAAGTCCTAGCTGATCAGCTATTTGCTTGGGCATCATTGAGCTACTTGCCCCGAAATCAATCATCAATTGTGCACCAATTGGTTTCCAATTATTAATGAGACATAAAAAGGAGGGGGCTTCAACATTTTACCTTGCTGTCCTCCATGATTCCCTTCAGGCTGGGCAGCGTTTGTGAGCACTTTCTCTTGCATTTGGACTCACCGATTCGAAGTTGGCTAGTCCTTCATGGCAGCTCAGTAGCAAATCTCTCTAGCTTGGGATAGATAGGTATTCCCACATTGATATATTTACATTTGTCTTCTTCATCTGATCAATGATACTAAATGGTGATGAAGGATCTCTTTGTTGTCCCTTGGTTTGCATATTCATCCTTTGCATGTGGGCAGCAACAACTGGTATTTGAGTTGGTCTAGGAGCTGTTCTTGGCTTCCCTTGTGCATTTACAATCTGGATTTTATTTTCCAACCATTTTTGGAGCCATAAAAGGTTGTGGATTGGTTGGAGCTAATGGTTGTTCTTCACCCAAATTCCTTCTTTTTGACCTTGTGTTGGTTGTAACACCTTGAGAGACTGTTTGATTTATGCCACAAAAATCCTCTGCCTGCCAATTCACAAGTGTGGTGTCATTTGGAGTTGATTACTACTGGAATGTTTCTCGTTGTTGGTTTTTTCCTTGACTGCCCTCACCCTCCACACCAATAGTTGTCACCATTAATGCTTGATTCAAGGCACCATTGAAACACATAGATTGGTTGTGAGGTTCATTGCATGGAAAACACCAATCATACTCCTGAGCAACGTTGTTTTGTGTTGGCACCAATGCCTTAGAGGCAGATATAACATTTGGATTATAGGGCTGAAATGGTCTGTTGGCAGGAGGCCTTGCTTGATTTAGATTTGCAGCTGGATTGGGTGGTCTATGAGGTTGATATGGCTGCCTGTTAGGCTGAGCTTGAGGCTGGAAGGAAGGTCTAAAACTTTGGGCTTGTTTCCTCTTGAGAGTAACCAGCTCATTACCTAAATTTTGCAATTGCTTCATGACTTCTTGAAGTTCATTTGAGGCACTAGAAGATGAAGTGGAAGCTTCACTTGAATTCTGATTTCTAGGAGTGGGAGAAGGAGCCAAATTAGGTGCTTGATTAGTGTTTGGGCTCTCTAAACTTGGAAACAATGGCATGGGAGGTCTAGGGGCTAGTTTTCCAGCTTGGATCAAACAATTTTCAGCTCTAATGGCAATGCTATAAGCAATGGGGATAGTTGTGCCTCCCATGGACTGAATTAACATAGAAATATCAGAATTTAGAGCTTTGAGATAGTAAAGAAAAGCACCTTCTACTGTTGGCCTGACTACCACTGGAATTCTCTCCCAAGTCCTTTGAAATCTGAAGTTGAAATCAGTCAGCTGCTCATTGGGAGCTCTCTTGATGGTTGTCAGCTGCTCCAAAAGAGACAAGTTGTCTCCCTTCTCTCCAAATTTCTCATGAAGTGCTACACATAGCTAGTTCTAATTTTGAATAGAACTTGAGGCAAGGCTTCTAAACCATTGCAAATCCTTCCCCTTGAATGAAGATGCCAGCAATTTGATAGCAACTTGCATCTCATTGATTTCATGAATTGCACAAAGGTTGGCAATGTCTTTAACATGATCACCAGGAGTAGTCTGATTCTCTCCAATGAAGTATGGAATGTTCTTCAAGGCTGCAATTGGAATTGGATTTTGTGCATTGAGAGCAAGTGGGCTGCTTCCAGTGAAATTGACATAGGGGTTGTTTTGTGCCATTCTAATTGGCCTTAGAACCCTTGTTGATTAAATGAAAGGCCTACTAGGTGGAGGAGTTGAGAGAGTTATGTTTGGTGGAGATGGAGACCTTTGGATTCTCCTCCCACTTTTCCTTACTCTTGGAGATAACTGCAGATATTCAAACAATGCCTCTTCTTCTCCAGCTCTTGACCTTGTAGTGATTCTTCTCATGAGTTTTCGTGTCTCCGCACTTTTGCTAAAACCAGCGATTCTTCTTCCTTGAGTCGCCAGGATGTGTAATTTATAGCTATTTTAAGCAAGAAAATTGTAGTAGATGTACATCAACTTTTCTGCAATGAAAATGAGACCTCTAAGGTCCCACCGGTGTGCCAAAACCGTTGTTGCAAATCAGCAAAGACTCCCGGATGTAAATCAGGTTTCTAAGTTGATGTTTCGGGCATCCAAGGTGTGATTGCACAACATTGAAACCTCTCTCTAAGTGTGGGAATTGTAAAATGAGAGAGGAATCTCTAGATTAGAGGTGGTTCCTCAAACTCCTCGATCGATCTCATTATTTGCATAATTGTATAGGTTTGAATCCTAATCCTACTCTAAATTCCAAGGAGACAGAGATAGAAAGTGCAAAAATTGAAACTAAACTAATAGGTGATACACCAAAGGAGTGGTGAACACTTATTGTTCATGAAAATTGACACAATTTCATGAAATGCAACATGAAACATCATACACAAAGCCGATAAGATGCAATTAGAGGTCCGAAATGAAACAAGACAATACAAATAAAGGATCGAAAATTGATCACAGAGTCTGCACTATCATTTTCACTGTCAAAATCCTTGCATTTGCAACATCAAAGAGGTAGAAACCTGTTACAATCATGAAGAAGGTCTGATACTTGCAAAAATCACTTGTTGAAGGTGAAAGAAGAAGCTTGCTATCCAAAAAATGAGCCAAATCCAGCTTTTACAATGCATGGGTCGAGCCCAGGAGAGAGAAACCATGTAAAAACGTGGGCCATTCCCCATTAAATGAATATGCATTATAACATCATGGGCATCCTTACAGACCCATGCCCGATATTTTTGGCCATGCCGAAGAAGAATGCGACCCATTTTGCATTAAAACTAGTTGTTGAAACGTCATTTCTGGCCATTACCACGTGTCAGAGGCGTTTCTTGATTTTCTCTCCAAACTCAACAAAATTGCCCCGAATTTTTTCACCGATATAAAATAACGTGAAAATCCAAGCTCTGGATCGAACAATATGGTGATTTGAAAATTTTGGGCAAAAACGAGGCCAAAATCGGATCGGCGGGCAAAAGTTTGAATTTTTACCCATTTGGTCTTTGGAAAAAATTTCAAATTTTCCCCATGCTCCGTCTCTCCAAGTGCCACACGAGGCACATTTTGGATGATGGTACCAACATCCAAAGATGATTTCATAAAAAACAAGCGAAAAACAATAACCAGTCTGCAATGTTACCACAAAGACCATGGTAGATCCAAAAACCACTGTTCGGCAAAAAACAATGGACAATGTAGAACAGCCAAACAACAAAAGAGACAAAAATCATCGAGGTGGAGAAGTGAAATTCTTTAAAATAAACTTTTTCTTTTTACGGACAGTTACCCAACCTGATGATGCCTCCATGAATGGAGGGTTAGAAGAAGGAGTATTTTCCATAGTTGCAATAGTTCCAACTGAAACAACATCATTGTTTTCATGAGATGATTTTTCCTTGTTGTCAACAACTAAATGAGATAAATTTGTTGCATCTTCCTTGCTGTCGGCAATAGGATTTTCTAATAAAGGGGTTTCAGGGACTAAATCAGATTCAGCCTCAGCATTTGAATTTGATTTTAGGTCCTCTTTTGTACCGAAAACCAAGTGTTCCGGGAGGGCATCTTTCCACCAGCTACGTTTCTCATGTTGGTGTTTTTCCATCCCACAATTAGTAGAGGTGTGACCTAAACAAAACATCTTCTGCATCGAAATGGAAGACCTTCATAGTCTAAAGGTTGTGACCAAGTTCTATTTTGCACTCTGAGATCAATGGTTGTAGGAAGGTTTTTAGCCATGTCTAGTTCCACCTAATGTCATAGTTGGGCATAGGAGATAATTTTTACAAAGTGGTTCTACTCATTTCTACCTCCAAGATTCTATATTTAATCAAATTAGAGAAGGTATACCTACTAA
The DNA here is from genome assembly GCA_018340775.1 of Taxus wallichiana var. yunnanensis. Lineage (NCBI taxonomy): Eukaryota > Viridiplantae > Streptophyta > Pinopsida > Cupressales > Taxaceae > Taxus > Taxus wallichiana. The sequence goes on from CM031242.1 coordinate 570,898,900, forward strand.
TTCTAATAGAGAACTTGATATTTTCCCTTTTCTTTCTTGCAATAATCCCGTGTACTACAACCAACTTCTTGGAAACTTTCAAAAATACCCACCTATCATCTATGGAACTTACCAAGTATTAAGGGACACCATTAAAACCACTTATCCCGATATAAGTAAACACTTTGACCTAGGTGAAGCAAAATCCATATTTAGTGATTACTTTCATTTCTTATGAGGATATTTTTTTACTTTTCCACTCATGTTTCAACAATCATATGAGGGGATTAATTAAAGTATCATGCACCAACTTGAAACTATAGATGTAGTTATCCGATTCGGGCCAGTGTGTAAAAATCATAGAATTTGTAGTTACCAAATTCTTTTGGTTTGTCTAGTCCAAAAATGATCTATGGCGAGAAATTCCATACACTAGATAAGACATCATGTAAAATTCCATTTTTCTAGTGGATCCTTCCTCAATCTGCACTACCATATTTAGTAACTACTAATGGATTTAATAACTGATGAATTCTCCCCAATGAATATGTATTTTTCTAATGAGGATTATCTAAATTAATTCACTATAGTGGTATGCATATCCTTTTTCCATGGCCATGTCACATAATGTGATATTGTCTCTAATTTCTTCCATAAAATCAGCTCTACTTAACTTCTTGGGGGCTTTAGTGGTAGAAATCATTAGCTTTTCAATCCAGCTTACTATTTAATATTTTTGAGCATTTGGTAATGTTTGAATTACAGTATTTTTTGATCCTTCACTAGAAATGTCTTTCACTTCGATGCATTGGGGATACCTAATAATTCCTCAAAATTTTATGTGGTTAAAGAAATGACCTAGACATTACTTATATCCCTAACCTCCCTAGTTGTTGGAGTGTAATTTTTGCTCATTCACATACTAATATTGGATATTGAATAGATGGGGAAAAGGAAACTACTAAGGAAAATCCATTCCAATAAATTTTCCTCATGGTTTCATTCATGTCAACTTTGCATGCATCCTTTTCTAGCTTTCATCTAGGTCTATATTGCTCATGTTAGTATCAATTATTTTTTCCAAATAAGAGGTGAGTTGAGAGGTGGTTTGGACACCGAAAATTGAATCTTCATGTTTCTAGGGTGAAGGTATGCAAAAGTATATTGAAGATAAATTCACCACAACATATATGTAATTTATCCTTGTAATAGTGCTTACTAATACACCATGGTTTCATGAATTTTTCAAAAGTACATTTATCATCCTTACCTTTTCAAATGTTGCCACAATTCTCTTTCACGTTGAGAATGATAACCAAATGTCCTCAAAGATCCAAAATGACCTTTTTCATAACTCAAATGTATAGTTTCTTGTTTATCTTAGGGCTTCAAATCACTCTTCAAACTCAAAATTGGAGGTAAAGTGAAGATTTTTTTATGAATTTCACCCTATATTATTTCTCACATGCTTTCATTAATGATGGAAATTATCTCCATGGATTCTTCATTTGTATCCATTTATCCTCTATTTTAGATTTTAAATTTTATCCTTACATGTGGATAGATCAGCCACATATGGTTTTACTTAGATGCCTTGGCATTTTATCATTATTTTTGCATTACAATCATCATATATGACATTTTTGTAGTCCCTTATTTTGTTAGTCACAGATTTTCCAGGCATCGATGATATTTAGATAACTTGTAGTTTTGTAATAACTACAAAACTACAAGTTGCAAGGTTGTATTCCTTTCTAAAAGTCTTGGGACACGTATATGTGTCCACTTTGTCATGTTGTGGGAGCATGGACACAATTTTTAATTTTTAGAAACTTCAAACTATGAACTACAAAGTTATGGATATACTTTATCTCACTAATATTTCCAAATCATGATATGTTCCCCTCTTTGTAGGTTGCAGGGTGAAATTACAATTTATAGTTTTGTAGCAACTTTGAAGATGCAAACCACATAACTATAATAATGTATTTCTTCAACATAGTATGCGGTGTTGTGCCACATGTCCCCCTCCATCGAATTAGGGAACCAAAATGAATTTTGCATAATTGCAACAAATGTAAAGTTGTCAATTGCAATATTGTGAAGCTACATTTTCTCTCTATAATGTCCATATTCAATGAATATTTTCTTTACGGCTTCAAGGATGAAATTATAACTTGTAATTTTGTACAAACTTTGAATTTTCTAGAAAAATAAGTGGGTGAGGGAATATTTCCTAACTATTCCTTTCAAGGGGTTTACAACTTGTAGTTTTAACAAAAAGTGAAAGAATTCTTTGAGAAGCCACTTTCCTCTAATACCACGTATATTCCCTTTTCACATGGGTTAGGAATGGGCACACAGCTTTTAAGACTTACAACTATAAAAATGAAAAAGAAATTCTTAATAAAAAAATAATTATGTTTTTCCTAATGGGTATTTTTTCTTTAGGACTGCAATGCCAATGTGAAGGTCCAAAAATCACCTTGACACTTGCCACTTTGCATTTTTTTGTAGAAGTAGATGAACCAAGAGGATATTTGTAGAGACAAATGAACCATCCATGAACAACCCTATAAATCCTTCTATTTCATTTACAATGGAAATAAGTCTCTTAGTTCAAATTTCAATTCTACAATATCATATTGAAACTCCTTCAACCTGAAAGTGAGATTTTGTAAGCACCTTCAAGCCTCTTCAATTTAATGTAACAAGAACCTTTAGAGTACCAATAAAAAAATGATGGAAAAGGAAAGGATCAAAACATAATGACTTTTGGGTAATTTTACAAAGATGGTGCAAAGAAACAATGGCACCAACATTGGCTCTTTCTTGGGGATAGACACCCCTTGTGGGTGTCCAAAGGACCACAAAAATAATGGGATGTAGACCTAGATTCCTATCCATTTGGGAAGGATTCACATAAAAAACACTTGGTTATTTGTAAGATGGACCATCATGAGAATAGATAACTAGCAAAAAAATTATCACAAAGGACCAGAAAGGGAACATAAAAAATAAACAACAAACAAACCAACAAGATTATACACTATACAATAATACAAAATAACACCCAATCAATATAGAAAGTGCTTGATATGTATTACATTGATAGGAAATTTAATTATTTACCTATCTAAATCCCTTAATAATAAAGTGCTTTCTCTAATTATGATGTCAATGGAATAAGGACCCATCCAAAGAGCATCAAAATTTCCATGTTTTCATTTATCATAATGTCTATTATCCCATAACAAAACCAAATCACCAACATGGAACATTCTTGGAGTAACATTCTTTTCAAGTATCTTATTGATTCTTTCCTTAAAATTTATGTGTCTCTAATGGGCCTCTCTTCTAACTTCATCAAGCTCAATAATCTAGTTGATTCTTACAATATAAGGATTAACTCCTTCCTCATCTCCCAATTTCCTCAAAAAATGATAATTTGATAAGTGAAAATTAAGAGATAGGACTGATTAGACACCGTATACTAACTTAAAGGGGATTCTTCTAGTGGATCTCTTTGGTGTGATTCTATCGGTTCATACAGAAAATTTAAGCTTCTCACCTTACTTTCTCTTATTGGCCTTCAATGTTCTTCTAAGTATTTTGATTTGCTTCTTATTATTATATTCATCATGTGCATTTCCCTGAGGATTGTAATTAGATGCATAGGTAAGGCTTATATCATATTATTCACACATAGCCACAAAAGGTTTGGTGGCTTTGAAACACATAACATTATCAAAAACTAACTTTGTAGGGACATTACTCCTGCATATGATATTATTCAATAGGAATTCCATGACTATTATATAAGTAGCCTTTTTGGTTGGAATTTCTTCTACCCACTTGGTAAAGTATTTTTTTATGACCAAAATCCACTTGTTTCCATCTCTAGATGCATTCATCTTATCAAAAATGAATATAATCCCAATTTTTTAAATGGAGCCTCAACTGATATAGGTTGTAATTGGATATATCTAGAAGTTTTCATCATACCTAAAAAATGTTAACAACTTTCAAATCTTCTTAAAACTTGAGAAACATCCTTGAAAAGGATAACCACCAATAAGTTTCCCTCAAAATCTTGAGAGAAGCTAATCTAGAATCATAATGGACCCCCAAAACTCCTCCATGAAACCCATTCACTAACTTAAGGGATTCATCTTCAGTTACACATCTTAATAATATTCCTTCTGGATTCTTCCAAGATAGACCCAAGTTAGTAAAGAGATACTTTCGAGAAACTAACTTCACTTTGTTCTATGATTTTATCTAAACCAAAAAGACAACTTAAATTATTTAGTTATTACACTATGTCCTTATACTAATAAGAATAACATACCTTTTCTAAAGGACTATCAATCTCAACAACCACTTACAAGTTTACTTCTACTACTTGCAAGTTTTCCTCACCCATCAATCTTGCCAAACCTAATTCTCTTACTAATTTAGTGGTTTGAATATCTATTTCATACTCTTGGAACTTGTTAACCAATCTACAACTCCTTTTAGAAACTTCCATTTGTGTCAAAATGTTCTTTACCAGAGTGTGCGGTACAAAATCCATGACCTTATAGTTTATAATATATTATCTTAATATCTTACCAACTTTAGCCAAAGAAAAATCCTACTTTTCCATTATAGAATAATTTAAAGTATAACCTTGTAACTCCTTTCTAACGAAATAAATTGGCTTTTAATTACCTTCTTCATCCTTTTGTAACAATACTGAATCTATGGTATGTTCAGATGTACAAGAAAATATTTGAAACTCCCTTTTGTAATTAGGAATGGCCAGAATAGAGGAAATTTTTAGTGCATCTTTTATTCCTTTAAAATCTAGTACTTCCTTATTCCCCCACTTGACAATTTGATCATTTTTCAACATATTTATGATAGGTAAAGTAATATCAGAAAAAATTAACACAAGCCTTCTAAAAATTTTTATTTGACCAAGAAATATTGGATACCATTCTTGGATTGGGGAATGGGATCCTTATCAATAGCTTCAACTCATTATGGATCAATCATTAATACTTTGTGGGACATAATATATCCAAACAATTTATCATGTTGCACACCAAAGTGGAAATTTTTGGGATTTTGAGAGATATCAAACTCTAAATCTAATCAATATTTTTCAAGATGCTCCAAATGATCACCCCTATTTCTAGAGTAGATCAGAATGTCATCTCGATAAACCAAAATGAAATCCATGGCCTATCCAATGTAACATACATGGCCCTTTGACTAGTAGAAAAACATTTATTAATACAAAGTGAATTCTAACATAAACATAAACTCCCAAAGGGGTAGTAAAATTAGTTTTTTATGGTTTTTGTTCCTTGACTACAACTTGATTGTATCCTAAGTAACTCTCCAATGTTGAAAGAATATTTGAACATGTTACCCTTTGCAATATATTTTCCATGTTGGGAAAAGTGTAATTGTCTTTAAATAAGGCATTGTTCAAGTTTCTATTATCAACACATAATCCAATATCACCATTCTTATTTTTTACTGGGACCAAGTGGGTAACCTAAGATGATTACCTGGTATGTTGAATGATTCCCCCATCCTTAAACTTATCAAGTTCTTCTTTCATTTTTGTGTAAAATATGGGGTTTATTGGTATTTAATTTTTCCAAATAGGTTTTTATTAGGCTCCAATGGAATGACATGCTGAAAAATATCTTCTCTATAATATTTTAATTCAAAATAAGACCATGTCAAATAGTCTTGATATTTTCTTAAAGCATTTTAATATAATAATTTTTTTTTCATCTACATCTAAATTACTGCCCAACAAAAAAATTCTCGGATCCTAGCACGTTCCTAGGTTGCATTCAATTACATCTCTTGGACCATGGATGGATTTGTTCATAAATCTATCGTAACCTTCAAAAGTAGATTCAAGGTTGACAAAACCTCTTGGGATAGTGTTAGTATTCTACTAAATTATGTCTTTCCAAATAAATTTTATTATCCTTCAGAAGTCTCTACCATGGGCTCTAGATCAAGTATTTGATTGGAAAATTCATCTTTACAACTTAGGAAATTGAGGATACAAGATTCATCATCAAATGCTTTCCAATGTTCAATATTATTGATTACACAAGGCCTTTAAATCATCTCAACTTCAAACTTGTAGTATGAGGACACAACTTCATTATCATATTGAGAAGCCAAGACTACTAATCTATCAGAGAAACATTTTAAATCCTTTCGTAATATATAATATTAAAAGAATAAAACATTTGAATTAAATCCCAAGCCACATTTATGTATTGTTTTAACCTTTAAATCTTGATTGTATATATCTTTCTAATTTTTTTCACAACCAATTCAAAATATCATTTGACAATCATATTCTTAATTCTATGTCTCCAAGTGATCTTTAAACTAAGAAAGAGTGTCTCATATTCCACAACATTATTTATCCACTCAAAGAACATTCTGAATGAGAATTTGAAATATTTTATTTTTGGAGAAAATAGCACCACCCCTATTCCATTACCAAAACTAGAGCATGCTCCATAAAAATACATAGTCCAAGGAGCATTGGGGTCTTTAAATTGAGCTCCAAGGTCAAGGAAGTGATCTTCAAAATCTACATTACCAAAAAAGTTTTCCAATTCAATATTTACATAGAGCAGTTCATAGGATGCATCCATAGGGTCTTCAATCAAGTGCATTAATTTTTCTTCCATATCTAGTTTCACCAAATTTCCCTCCAAAGGAATGGTGGTATATGATAGGTCCATTTTAGCACTACCTCTAACACTTGTTTTCCATTTCCTAGATAGTAAAATTCTCCACTTGGCAGAAAATCAACCATAACAACATACATGGTTAAATACTTATTAGGATGAGCTGCCAATTTACAAATAGTCCCTTTACACAATCAACCACATGTACTTCCCTTGGATCCATTACATAAAATATCCCATAATTAGCAGATATATTTATCCCAAGCTCATTCAAAACTACTAATTGTATGATTTTGAAAGATACACTAGCATAAACATGCATATGTGAAAAATCAAACTATTAACTATAAATATTGTGTAAAAAGGATCAACATGAATTGGCTCTCAACGAGAGTTTTACCAAAATAAAATTTAACACTAGATTAAATAATTTCTTGAGATTATTATATCTCATTTTTAGCAAGGGGACAGTTTTTTTTTTCAACACCATCCTTATTGAATCCTAAATACTCAAATACTCTATTCATATGCTCAAGAATCCTAAGAAACTATACTAAAGTGACATCTATTTTATCTTGGCTCAAGACTTGGGCCATATCACAAACATTTTACTTGGTCATGGGGGTATTGAGGGGAAGGCTGACCCCTCTTCAAATGGTGAAAATTTATTTAAAGAAGATACAATAGAAGGAATACTAGGACATGGCTTCTCGAGAGAAATTTTACATGTAAAAAAATTCTTAGGGGCAACCTTTGGGAAATTAGTCAAAAAGGGAATATTACTCTTAGAAGCATAAATGGGGATATTTTGTTTAATAGACTAAGATGAAGAGATAAACTTGCCATGTAAACTAGAACCTTCAACCTTTTACAGGTGTTTCTATTTTTATCCCCACCTTTTAGATCAGTAGAAGGGGAAATTTTTTTCTTACTTGTCAAGTTGTATTCCTTTTCTTGAGTCACTCTTACATTGATTAATAACATTATATCCTCCACTAAAGGGATCCCCAATAATATTTTCTAATCATTCAAGTTCTTAGTGTTGGCCATTGTATCTATAGTATTGTCATTGATATCAAAGTTCAATGATGGAAAAGGGAGTTAAGGTGTCATAGGAGTCTTTATGAGGTATGAATAAGGGTCAAACATGAAGGTTGATTCGTAGTGTCTAATCATGTTATCTTGCTATGGTGTCTTGGAGCATGGTCTAGTATGCATGGTAATATTATTTGTTCTCCAAAGGTGGTATAAGGTCTAGCATGGTCAAAGTGATGTGTAATAGGTTTTAATGAGTCTCGTAAGAGGTCATCATGTTTAGTTCATGAAGATTCATGGTTGAGTCATGTCATTTTAGGCCTATTCCTAGAACCAATCCATGGTGTTTGGCATGGAAACATGATGTATGGAGTAGGGAAGACTTGGTGAAGCATGTGGAAATTTTTTGAGGTTGAAAAATATGTGTATAATTTGTATCAAGTCATATCTATTTTTTTAGTGCATGGCTAAGGTCTTTGGGAAGAAATATAGTGAATAATAGTCAAGAACACACAGGTAAGTCATGGTGGTGAGAGAATTATTAATACATTTGAGCATGGATGAGAATTACGATAGTAAGAGGATGTTATTATGATGCTTTAGATCAATTTTTAGGTAAATCCTGTGAATGATTTGTAAGAAAATGAGTTTTTCGAAAAATGAGTTTTTCAAAAGGTAAACTCCTTCTCGATATGTAACTTTAGATGTTCATCCACTCACACACAATTTGCATGGGAATTTTTGGCTTTCTAGGATTTATTTACATTTATATAAGATAATTTTATAACAATAATTGATTGATTTGATCTTCATGAATGTTAAGAAGGTAAGTTGGTCTTAAACCCTATTCAAATCCTTATAGAAGAGAAATATGAAATATATGCATGGTATGGTATCCAAATGAATTTTTAAAGAACATTTGATACATCAGGGTTAAATATAATTCTCTGGGGCTCATTTTGGTGGTGGTTTCTTGATCTAGATATTTCAGGAAGTGAGGGAAAAACCCTAGTTTTATGGAGATTTACATTTTCAAGGTTGAGATGGAAGCTTAAGGATGAAAGTGAATTGTTCCAGGATCCTTGGGAGGTATGCTCTTTGGACATGAAAGTTTTTAGGTAGGTATAGTGGAAAAAAATGAAGATAAAAGTCCTCCGAGTTACACTACTAATTTTTCCTTAAGGGCTAAAACCTAGTCATGGAGGTTTGAGCTGATATGAGTCATTTTTCATGTTGTACAAGAATTTTATGAACATGGAAAGCTTGTATAAAATTAAATGATGTGTTGGAGCATTTGGTTTGATCATATGAATTGGTTTCATGTTGAAACCCTAGTAGCCTAATTATCTCTATTAGGTCTCTCAAGAATGTGTAAAGGAACAAGTATGAAGGAATGGTTATCTCCACATAACATATGTATGTTAGAGCTTTAAGGTTTTTTTCATGTCTCCCTTAAATTGTTACAAGTGGTTTAATTTCTTGAGAGTGATGTTGAAGATGTTTGGATCTTATTCTCTCAAGACTGGTTCTTGAGTCCTTGGATCTTGGATGAGCAATTTTAGAGATTACTATGGTTGTAGACAACATGCTATAATTTGATGAATGAAACAAGTTGCATCGATTATTATACTAAGATAAATTTCCATTGATATTTATTTTCTGTCTTTGTAAGATGTTTTGGTATTTGAACCATCTAAGGTCTAGCAACCTATTTTTGGGCATGATCAACATGCTTGAGAGAGTTAGAAGAAGTGGTGGTTTTGTGTATGTTTCCCTGATTCATATTGTATCATGGACTGGAAACTGTTTTGAATTCATAGTGCATTAATTAATGTTCCTAAGAATTCATGACATTTATTTTTATGTGCAAAGTTATTCACTCTTGTGCATTGATTTTTGGTGCTTGAAGACCTTATTTGATTGGCTTGCTTCTTGATGTGTTTCATGGTGGAGATAGTTGATGCAGAGATTATTTTTATTATTGGTTATGCTAAGAGGTTTTTCATAATTTTTCTAGATCTGATGGATTCATCAAAAGAGAGTGTTCCCTTAGAGGTGCTTGAGCATTCGTTGGAGCTAAAAAACATTGTTTGAGATTTCATGATCTTGTTGGTGTTTTCTTGACCCTTACTGACCTACTTTGGTTTTTTAGATGTTTTATATGAGGTTTTAGTTGTGTTTTATCTTGTATATTATTGGACTTAATGGTCTTATCCAACCCATGGTAACTTATGGGGTGTGTCATGTATAAAATTGCATTGTATATGCTCATTTGAGCTAGTTGTAATTGAGGTTTTGAGTGAGATATACGAGGTGAAGTCGAGTGAAGAGGGCTAAAAGATAAATATAAGAAGAGGTATTAAGGGATAATAAAGATAGAATATTAGGTTTTCAATGTCAATGGACCTAATCAACAATAGAATAAGTAAATTTGAGTGAGTTAGGAGAGAGCTTATTTGTAGAGGGTTTGAAGAGTAATGATTTGAAATTGTGATACTATCAGTTGTAGTAGAAAAAATACTTCAGTGGTCTTCATCTTTAGGTTTCTAAGTTGGTGCTTGGTCATCTTGGGGGGTTGTATCCTTCTTGTCGGATTGGTGTCCTACTAAACTAAGATATGGTTCTCCTTATGGGATTTGTGTCTCACTAAATGAATCTTGTTTGATGTGGAATATTCTTAAAATTCATTGGTTTTTCTTCCCTTGATTGGTTTCCTAATTATATCTAGTATTTTGTGCTCTCTATCTTGTTTCATGTACTTGTAAATTGTTGATACACACTTAATAAGCTAAAAAAATTTATGGATGTTGAATGAATGGTCTAGATGATGAATGTATGAAATGGAAAACCAAGTATAAAATATTTGTAAGAATGATTCACTCCCCTGGATCCATCATGATTATAAAATTTGGTATCAAACCAAGGTCCTTGTGAAGAAATTTTTACCACTTGAAGGAGATTCTCTAAAGCAAAAGATGGGTAAAGGTCATGAAAATCCATATGAAGATGGTAACAGCTTGTGTGTATGACGATGATAGAAATGGTGAGGTTATAGCTTACCCATAAGATGAGTTAAAACTTAAAATAAGGAATAATACTAAGTTTGAGTCAATTATCAAGGAGATTGAATCTAAAATTAATTCCTTGAAAGATGAGCTAAAGCGGGTTTCTAGCAAGTTAGAAGGAATAACATAAGGTGTTGTTCCAAGAAAGGAAGTTGTTGGTTCAAGTTGCAAAGAAGATCATGTGAAGAACATGAAAGTAAGTTCCATCATACTATATAATGCATCAAGGTATGAAAATATTTTCAATGGCTATTGTTATGCATGTAATGTATTTGGTCACATGGAAAAGGAATGTGAAAGAATATTCTCAAGGAATGAATAGTCATGGGTTTATGAAATATTCTTCAATGGCTACTACTATGATTTCACTAAATATGCTCATAGGGCCATGGATTGTGGTTAATATTAGCTCATACCATTCAACAGGTAAGAAGAGTGTTATGTGTTATAATTGTCAAAAATTTCTCACATAGCAAGGTTTTGTCTTATTATATCTTCTAGAAAGAATAAGAGTGTTAAAAGGGTATAAAATTCAAAAGGATGTATACTAAAATATATGATCCTATGAGTGAAGTAAAGAATGATCCAAAGCATGACATGAGGTATGAGTCTATTAAGACAATAAAGATATCTAATCATGAAGGTCTAGAAAAGGAGGATGAATCAAAGGTAATTAATAATCCTAATTTTTTAGAGATATTCAAAGTAATCAATAAGAGTGACCATGTAAATGAAGCAAAGGAAAAGCCAAAAATAGTCAAGATATTCAAGGAATCTAATCATGGAGATCAAGATAAGAAGGGTGATTCAAAGGAAGAGGTGCAAAGCATGAAATCTGAACCTATAAAGTTTTTTAAAGAAGGATCAAGTTCAAACAAGATGCTAGATGTTGTGGATAAAAAGAACAAAGTAAAATCAGTCAAGCCTAAGATTGATTCAAGAAAAAGTGGTTTGTTAGCTCTAGTTGAGAATGAGCCTATGTTTGAAGAAAATCACATATGTTTATCATGTTTTCAATCAAAAGATACAGTTAAGAAGGACTCAAGGATAATTCAAAAAATCAAAATAAAGGAGGAAGTCAAGACAGTAAAATCTGATCAGTCATCGAACCAAGAAGATATAGAGTCAAATGAGGAGAAGAAGGACAAGGTGGATCTCAAGCCTAGTGTACTAGTGAAAAGAATAAGATCTCTAAAATTTAACATAAATGTGGATATGAGAAAGATGGAGATTTAGGAATCTACAGAGTTTTGGGTGTTTTATTCTCTCAAGATTCATTTGGCGTTTTTAATATGCTTCTTGAAGAAATTTATTTCGTGGGAAGAAATGTAGGTGCATTGTCATTACTAAGGAAAGGTGTTATTCTCTAGTGTCATTCATGAGGTGTCTAGTTTGTTATCAATTAATTTATCAAAAGTATGTATACATTTTGTGTTCTATCATCAATCAAATAATTTTTTATTTCCATATCTTGAGTGTTCTCGGTTGAGTTTCAAGTTCTTCTCGCATAAGGAAAAAGTGTTTTGAGTATCCTAAGTAGTCTACTTTTGCAAATGGTTATCCTTGGAGTATCTTGAAGATATGATATAATGTTAATACCCATGTTCTACTGAAGGATTTCTGAATATTCAAATAAGTTTGGTGGTTTTTTATGAATGTAGAGGTCATTTAACAGTTAGTATGCTCTGATTCAAAATGTATTAAGGTCTATCAGGGATATGTGATCAGAGATGAGGTGTTTATACATCAAGAGAGTTGTTGGACATTGTGTAGTTCTATTGTCATTGATATCAACACCCATTTATGGAAAATGGTGTCATGGTTTAGTATGATTTTTCTTATGATGTTGTTCGGTGTCAAGCATGAAGAGTGTGTTCTTGTGTCAAGTTTGGTGAAGGTCTATAGTGTCCCTGGTGTGTGGTTGAGTATGTAGAATCATGGTTTGAGTCATTATAAGTTGGTTTTATGTTTTCAAGAGTTCATATATGGTATATGAGGTGTTTTTATGTGTTTATGAGTCAACATTGAATCACCATGGTCATTTCATGAGGTTACATGGTTAATTCAGTAATTCTAGACTTATTTCTATCCTGGAGAATGTAGAATGAGGTAGAGGTATTATATTTGGATATGATGCATATTTTTCAAGAATAGTAATAGTGTTTTGACATTTTACTTGAGGTCTATGGTTAGTTTCAGGTCAATTTGCAGAGGTTTGGTACTTATTCAAGGTCCTTGGGAAGCAACAGTGAGAAAGAGGCGGGTAAACAAAGGTAAATGAGATAAGATAGAGAGTTTCATTGCTATTTGAGATAGATGGAAAGCATGGAAATTTAGTTCAGTTTTTCATTGTGCTTCATGTCAAATATTGGGTCATTCTCAAAAATAGTTTTGAAAATATACGAGTTTTGGTGAAACCGGGTAAGTAACAATGTGTTTTTAGAGCAAATGTTGACATTCTCATGCTCATTATGAACTGTATGCTTTACATGGGGACCTAAGATATTTGGAATATATTCTTAGGTCATTTATTAATCTTTCATAAAAATAATGAGGTTATTTTAACATCACATTTTTTATAAATGATCGTTAAGAAAATAAAGTGGTTTGAAACCCTAGTTAAATCCTAGCTAGGAGTAGCTTGCAGAAGAAGAGGTATAGTGAGTCTATTTTGATTGATTCCTAAAAGTTTATGATTACATATTGTAGAGGAATCCTCTATATTTCCATAAATGTATGATATAGAATGATGGTAATATGTGGGCCCCACCTGAAAAGGCTTATTTCTGAAGAATTTCAGCTTGTGGAAAATTTCTCCAAATGAGGTGATTAGTAAATTACAATTTATGAAATAGCCATAATTTTTATATAATTTAATGAATGTTTCAGGTCATGGTTTGATTTAAAAATATGAAATTGTGCCCTATCTTTTTTTATTGGTTTTTGGGGTAGTTTGGAGCATCTTGTTGTAATTGTGACATTGCGGGAGCTACAAGGTGAGTTAGTAATCCATTAAAGTTGTGTTGTGAAGATGATTAAAATACATTTACATTGGTATATAAAAAAGGAATATTATAGAAGGTGTGCAAATGTTATGAGTTGTTCTTTGAGGCTCAAGTTTGGAGGATGCTCATTCTAGCAAGGTGCAAGTGGCTACATGAGGTAAAGTGATGATTTTGAGTTTTTCAAGATTGTTGAAGGTTTTATATGGCTTATAAATCATGTATAAGTATGTTAAATTATTTGGTTTCATTTGGAAGTGATTTTTGGTATGTTGGAGCAAGTTGGGCTAAGTGTTAGTTCTTGAGTCCAAGTAGAGATAAAAAGTAGTTTACAGAGATGGACCTATTTGAAGGCCTTTCACTTAGAGTTGGAAGGAGTTATTATAGGTTTTAGAAATTTAATTTAGAGATATGTAAAATAAGGTATCAGTTGAGTCTTTTTGACATCATTTGACATGTCTTTCAGTCTGATTTGTGAAGTATTTTGTTGATGTTATTTCAGGACATGTTGGTTCTTGTTGAGAGATGGAGTTGTTTGATGCATGAGATGGCTTATTTGAAGCTTTATATCACCTGGAAAGTCAATAGGGTTGAATTTGGCACCTATTGAATCCATTTTTAGGTCTTGAAAGTGTTAGAAAGAGTGAAAACCTATTGTATTTTGGAAACTAATTTTTAGGCAGCTTGGTTTAGTGAAGGCAAACATAGTTGTGGTTTGAGAAGGTGATTGTTTCAAGAGACATAACTTGCTTAGGAGTGTTTTAAATGTTATGAAATTTCCATAGAGTGTTCACATGAAATATTTGAGGTGTTCTTCGTTGTTCGTGAGGCCCAAAGGTGAAATCTTTTTGTTGATAATAGTTGTTTAGTGAAGGCAATTAATCATTGGGCCCATTAAATGATATAATATGTTTTTTTAATGATAATTATAACCCTATATAATTTTTAAATGTAATTTTAAACATGTGTGGTGATTTTGGAGCATGAATAAAAATATTTTTGGAGTAGGAGATTTTTTCATCTAAATGCAAGGGTTTTACGGATTTTTGGTGCAAGATAGTGGTGTTTGGCTATGCCGACCTACTTGGGTCATATTTGACCATTATAATGATATTATTTTAATGTAATGAATTTTTTAAGGGTCAAATTTATCATGAGGGACTGACATGCTTTGGGTTAGAGAGAAGAAATGCATATAAAAATGACATTTGAACTCATTTGGTGAGCTACCGATTCATGGGTGAAAAGTGCAACCCATAGGTGAGTGAAGTGAAGGTATGAGTGAATATTTTGAGATATGATCAGATAAGTTACATGTTGAATATTGATTGAGAATATGTGTGTAAGAGTTTGGAGCAAATACAAGTCTAAGATGACCTAGCACGAGAGCGGGTTGAAAGAAGGTGTGTTTGAGAGTGGCTTTAAAGTAATATGGTGATGTAATTTGGGATCATTATCAGCTGTGGTATCAGCATATTTTTAGTGATCATACTTCTGAAAATATCTTATGATAATTCATATTCATAGGATTCTCTTTTTTGATTCATATCAATAAGGGTTTAGGGGTTGGTGCTCTTTGTGGGGTTGGTGCCTCACTAAAGAAATCTCTTGTGATGTGTAATATTCACTTGAGTCCTTTGTTGTGCATAATATTAGAAACAGGTTTGGGGTTGGTGCCTCACCAAAAAATCTTATAGGATTTGTAATATTCTTGCAAGTCCTTACTTTGAGTAATATAAGAAATGGTTTCAATGGGTTTTTTTGCCCTTGATGGTTTCCCACTTATAATTGGTTTATTTTGTTCTCTCCTTCAATTATTATACATGTCATTGTTTATTTCACATATAATAAGTTTACATGGTTTATGAATATTTAATTTTTAAGTTGAATGATGAATCTAAGCAACGGAAAATGAAGTTGAAATTGTTCAATAAATGATTCACCCCCTCTCAATCATTGTGCTTCCAAAAATTGGTATCATTGTGAGTCCTTGAGAATAAATTTTCACCACTCAAAGGAGATCCTTTTGAAGAACAGGTATGGCATATTGTCAGATCAAGTTAATTTGATTACATTGGTCAAATTGAGAGTTTTCTTGAAACCCTTAGGGTTTGACATTTGGAAGTCCATATATGATGTTTGTACTCCCTCTCCATCAGGCATAGCTGATGATAATTCTCATTCAAAAGAAAAAGTAGGTTCTTGTGATGATTTTGAAGGTGAGAATTCAAATGGTGAGGTTGAAGACCTAACTATTGATGATGAGGGTGACCAAGAAGTTGATTCGATATATGCACCCTAAAGGGGTTGTGAGATATGATGATGTCCTAGAGGAAGAGCTTGAAGATATTCTAGATGTATTTGAACCTATAATGGTAGATGTATCATTTAAAGAATCTCAAATCATAAAACCCATCTATAAAGTGGTTAAATAAATGAATGGAATAGTGTTGACTAGTGTGGTTGAAATGAGCAAGTTAGACTATAAAGAATATATCCCTAATAAGTGTTTTTGGAGCAATGATTATGAGTGGATGAAAAATTTCACTCTATTGGAAAGAATATTTGGCTATGTTATCTTCAAGATATCACACATGACACAAAATTATCATCCTATATATAGTGCGATTCAATACCTATCATGTATCCTTTAAGGAATTGTTGATGGCAAATCACAACACCCCCATGAATGTCCGTAGCTCGATGGGTTGAGACTCTTAGTGTGATTGCATAACATGGAGCTTTTCCCAAGTGTGGGACCTTGCGAATTGGAAAATCTCTTCGGATGAAGGTTGGTTCCTATTCCTCTGTTCAAGATGCACACATAAAAATGAAGAGGATTTACTCAAAAACCTAATCTAACTTGCCAAGGAGACAGGGTAAGAAGATGCATAAAAATAAACCTAAACTAACAAAGAGTGATGCACCGAGGAATGAAGAACACCTGTCTTGCCAATAAACACAAACCATAAAAATGCAATGCAAGATCATGCACAGATAACCAAATTTGTAGTGAAATATCAGGAGGATGACAACGAACATAGATATGGTTGAGAATCATCCATAGACATGCATTATTTTCTCCAAAGATTGATACAATACACTATAAAATGCCAAGAGGCAAAGTTGCATTACAGTTTTAGATGGGAGGTTTGAACTCCACAAATTCACCTGCCAAAGAGAAGAAGGGAGGGGAAAAACAAGAATTTCCAACCTTTAGAAAGAATCCCCTCCTTACAATTTATAGGAAGAATGAGAGAGAAAAGAGAGAGGAATTCCAAATCTACCCCAACCACCTCTAGGTTGCATTTAATTCATCTCATTATGGTGGTAGGTGAGAACCCTAGCAAACCCAAAAAGTGGCAAACTATATTTTACATTTTAAAGAATTTTTTCTCACCCAATTAAAGATATCCAATCGTAGTTGGATAGAGGACCTCGTAAGCTTTCTGAAAAGTCCAACCTTGTGTGAATCCGAGCTCCCTGTGAAAAGTTATGGCAATCTAAATATTTGCGCCAGGGTTTGCTTCCTGTCGAGCTCAAAATGTTACACCTCCTGAATGTGCACCTCAGCGCATCCATCCTTATGTTGACATAATCTTAAGTGTGCCATAGGCATTGAAAATTCCATGTTGACACTTTGTGCTTTGCGCCTCCAACCTACGCCATGGGCGCACTTTTTGCATGTCGACATCTTCTTACCTGTGCCATGGGCACATCCATTTTCATGTCGACATCTTCTTACCTACGCCATAGGCGCATCCATTTTCGTGTCGACATCTTCTTACCTACACCATAGGTGCATCCATTTTCATGTCGACATCTTCTTACCTGCGCCATAGGTGCATCCATTTTCGTGTCGACATCTTCTTACCTGTGCCATGGGCGCATCCATTTTCATGTCGACATCTTCTTACCTGCACCATAGGCGCATCCATTTTCGTGTCGACATATTCTTACCTACGCCATAGGTGCATCCATTTTCATGTCAACATCTTCTTACCTACACCATAGGTGCATCCATTTTTGTGTCGAAATCTTCTTACCTGCGCCATAGGCGCATCAATTTTGTGTTGACAACTTCATACCAAAGGCCATAGGTGCATCCATTTTCATGTCGAAAAATTCTTACTTTGCCTACCATAGGCGCATCCATTTTCGTGTTGACATCTTCTGATGTGTGCCCCCAAACTGCACCAAGGCATGACATTTTTCATGTCGACACCTTCTCGTTGTCTATATTTACATGGGGGGATATATATACAACAGGAATGTGGGCATAGATCTGAAGACAAGTGCTAAGAAAATCTTGGTATGTATCTTGTGATCATTAGTTATTCATAGGTATAGTTGTACTTGTATGTGTTTGAATTTCAAGATGTTTTATTTTTGAGTGTTCTTGAGTTGTATTTGTATCATGAGAAGGTTTGAACATGGATATTATGTGTCTTAGTTTACATGTTGTGTTTTGAAGTCAGAGTTGTTTTCATAACATCAATATGTGAGTGATTCTACAATGTCCTTGAAACATGTGAAGCTAGGTCATAATCTCATGATTTATTATGCTCTCAGTTGAAGTCTTAATGCCATTAAAGTCTACAAGGTAGTTCATTCATGATTTCATCATCAAGTGAGTCATGATTATGATGAGATTCTTCTCTCATGGGAGTAATTGTTGTTGTAGTAGAATATTAATTCATCTTGATGTATCTACAAGGTTTTTAGCTGGTTAAAAATATTAGGCATGAAAATAAGGTCTCTCATTCAAATTTTGGGTTCTCAATTAAGTACTGTGGCTTTTAAATTGTCTTTGAGTCAAATCTTGTTCAATCCTTAAGAAACAATTGTCTTGGTAGGAAGTTAGAGGTCATCAATGTTTGGTTTAAGAAATTAAAGGTCATCTATAGTGGTTGAATATATAACTTAGAGGTGTATGAAGATGCAAAAGGGTAATTATTTATGTGAAAATTCCATCTCACATATCGAAGAGATTTCAAGGTGTAATAATCTCCTACAAGTGTCATAAGTCATGCTCAAAGATTATTACAAGGGAAGTAAGGGTGCCACACATCAAGGTATCAAATGATGATTTAAGAGAACTTGTTTCAGGTTTTCATGTACAAAGGTGTGTAAGTATGTTTATCGATTATGACTATGTCAAGGCATGAGTTGTTCATCCAATCAAAGCTCTGCATGAGGTTTTGTATTGTGATAAAAATGTCTAGATGGAAAAATTTCTCAAGTGACGAAGCTTATGTAGAAGTTTTTTGATCAAGTCTACATTGGAATAAAAATATCAATATGACTGTAAAATGGAAAAGTAGTCATATGCAATCAAATCCTTTTAGAACCAGTTATTTTATGTGTTATATAAGTTGAAAAATAGTGTCTTGTTTGAAATCAGAAGTACTAAAATAGGATTGAATGACTTATTAAGATATCATGAAGGTTAATTGGTCCAAGATGACATAGTACAAGTTGTTATTCAACTCTTACAAGTGTAGAGTAACATGATTATGATAGAGTACTGATGTTGAGTATGAGTTTATATAAAGACGATATTGTGTAGAGGCTAAGTATGAAGAATTTCATCTAGAACCCATGTATCGTATGAATAATGGAGTATGATTTGTTGTAGATGTTAAAATGCTCGAGAATGAATTAATGATACTTAAGATAAATCTTTTCCCTAAGCCTCTTCACTTTGAGAAACACTCATAGGGTTTATTCTTGGAGAATGAACTATGAAAGCATGTATGAAGTTGATTATAGTATGTGTTAAAATATTAGACAAGGTACATGTATATTTGTATGTCTCTTGGTATGAAATGAAAGATAACAAGGTAATGAGGTGAAGAATATGTTATTGTAGCTATCTAATTCAATTCTTATGTCATTAAGTTTTTGGGTAAAGGGTAAAGTCTTCAAAGTGTTAAGATCTGGATATTGTGTAAAGCATGACTAGGCATCATGATAAAGTGTCAAGTCAAGTGGTAAGTCCTAAAATTAAGAATGTATGAAAGAGGTATCTCTCAACGAATTTAAGGTGTCTAAACATATAATCGAGTGCTATGAATCTATACATGGTTGGTTGATGATCACCAAAATTTTGCAAGAGGTGGTGCTAAACTATGAAAGAAGTGTGATGGCTTGTCATATGTATGGACTTGATCAAGGTGACAATAGTTGCTAAGAGTGGAAATGTTCAAGTTGAATCAAGGAAAATAACCAAAATTCTATGTATGAATCCTAGGGGACTATAATGAAAGGCTACAAGTTAGATCAGATATCCTACAAGTATGTACATGAGTTTTGGGTTTGTGGAGTACCTTAAGTATCAATGTTGAATTATGTCTTCATTGTTAAAATTAGTAAAGTGTATATCATGAATTGATGAGAAATTATACCAATAAAAAAGTTCCAAATACTATGTTAGGGGTCAAGTAAGGTCAAGAGATGATAACAAGGTCCTAAGGGCTATGGAGGAATAGTTATAGGTCTATAATGCAAATTCAAAATGTGCAAAGCATATAAACCTATCTAAGACAAAGTTCAAGTCCCTATCTTAAGATGAGAATTTGTGTCAAGGTTTGTATGAAACAAAGAAGAAATTATGCTTCCATAATTTTGTTTCTTGTGCGAGGTTTCCCAAAGTTGTCAACATTATCGTGGTATGATTAGAAATTACAAACTAGAGGTATGTGTACTCTGTGATAATGTAAAATCAGCATCTACAGATGAGAAGATGTTTATAGGAAAGGGAAGCATGTTTAGGCTCTATATAAGATGAGTTTGTAATATTTAATGGTGATTGATAGGTGTGTTGCAAGGAAATTAAATCAAGTGACCGAGTGGCTTCATTGAAGGCTAAGAAGACTGATATGTTGATTCATGTTAGTGGTAAAGTGTTTGATCCATGTTAAATCCATGAAAACAAGGTAAGTGTCCAAAAATAGTGTATTTCAGATATATATGGATAGTAGAAGTTTAGGGGGATCCATAAGGGGTCGAAAATGTTGAAATTGAGCTTCTATAGAATGTGAGTTGGCTATTTTGTCCTAAGATTAGTGTTTAGGGACAAAGTGGTCCTAAATGTGAAAATGATAGTATTGGAGACAAAAACTTGAGTTTTGAGGATGTTATAGTCCTAGAAAGAGGTTGAGAATCATGAATGAAGGCCAAAAAGAGGTGTATCAGCTCATGGGGAGCATTTTTGTGGCTCTCATCAGGTCTATATGATCTCTATATGTTGTTGTTTAGATTACAAAAGAGAGTTTTTAGTCCCGGGGAAGATTTTTGAGCTTGTAAGTCAATATTTTGCATTGTTGTCATTATTATTGTCTTTTTTGTCATTTTCTATGAAGTAGATTCATTTTATCCTTTTTCATAGATGGTAAAAGGGATAGAGGAATCAGGCCATTGTGTGGTTTTGTTGTCATTTATTTCAACCCAAATTTATGGAAAATGGTATAATGGTGTATTATGAGTCTCCTTATATTTTTTTCAAGTTTCAAGCATGAAGAGTGTGTGCTTATGTCAAGTTTGGTGAAGGTCTATAGTGTCATGGTGCTTGGTTGAGTATGTAGAATCATGGTTTGAGTCATTCTGAGTTGGTTTGATGTTTTAATGAGGTCATATATGGTCTATGAGGTTTTTTTAAGGTGTTTATGAGTCTACATTTAGTCAGCATGGTCAGTTCATGAGGTTTCATGGTTGACTAAGGTCATTTTAGATTATTTCTAGCCATGGAACATGTAGAATGAGGTAGAGGTATAAGATTTGGAGCTGATTAGTATTCTTTAGGAATGGTAAAACTGATATTATAGTTTACTTGAGGTTTATGGTGAGTTTTAGGTTAGTTTGTGAAGGTTTGGTAGTGTTTCAGGGTCCTTGGGAAGCAACATGTGAGAAACATGTAGGTAAGTAGAGGTAAATGAGATTGGATAAATATTTTCAGAGATATCTCAAATATATGGTGAGAATTTAAAGTTATATAAGGTTATCATGGTGCTTCATGTCAAATTTTAGGTCATTATAAAGAATATTTTGAAGATATGCAAGTTTTGGTGAAACCGGGTAAGTAATAGTGTGTTTTAGAGCAAATGTTGACCTTTTGATGTTCATTATGAACTTTTGATTTACATGGGGACATAAAATATTTGTCACAACTTATTAGGTTAGTTATTAAGGTTTCACAAAACCAATGGCGTGGTTTTATATCATGTTTTTATGAACGATTGTTAAGAAGATAAAGTGGTTTAAAACCCTAGTTAAACCCTAGCTAGGAGCAGCTTACACAAGAAGAGGTATAGTGAATCTATTTTGATTGATTACTAAAAAGTGATGATTTTATGTTGTATAGGACTCCTCTAGATTTCCGTAGAAATGTATGATAGAGCATGTGGTGATATGTGGTACCTACTTGAAAAGACTTGTTTCTAAATAATTTTAGTTTGTGGTAAATCTCTCCAAAAGAGGTAGTTACTAAATTGAAATTTATGATTGAATATAAGTTTTAATATAATTTCATGAATTTTTCAGGTAATGGTTTCAGTGGAAAAGTGTAAAGTTTTCCCTATCTTTGTTGACTTGTTTTTGGGACAGTTTGGAGTAGCCTTGATAAATATGACATTACAGAGCTACGGGGTGAGTTAGTACTCCATTCAATTTGAATTTTTAAGATGATTTAGATATATTTACATGGGTATATAAAAATTTAATATTGGAAAAGGTATGAAAAAATTATGATCTTTTATTTGAGGATCAAGTTTGGATAATTCATTTTCTAACAAGGTGCAAGTGGCTACATGAGATAAAGTGATGATTTTGAGTTGTTCAAGATTGGTGAAGGTTTTCTATGGCTTATACCTAGTTTATATTTATGTTACATGTTTTGGTTAATTTTGAAAGTTAGTTTTGGTATGTTGGAGCAATTTGGGCTAAGTGTAGATTCTTGAGTACAAGTAGAGATAAAAAGTAGTTTGTAGAGATGGACCTGTTTGAAGGCCTTTCACTTATAGTTAGAAGAAGTTATAATATATTTTGGAAATTTTTTAGAGATATTTAAAATAACATATGAATTGAGTCTTGGTGAGTTCATTTTACGTGTCTTTCAGGCTTATTTATAAATAAGTTTGTAGTTGTTATTTCGAATAGGTTGGTTCTTGTTGAGAGATGGAATTGTTTAATGCATAATGGTTGATTTTAAGCTTTATATCACCTGGAAAGTGAAGAGGGTTGAATTATTCACCTATTGAATCAATTTATAGGTCTTGAAAGTGTCGAGAGGGTGAAAACCTGTTATATTTTGGAAACTTCTCTTTAGACAACTTCATTTGGTGAAGGCAAAAGTAGATGTGGTTTGAGAAAGTGATTTTTCAAGAGATATAACTTGGTTAGAGTGTTATAAAGGTTATTCCATTTCAATATAGTGTTCACATTCCATATTTGAGGTGTTATTGGGTGGTATTGAGGCCCAAAGGTGAAATCAGGTTGTTGATAACAGTTGTTTGGTGAAGACAATTAGTCATTGGGCACATTAAATGAAATAATTTGATTGTTCCATGATAATTGTGACCATTTATGACATTTAAACATTATTTAAAACATGTGTGGTGATTTTTAGAGCATGAATAAAAATAGTTTTGGTATTAGGAGATTTTTGTCATCCCAATGCAAGGGTTTTGAGGATTTTTGTGCATGAAAGGAGTTTTTAGCTTGGCGATCTAATTTGGAAATATGTGACCATTGTAATGATTGTATTTTAATGTAATTAATTTTATGGGTTGAATTTATCATGAGGTACCTACCTCCTTTTTGTTAGAGATAATAAATGCATACAAAAATGAAGTTTGAGCTCATTTGGTGAGCTAATGATGCATGGGTTAAAAGTGTGACCCATAGGTGAGTGAATTGTAGGTATGAGGGAATATTTTGAGATCTGATAAGATTAGTTATAGGTTGAACACTCATTGATAATATTTTGTAATATTTTATACCAAAGAGAATTCTAAGAAGACCTAGAGAGAGCAAGTTGAATAAGGTATGCTGGAGAGAGGGTTTGAAGGAATTTGGAGCTGAAATTTGGTATCACTATTAGGCATGTGGTATCAAAATATTTTTAGTGATCATAATCCTGAAATTTTCTTATGATGAGTCATATTCATAGGATTATCTTTTTGTGATTCATATTAGTAAGGGTTTAGGGGTTGGTCCTTCTTATGTGGTTGGTGACTCACTAAAAAAATCTCTTGTGATGTGTAATATTCAATTGAGTCCTTTTTTGTGTAATATCAGCAAAGGTTTAGTGTTTGGTGCTCCTTGTGGGGTTGGTGCCTCACTAAAAAAATCTTATAGGATGTGTAATATTCTTTCAAGTCCTTTCTTTGAGTAATATAAGAAATGGTTTCATTATGTTTTCTTCCCCTTGAGGGTTTCCCACTTATATTTGGTGTCTTTTATTCTCTTCTTTGATTATTGCACATGTGATTTTTATTACACACATAATAAGTTTACATGGTTTATGAATATTTAATGGTTAAGTTGAATTATGAATCTAACTAATGGAAAATGAAGTTGAAATTTTTCAATGAATTATTCACCCCCCTCTCAGTCACTTTGCTTCCAAAAAGAGTAAGCTAAAAAATTTCAAGGCCATATAATCTCATGGGGATTTTATCATGCTATTTGAGCTCCATGAGAAAGTTCTCTATTTTCAAACTCAGATAGTTGGGATTAAATAAGGTACATAGTTTATGAGTTGACAAAGAAACACAAAATCAATGTACATGAACTGTGCAGAGATTATAGGTACATGAAGTGGTAGGAAGGTCTACAAGGCTTCTCAAATCTGAAATAAATATTTGAGTCTTGTGAAATATTTATGAAGGTTGTGAAAATACATCAAGATCTAAGGTATTAATCTAAGATTGTCTTTGAGGTGGTAGCCATGAGTATGTCATGAATGTTTATGAGTACAAACGTTTGAGGTGATAACATGATGTGTAAAGAAGTATGAAATTTTTTTTTGAGGTCATAAATTTTTTATTTCATATGAAGTTTATTGAATAGGTATATTGGGATCCTTGATAAGGATGTGTTAAATTTTCCCAAGTGAGAGTGTGTGCTCAAAAGTATGTTGACTCATCAAAGTAATATAGGAGTATGAAATGACTAAGTTCTAAGGAAAGTACATTAGTGTTGAAGTGTCTATCTAAGACATTATCTAGGTTTGGGTAAGATTGTTCCATTAGGTCATGGTGGATCTAAGGATTATAAGTTCATGTACAAATACCATTTATTACAATATAGAAAATGAGGACTATGGTCTGACTATGTGTAATAGTGAACACTTCAAATGTTCTCCTAGAGATATATGATAGATGGCATGAAGAGCCTTAGTAATATCTATAAAGTTATGGTCCATGGGAGAGGATTCAGGTTAACTTGCAAGGTTAAAAGGTAGTATCTAGAATAAAAAATGCATTGAGTTGTGATATGGGTTTGTTGTTGTTATCCAAAGGTCGGGTAAAGCATATCTCGCTATAGTTTGAGCATGAGCTTCAAGTTGATGTGTATGATTGTTTGATTTCTTGTTATCCTTAAAAATGAAGTGTTGATGATCAAATTATGTTGAAATATTACATCGTGATAAGCTATAGTATGATGTTGCACACTATAATGATCAGTAAAATGGATAAAAATAACTCTTATATATGAAAGAATTGATAATGATACTTCATTTGCTACATAAAGTGTCCAAGGTTTCTAGAAAGTATTGTTTTATTATGATTTTTATTCATTGAAGGCTTATTGAAAGGTGGAGATATTAATATGATCTTGTAGCTAAGACCTCATGAAAATAAGGTAGTGAATATTAAAAAAATAGTCTAAGACTGTGGCATTTGTCTTGACCCATTTTCATGACATGTGTTCAAGGTATGAGCTCTTCTATTTTTATAGGGAGTTAGAGAATGATGTTTTATGACCTGGGAGTACTTAAAAATTTCTTTCACATTCACTATTTGATCCTATTGCTTTGAAAAAGTTGGAAAATTTGGAGTAAAGGAGTGCTTTAGGGCTCATGGTCCTAAATGATGAAATTTTTGTGTTTGGAGGCTGAATTTGTGTTTTTAGCATGGTATATACCTATAAGAATTTGTATAGAAGGTATGCGTAGAAAACAATTTTTAAATATACTCTTAGGGGTATCTATGTGGATGCTCATTTAGGTCCATGGATCTTTTATTATTTTTGATGAAGTCAAGAAAGTGAATGAAGACCAAAGAGATAACAAGTAAGTTGAGCCAATGTTTTAATTTTTATTGTGTGTTTTCATTGTATTTCATGTTGAGTTGTCAAGTAACTTTGTCATAGATGTAAAAGGAGGAAACTAATCTTAGAAACATGAAAAAGAGGTCTTTTGGTTGTCATAAATTTTTCTAAACATGGTTTCCATCAATGACAAAGGGGGAAATTTTTGGCCATTATATTTATGTTGTTATCATTAATGTTAAAGGTCATTCATGGAAAAGAGAGTTAACGTTCCATGGCGGTCTCCATGAGACATCAATAAAGGTCAGACATGAAGGTTGACTAGTAGTGTCCAATCATGTTGTCTTAGAGCATGGTCTAGTGTGCATGGTCATAGTATGTGTTCTCTAAAGGTAGTATAAGGTATATCAATGTCGAGTGATGTGTAAGAGGTTTTAATGAGTCCGTAAGAGGTCATCATGGTTAGTTAATGAAGATTCGTGGTTGAGTCAAGTCATTCTAGGAACATTCCTTGAATTAATGCATGGTTTTTGGCATGGAAACATGGAGTATGGAGAAAGGAATTTTTGGTTAAGCATGTGGAATGTTTTTAGGCTTAACAACATGTGTAGGAGGTGTATCGGGTCATATATCATATTTTTAGTGCATGGTTAAGGTCCTTGAGAAGAAAGATAGTGAAGAATACTCAAGAACACACATGTAATTCATGGTGGTGAGATAATTATAGATATATTTGAGAATGAATGAGACTTGGGATAGTTATAGGAGGTTGTTATGATGCTTTAGGTCACATTTAAGGTCAAGGTAATGAATGATTTGCAAGTGTAGACACAAGTAGTTCGATCAATACATTATTAATCCTAATGTTTCACTCCTATTCTTCCCTTTGCAAATTGATGGCACACCACCAATTGAACCTATCTAACTCCCTTCTCATGACATCCTTTTGGTTGTATTTCCTCTTATAAACCACTTAAACAGGCCCTCATAGCCTCATTCTAACTACATTAGCTTCTTATTCCCTTCTAGTTTGCTTCTATTAGCTCTCTGGAAGATCAATCCACTTTGCTTTGGATTGATTAGGGCTTTTAAAACCCCTTTCAGAACCCTAATTACTCTCTAAGAGAGATTAATTATTCTAACCTAGGTTAATTACCATAAACATAGTCAAACCTCACTTAGACTTGCTAAAATTACTTTTGGACTTTAGCATTTGTCCCACATGCACCCAAATCTCCCATTTTCCCAAACCAAAAACTATAAATAGGGCTATACCCCCTCCCTCTTTTTCTAAGAATTCTCTCTTCTTCCTAGCACAGATTATAGTATTTTGTTTAGGATTTAGATTATATTTCATCTTCTTCCATTGAGCTAATTGCATTTTCTTTTGTATTTCATAGCACTAATATGGAGTAAAAGAGAAGATCCATTAGCCTTGAAGCCATTAATGGGGAGATCTCTTTCTCTTATAACACATAACTAAATGCTTAGATCCTCTTAGGTTCATTATTTCAAGCTCTCAAAGAATAGAGGTTAAATTCATTTGTTTAGTTTACATGTTTACTTCAAAATAATGTATGCAAAGAAAGAAGAAAACCTTGCTCATTTCTTATCACATGGTCCATTGATCAGATTGTTAAAAGCCTTTAGGATTTTTTAGAGATTATTACCCCAAATCCATGGCTTTTGAAACTTTTCATTGAACACATTTGGCACGCCTTTGGTGGGACACTTATGTTCATCTTCCATTAATGGAGGTATTTTAAGTTTTTCAAGTTCATTTTCAAGTTTTTAGGTCAAATCATTTGTTATTTCCTCATTTTTGTTTTTAACACTAGATAAATGACCTTCATTTGCATGCATTTTTGGGTTTGATATAGAAATAGGACACTTTGACTAACAACTAACCTGTTTGCTCTTGAAAATTTGAAAATCCATGAGTTTTACAAGTTTTTCACAGGGTGCGCATAGGTGTTTACAAGGGGCATGTACATGTTGAAACCCTAGCGTCTATGTCATAATAGGAGCGTACATGTCTAATAGTCCTTATCATTTATAGATTTTATCTCTATAAGGATGTGCATGCATCTCCATCATCTGGCATGTGTATCTCGCCTCTCTAGTCGCGTACGCGTCAAGCGCTTTCGACTGTGTAAAAATTTGTAAATTTTCACCTCTACAGGGACACGCACACATCTCCATCCTATGGCACATGTATCTGTCTCTCTAGATGCATATACGTAAATATGGTTGACTGTGTAAAAATTGAAAATTGTTTTTTTTGCTTGGATGCGTACACGTTAAAACCTAAGCGTTCACGTTATTATGCAAGTGTCCCTATCTATTTTAGAAGTGTCTATGTTTTTGATATACTGTCTTTCACTAAAAAAATTTTGTAGGCGTATACGCTGGGTTGGGCATGTACCAGTTGGTTGGGAAGCACTGGTGCCATTTTGGGTGCACAGGTGTCTGTGTAAAGATTGAATTTTTTCTATAAACTATAAAAACCTTTTTCTAATCTTTGCTGCAGATTTCTAGGACAAACAAGTTAAAAAGAGTTTTTCTTTGGTCTTTTGGTTTGCATTGTTAAGTGTTTTTTTGGTTGTTATCCTAAAACTAAGTTTGTAAAAGGTGTGTATGCTCTCTCCTCGTGCCTTAAAAAGTGATCTTGGAGATCAAAAATACTTATACCAAACTTATATCAAATGCTCAAAAAACTTATTTTATAAAGGATGAAGTAAACTTTCATGTGATTTCAGTAGGATTTTTCACGTTGCGTATGCTCTTCCTTCATGCCTTTTGGAAATCTTAGGAATCAAAAGAAAAGTGTAAAATTCTCTTTCTTGACATCAACCTATGAATTGGAAAATTACTAAAAAAATTTTTGTACAGGACCTAACACTTGTCAAAGAAGGGTGTCGAAAACAAAAAAACACAAACTTCTAATACATGTGTTCTTACAAGTTGCCAAATGGTGTGCTACTTAAAACCACATTAAGTTAAGCAAGATAAAAAAACACACCATATTCAAAACATTGTATTGCAAGTTTTAGAAAAGGGTACGTCCCTATCCGCTCAACTGGAACATAACCCCTTTGGCATAACGCCTTAAGCTATAACAATGGGGGTGGTTCCAGGAACCCTAAAGTAATCCACCGCTGTCTAACCTCGTGGATGAAACAAGAAGCACTTTTCTTACCCACTTGACTAGTACACATTGTGAGATAGAGTTATTTCTTTTCTATATGGCAACCCCAGGGAGAGTACATGTGGACACACTAGTTTCCCTTTGTTCTTAACGGGGGTAAAGTAAAGACGAGATAATCCCAAGATAGGTAAGGGACTATTTGGGTAAATTGTGCTCACTTAAGAAAACTTTGTAACACCTAGTTGAGAGCACTTATTAAGGAGGCCATTCTATCTTGGAGCCCACTTTACTTGTCCATTGTTGTGTCAATCCATCACGAAGTGACAACTCATCTGGAATCTAAACCTTATTTGTCGAACAAGGCAAATAACCCTTGTGAGTTTGATCTAAGTGTCTTTCATCATGAAACTAAACTACGTCCCACTTTCACTTAGTTTTATTCTTGTCTTCGGATGAGGCAAAGCTCTACCTAAGTGGCATTTAGTTTGTTTCCATCTTTTAATCAATACCCTTGCATTCTCACTACCCATTGTTTGGGGTGAGAAAGGTGCATACATTGCACATTTTTATCAAAGATAGTGCTTGCCACTTTTTTGTCCATTTACGCCCATCCATGTTTGTGGTTGGGTTGTTAAACGTCTAAAGTGTGTAGGTATGCTTTTCGTATCTTTGATAAAATTCCTTCCATCTTGATTTCAAGATCATCTTCACCACTGTGGGTCCAGTTCATCTTTCATCTCTTCTTGAGTTGATAGTTTTGTTCACATCCTAGACACACAATCTTGGTACTTACATCATATTCTCATTTTTGAGAAGATGGTATAAGTCCCTTTATTACATGGTTACATTGCTCACATGATTAAAAACTCCTTGTTATACTTATCACTTGGTTTCAGTTTCGACGTCATCTAAGTCTTCTTGAAAAGTGTCGATAACACCTTATATATATCATAATAAGGTTTTCATGGTACTAACACCTTGCTTTCTCGGTTAATGTATCACAGTGATGTTATTACGCTATATCTATTTGTGACTTCCATTTTTTAGAAGGTTTGGCTTTCATCGGCATTCAAACTAGTTTTAAGTATACCTTGTTGAGGGACTACATCAACATCATGTCAGTACTTAGGCCTTGTTAAATTCTAACTTGACCTACACATTGGTACATCATTATCTCTATTTTTTAGGGCATAGGTTTAGTAATTGAGTGATCATTACATTTAGGTGTGCATATGAGTGTTCCTTGATAAAGATGATTGCATAACACTACATCTAGGATACATTGTGGTATAGTTCAAACATCACCTTGAGCAACTTGCAGAAACCATACACTTAGGGGTCACACTAGCTACATACCAAATGATCTGCTAGTAATGCCTAAAATCATAAAAATGGTAGCCAAATCAAATGAGCATGATATAGGAGAAAAACCTTTTGACACCTTCCCATTTAGTGGCCACAATTTAGCACCACTCTTTTCTCAAGTCAAAGATATAGAGGCATTAATTGATCATAGTGGAGAAATCAGACTCTTCCAGAGAACAAAAAAGGTTAGACCTAAATAGATTTGATGAACTCCTATATTATAATAAAGATCAAGTACTCGCAAGAGTCTTAGCATTAGGAGATAAACTTCCACGCACAGTGTGAAGAAGAAAAAAGGTCATTAACCCTAACCTAGGAGAACAAAGATTTGTCTTAGACACAGATAACCCTTTTGATGTGGGATATGCTTCCACTTCTAGGAAACATAAGACCATTGTCGAAGGAGAACCATCACGAAAACCTCACTATAAAGCTTCACGTAAAGTGAAAATTGAGCGTAAAGCTTCTCCTCCTCTGAAATTTGATGAAGAAGAGGATCCCTTGGTTAAGGAGGAGATCCTCTAAAAATAAATCTTGAAGTTGAGTCAGAAACTAGAAAACCTAGGCTCTTCAAGAAGAAACATATACAAAGACAAAGACAAAAACAAACTTAATGAGTTTCAATTTGATCCACATATAGACTATACCTTTAAGGCAACTCAGTAGAGCAAAGGCCAATGTCACCTACTAAAGAGCAACTCATTCAGGAGGATTTGAAATCTATGAAAGATATGCTTACTACATTACAATAGGGAAATGTAGGCCAAAATAGAAAATATTCATATGAAGAACTATGTCCTTACCCCTTTGATAAGGACATGTTACAACAGCCTTTCCCAAAACACTTTACCATTCCCAAGTTTGATAAATATAAGTGCAAAAGTGATCCTCGTGATCATATAAAATACTTTTACATGGCTTTCCAAGAGGTCGTGTATAGCGATAATTTCTTAATATGAATTTTTCCTCGCAGCCTAGGAGTCATGGGATTGGAATGGTTCTATAGCATACCCAAGGGATCCATTACAACATGGCCCACGTTAGCAGAGAAATTTTTAAGGCATTACTCCTATAATATGGAAAGTGACATCACAATGAATGATTTATGCAATACAAAACAAAAACCCAATGAGACATTTGTAGGATTTTTACAATGATGGCATGGGTTAGCTAGTCATTTTCCTTGTGCATTACTAGAAAAATAGTTAGTGAGCATATTTGTTCCTAACTTAAACCCTGAAATAGCCTTTCACTTACAAATGCATTGTGGCTCAAACTTTGAAGAAGTCATAGAGAAAGGTAGTCAAATTGAGAAATCCCTCATTGCCAAGGGAACACTTAAACCTATCACTAAAAAAAACATGAAGCCAAATCCATAGAAAAACCTAAATTCTTCAATAAGAATAAACATGTTGTTGGTGATGGCATTATAGACTCCAAGAGATTCCAAGCCATACAGACAAGCCCACTTTTAAAGCTTTCGCAAGGACCTCATCCCAAAGCACCTACCAAACGTATTTACATCCTTAATAGAGTCCTTATCTACCATCCTAAAATAATTGGATGATGCAAAAATGGTGGAATATCCAACTACAATGGTACCATACCCAGAAGATGCTCTAAAACCGATTTGGTTCAAAGATCATGAATATTGTGACTTCCACCATGTTAAAGGACACAAAACGGATAGGTGTTTACGACTACGCCATTATATACAAGACCTCATTAAGGAAGGAAAGATCATTTTGGATTCTCCCCTAAGTCCGGGAAAAGTTCAAATGAAAAAATGGGTATTTACAAGGAACCTTTTCCTAACCATGTGGATAAAAAGAAAAGAAAGCCAGATCATCGGGATATCTCCAATGACTATAGGACTGCTGCCTATGTTTACCCTACAAATGATAGTCCTTATGATTCCCTCATTGGATGTATTAGCTCATCTAATGAACATATCAACACCATTCAGATTTTAGAAAAGAGTTGTGTAGTCGGGACAAGACATGCCCACTTAGTCATACCAGATCCTATGCCTATCCCTCAGGAAGGTCAGTATAATTTAATAGAGTAGTTAGAGAAAACACCTGCTAGGATATCTATTCTTGATCTCCTCAAGATCTCTAATGCCCATAAGAACATACTGTATAAAACTTTTCAAAATTGATGGATTCTACAGATGTAGATCCCACGAACCTTCAAGCCATGATTACATGCCTAGACACCAATGATCATATTACTTTTGATCATACTATAATCCCACATAACAACCCAAATATAACTTACCCTTGTATCTCAAAGTGGTGGTTACCCATCACAAAATCAAAGAGTACTTGTAGATGGGGATCTGGTCTAAATATTTACACTTTGAAGTTGGTTAAGCAGCTAGGCCATTCAAAAACAGAGTTGGGTGCTAAGACTATCACAATCATGGCATATGAAAATGAAGAAAGAGAGTCAGCGGGGACTATAGTGGTTCCCATGGAGGTAGGACCAACATGTCATAACATAACATTCCATGTCCTTGACTTGGACCTTCCATACAACATGCTCTAGGACACCCCATGGATCCATGCCATGCAAGCTATTCCATCAAATTTTCATCAGTGCATCAAGTTATGTCATGAAGGTCAAGTGGTTACCATTTTGGGTGACTTGGAACCATTCACACATTGTAGGGCATTACACAGTTTTTCTCGTGTAGCTTATGAATGTCCTTCTATAGATATGGTTGTCCCTCTACAAACAGAGGCTATGAAAAAATGAATAGATTCAGAGTCCCTCACCTTTCAATCAAGAATTTCCTTCATTGGTCAACCCATTTGCTTCATGGGAGGCGACATCAGAAAAATATGGCCCAGATAAGCCATTTACTCTTGAACAGCTTTGTTGATATCAGACTTATCAGTATCCCCCTAGGACAAGGGGAAAGCCTTATTTTCAGTTCAAGAGCACTCGATAGCAATGTCCTAAACCATTGGAAAAAATTGTCCATAGTGGTCTCCTATCTGAGGAGAAAATGTTAGAAGACCCTACCAGTAGAGTGCCAGAAGGCACCATGGCTTCATGCAATCAAGCACCTCAGTACATCAAAATTCCCTGCATGATGTTTATCATGGTTTATAGTGGGTTTGGATGTGGTAATAATTCACAAGGATAGTTAGAGCCTATTTCCATCCCTCATTTTAAATCTGATAAACATGGCCTTGGGATAAGGCCTCATGATGCTCTACCCTCTAAGAATGATGCCACCTCTTTTGAATGTGAGGATGTTTCATCTCATTTTGATAGTGACGTAGATTCCCAATGTAGCCTTTACGAGGATCTTGCCTCCACAAACCTATTCCCAAATTCATCAGTCCTTACCTTATCCGAATCCATCCCCTTAGAAAAATATCCAGTAGCCCTTGTATATCCTAAACTCATAGATTGGGATCAAAAACTTCACGTGCCCCTGGATTTCTTTGAAAATGATGAGGCATTTGCGAGTTCATGGGACTCAAGGATTTTATTCTGGGAGACCACAAGAAAGGATTTAAGATTCAACTAGACACATGTGCCTACTTCGGGGAAGAAGCAGAGATGTGTGGACAGTTGAATAAGAAAGCTATAAATAAAGGTACATCTACTTATGAGAAACCAAGAAAAAAGGATAAACGGAGATCCCATAGTGACAAACTCTTTGATAAACTCATAGATAAATAGAATGAAGAGTCTAAAGATGAAGTGATTTATCCATTTAAAGATGATCATGAGCTACCATAGGAGGTCGATCTTAATCTTCCCCCTGATCCTACACGGATGGAAGATGCTTCTAAAATGTTATTGAGGGAAAAATCAACGTCAACATTGGCTCAGAGGAGCAACCTAGAATAATAAAGTTGGGAGCTTCACTCTCATCTCGGGAAAAAAAGACCTTTGTAGAGATTTTAAAAGAATGTGTGGATATATTCACATGGGCATATACAAATATGCCTAGTTTAGAACTAGAGTTAGTTGTGCACTGCCTCATTGTGCACCCAGGATGCCAAACCAATCAAGAAAAAAGTTGAGAAAGATGCATCCTAAGGTGACACTCTTAGTCAAAGAAGAATTAGAAAAGATGTTAGCTGCTGATTTTATTAAACCTATTGACTATTCGGAATGGATCTCTAACATAGTCCTAGTACAGAAAAATCTTGTTGGCATCAAAATCTATACTGAATTTCATGACATTAACAAACATGCCCAAAGGATGATTTTACCCTACCTAACATTGACATGATAATCGATTCTCAATTGGTTATGAAATGTTGTCCTTGATGGATGGATTTTCAGGTTATAACCAAATACAAATTGTGGAAGAAGATCAACATAAGACAACATTCATCACCCCTTGGGGACATTTTGCTACAAATTCATGCCTTTCAGGCTCAAGAATGTTGGGGCTACTTATCAGTGGGCCATGAGGTTATATATTCCATGATATGATAAGTGACATCATGGAGGATTATGTTAATGACATCCTAGAAAAATCCAAAAGTAGAAAAGAACACCCTGGAGTATTAAGGCGTATTTTTCAAATCTACAGACTATAAGTTTCGTTTGAACCCTAAGAAATGTGTCTTCGGTGTCTTATCCAAAAAACTCCTAGGGTTCATTTTTTCACAAAGAGGGATTGAAGTGGACTCTGTAAAAGTTACGACTATCACCACGAAATGCCACCACCTACCACTCTCAAATAGCTAAGAAGTCTACAAGGAAAAATTCAGGCAATCTGTTGCTTTATTTCACATATTTTGGATAAGTGCCACCCCTTAACCCATTTGCTCAAGAAAGATGTCACATTTAACTAGGGACCTGACTGCCAGAAAGCCTTTGCATTACTCAAATAGTACTTGGCCAGCCCACCTGTATCCATGCCACTTATCCCAGGTGAACCTCTCCTCTTATACATTTTGGCTACCTAGTTTTCTATTGGAGCATTGCTTGCCCAATACATTTTAGAACATACAAATAGATCAGTTTACTATCTCAACCGCACTTTGATCGCATACGAGTTGAATTATCCCCAAATAGAAAAGACTTTCTTAGTGGTTGTCTTCACTTTCCAAAATCTTTGCCATTATCTCTGAATAATAAAACCAAACTCATATCCAAAGTTGACCCTCTCAAATACCTTTTATCCAAACCTGCCCTCACAGGATGAATGGCTAATTGGATCATTCTCCTGAGTGAATTTGATATCGAGTTTGTGAATCAGAAGTCTTTAAAAGGACAGGTATTGGCTAATCAGTTGGCAGAAGCTCATCTCCCAGGAATGGAACCTTTGTGCTTAGATTTACCAGATGCATCTATGATGTATATTGAAGAATTTATGGAATATCAGGTCCATTTTGATGGATCTTTTACCTTCCATGGATCTAGAGCAAGAGTGGTTCTCATCACTCCAACATGTGATGTCATCCAATGAGCATTCTAGTTGGGATTCCCATTCACAAATAAAATCACAAAGTATGAAGCACTCATTTCTGGCCTCAAGATAGCTATTACATGGAACATCAAACAACTGCAAGTCATTGGGGACTCTCAACTCATCATAAAACAAGTTAATAATGAGTACAAGGTTAAATATGAGAAACTATTCCATATAAAAAGATGGTTGAAACCTTGAAGGAATATTTCACATAGGTCATATTTGAACAAAAACCAAGGTCACATAATAGATCCATGGATGTTATGGCTACTATTGTGTCTCTCTTACGCATAACACTGAAGAAAGCAAAGATGCCTTTCTTCGTGGAACATTTACAAACACTTGCATATGATATGTTGGAGTCATGTTTGACATGTGAAGTTGTTGGTCCTTTATCTCCTTGGTATGACCCTATCTTCAATACCTACAAGATGGCACTCTTCCACCTCACATCACCCATTCTGAAAATAAATCCCTTATTCATTGCATAGCCCATTATACCCTCCTAGGATGCACCCTTTATCATTGTGGCTATGATGGGAATCTAATTCGTTGTTTGTATGTTGTTGATTCTATCAATGCTATTAAAGAAGTACATGGTGGTATTTGTGGAGCACATACTAGTGGCATGGTCTTAGCTAAAAAGCTATTGAGGGTAGGCTATTATTGGCCTACCATGGAATCCGATTGTTTCAACTTCATAAAGAAGTGTGAACTATGCACAAATAACATTGTAGAGTATGAAGCACTCATTGTTGGCCTCAAGCTAGCTATTACATGGAACATCGCTCAATTGCTTCTCATTGGGGACTCTCAACTCATCATAAAATAGGTTAATGATGAGTACAAGGTTAAAGATGAGAAACTTATTCCATATAAAAAGATGGTTGAAACCTTGAAGGAATATATCACATAGGTCATATTTGAACAAAAACCAAGGTCACATAATAGATCCATGAATGTTATGGCTATTATTGGGTCTCTCTTACGCATAAGAGGAAATAGAGTCACACAGAAGGAAGAAAGCAAGATGCCTTTCTTCATGGAACATTTACAAATACTTGTATATGATATTTCGAGTCTTGTTTGGCATGTGAAGTTGTTTTCCCGTCCTTTATCCCCTTGGTATAACCCTATCTTCAATACCTACAACATGGCACTCTCCCACCTAACATCACCCATTCATTGAAAAGAAAGCCCTTATTCACCGCATAGCCCATTATACCCTCTAAGGAGGAACCCTTTATCATCATGGCTACGGGAATCTACTTCACCGTTTAGATGTTGCTGATTCTATCCATCTTCCTTCATTAAATAAGTACATGGTGGTATTTGTGGAGCGCATACTTCACCGGCATGGTATTAGCTAAAAATCTATTGAGGGTATAAATATTATTGTCCTACCATGGAATCCAATCGTTGCAACTTCCTAAAGAAGTCTGAACTATGCCAAAAATATGGGAACTTAATACATGTGCTAGCACAGCCTTACAACCTATTACAATGCCTTGGCCATTCTCTTAATGGGGATTACTGGATCTCATAGGAAGCTCCATCCTTCTTCATCGGATGGTCATACTCACATCATCACTACCACCAAGTACTTTACCAAATGGGTAGAAGATGTCCCTCTTACCTATGTCACCTTGGTGAATTTTAGATGATTTCAAAATTCATCATGAACATCTCATATGTCGCACATACGGATCCCTTCGCCATTTCATTTTGCATCTCACGATAATGGTAAATCTTTCAAAAATAAAAATGGTTAAAACCTTGTGTCAAAAGTGCTTCCATATCCAACTCAAGTGGTCTACCCCTATTACCATCAAGGTAATGGACAAGCAAAATCCACTAATAAAACCTCTTGTCCGGATTATGAAGAAAATGGTCATAAAACCAGCCATAATTGGCATCTACAGATACATCCCGCCCTCTGGGCCTATCGTACCTCCATCCGCACTCCTACTGGTGTGACCCCATATTCACTTTTCTATGGCACTGAAGCCATCATACCTTTAGAAGTGGAGCTTCCTTCCTGAGAATATCTCTCAGAGATTATCTTGATAAAGATGAGGACTACGGAGTTTCTCTGCCTTACAGAGTTAGAGCTATTAGATGAAAGGCGTATAAGAGTGCTCAATCACCTAAAAGTGTATCAGAATAGAGTGTCTAGAGGGTATAACAAATGCATCATTCATTGAGAATTTGATGTAGGATATCTAGTTCTCAAAGAAAATTAGAAGAACACCGTCAAATACGAGAAAAGAAAGGAAAGTTTGAGGCTAAATGGTTAGGTCCTTATGTTGTAATTGCAAAATATGGATCAGGAGCCTACAAAATTACATATTCAGATAGTGAAGAGCTTCTAGAGCCTATGAATTCCATGCACCTCAAGTGGTTCTACACTTAAGCATGGCTAGAATATCATATAAGAACTAAAAATTAGAAAAACAAAGAAAAAATAAGCAAAAAAATAGAAAAATGAGAAAATAGTAAAGAAAAAGCAAGTCATCCACATGTGAAAACCATGCAATTGTGGCGCAGTGGATAGGTATTTGGGTGAAAACTAGTTTTTAGTGCTCAAGGAATATTTTGCAAATGTAAGTTACTCTTACGAACAGATGGGTAATCGTTATCACTTTTAGATATGACTTCTTTGCTAAAGTCTAGGACCTTACTAGAGCCACCTTTGTCGTACCATGATCTAGTTTATTTGCTCTTATATCTACATGGAGGACATTACCTTTGTATACTCCCATCTAACGTTGAGCATGAAAACACCATTGCCACTTTCTCACACATACACACATGGCATTCTACCTTTTGTATATTCCCACATCACGCTGGGGGCATCCACACTTCTTTGTTCTTGTACATTGCTTTCAAAACATGACCTTGGAAAATACAAAAACATTTGGAAAAAGATACACAAAAACCTAAACATCTGGAAAATTTCCCTTTTTCAGGGATAAAGCTACATTCATTTCACAACGTTATCTTAGGAAACCTAGACAACAATAAAGACCATAGTTTGTGAAAAAACTTATCTTTTTAGATAAACCCAAAAACATTAGAAAATATATGTCAATGTTGTCCCACAAAAACAAGGTAATGTTTTAATTACTTTTAGTTGTTGGTTTGTATAGTTTTGATGTGCTTAGTCTGTTGATTTGTTTGTTCTTTGAATAGGTTCATTTGCTTACATTATATTGGATCTTATATGATTTATTTGTGTATGGCATTGCATTCATTTAGGAACTCTCATACTTGTAAAAATTATTGTAGGATTCTTTTCTTATTATGTGCGTTTATTAGAATTCATTGTGCTTGCTTAGATTAGATACCTTTTTAATCTCTTGTTAGCTTTTTAGGTGTTTTCATTTAGTTGTATTTTGTTGTGTTGTTTGTATGTGTATATTTGTTTAGTTTTGTTAACGTTTGTTTATGTGTTTTGCATGGTTGTTTGTTATCACATTCTATCATCTATCATTTCATCACTTTTTTTTAACATCATTCACTACATTATATACACATGTTTTGGATCAGTTGTTTCTAAGTTTTTAATCTAGCACTTGAGATGATACTAGGTGATATTGGTGTGGGGGATAGATTTGTTATTATGCACAATGACCCTCTTGCCCCCCATTGATGATATGATATGTGATGATTAGCTTAGCATACATGCATGATGTAATACTTAGCATTTTTATATATACAAAAATGCTAAGTATTACATCATGCATGTATGCTAAAGCTATCATCACATATCATATCATCAATGGGGGCAAGAGGGGTTGTGCATAATCAAAAATCTATCCCCCCACACCAATATCATCTAGTATCATCCCAAGTGCTAGAATAAAAACTTAGAAACAACTCATAAATCCAAAACATGTGGTGTTATCTATAGATACATCATCAATATGAAAGCATGAAACATACACATTTCTAAATCTAAGGTATGTCACATACATAAAAGAACAATCATACATCATAAATCCATCATAGTATGAT
The DNA here is from genome assembly GCA_018340775.1 of Taxus wallichiana var. yunnanensis. Lineage (NCBI taxonomy): Eukaryota > Viridiplantae > Streptophyta > Pinopsida > Cupressales > Taxaceae > Taxus > Taxus wallichiana. Next base: position 570,938,952 of record CM031242.1, read on the forward strand.
ACATCAAAATGTCCATATATACATGTATAACTGTCCAGGTCAGTACTCAAAATAATACATCATCGATACAATATGCCATCTAAAAGGGGCATGCATCAAAAGAATCAAGCCTTCATCATGAGGCATCATCAAAATAATGGTATACACAGCTATACATCAAAATCAGCCTTCATAAGAGGCATGTATATAAGGTATCTATACAAAAAGAAAGAATACATAGCTCAACCACAGCTCTCACCCTCATCGGGGCTCTCGGGTCCATGACCTAGTTGTTGAAAGAGTGGTGGATGTGACGGACCTGCACTAGGGGTACCACCCTGCTATCTATCTGGTTGTTGTCCACCATGCTACCACGGTATGGGCTACCTAACTAATCTCACTGAATGGCCTGATCTTCGCGACCTGGAGCCTATCACACTCACATCTGACTATTGGAATGATACCACTCACTGATCTATCAGAACTACCTAAAGTAGGTAGTCCTATAATACAAGGCTTCACCACCAGATCTCATGGCATCCCATATCAAATCTGCATCTCCAGAAGTAAGAGTTGCCTATAGGGTAGCATCTCACGACTATCAACCTACCATATCAGCTGGGCACTGCTCTAGAGGTAAATAGCCTCTCGATCCCTATCTGCAGTGATAACTCACACCTAGGCTCGTGTCTAATCCCTATGTATAAGGTAACCCCGTGATGTGTTGTGCTGTGCATGGTCCCTCGAGCCAAAAACATCTACACTTGAGTCTGGGAATAGTGTAGGAGGCTCAATATCTGAGCACCCTATATAACCATCTCATGAATCTGACTTTGTCATGAAGCACTATCACTACCCCGGGGTCAGCCTGCTGACTCTCCATCTAAACTAATCTCACTCTCTCGCTCTTGCAAGGGCATGTACATGTGCCCAAGTTGCATCTCTCTCTCCAGCCACCTGTAACTACACAACGATCACTACATGTAACTACTACTGGAGGATAACCAATTGTCCACCACCACCTTCTGGAACATCAGGTGATGGGCCCTACTCTGGAAGTACCTACTAGAGAGGGGTGTATATCCCCGTTGGAATGCCTACTGGGGGAAAATCTATATCAACTACCCTGTATACCTGTCTTGGCCTAGACCTGGGGGCGTTTCCCTATGGCTACTATAGTACGGACCCTATCTCCTGCCTCTAACATACTAGTGTGCATCGGGCCCACCCTCATCATCATCATCATCATCATCACTATCAGCACCACCAATGGCTCCACCCTCATCACCACTAGGAGGCCCTACTGGAGGAGGTCTCACACCGGCGTTATACGCCACTCTGGGAATACTCAAATGGCACGGGAGCACACCGTGATACCATGGCCCATACTCTGGCATAGTGCTTGGATCTCTAATATACCTCAGTGGTACCCACATATGGGTACCACCTATCAAAAACTAGGCAGTTCTCTATCACGGGAAATCTGTGGACCCATATCAAAATGCTCTCTTGCTCTGCAGCATACCATCTGTCTGGCCCAGAACATCCTAGGTAATGGATAAACTTCGCTCTGAAACAATCTACATTTTATAGCTCCTCGCATATAGCTATGGCTTCCTAATATAAAATGCTCAACCGTAGTAGTGTTTAGCTCTAAACCATCCTTTAGCCATTGGAAATTTCTATAAGGCCTCCATACAATGGAGGCCTTCCGTAGCTCATCCATCTCACGCCAATAATGGTATGTAACTCCCATAAATTGTCACACATCATCCCCTGCTGGGACCCAACCCATCGTAGAAGGCTCATCGGGATCCCAAACTCTCAAAATACCTAAAGGGTGACCAATATGAATATGGTCCCACGCCCAAATCTGTAGCAAACGATCAGGTCCTACCATCTTCTGACGGTAGTAAGTGATCAAATGAAGGTCCCAGTATAAGTGCGCTAAAATTCACTAACCCTAGCAGTAGGTCTCTCCCTCCACCAAACCACGTATCACTCTAAGGAGGCCGAGTAAAAAGAAGCACCAGTCTTGTCAGGGAGCAAGACTCCACTAACAAAGGCCATCATGTAGACCACTACTCGGTCTAACTCTGGATCATCAATACATCATGATAATCTGATAGACATCCCACGTCCATGGTATCATGGGGATGCCAAATAACTCTACAATATATCGTTGAATGTCAATCCAATGAGCTCGTAGTCTCGATAAGTTGTCCCTGAATCGGGACCCACATGATGTGCCATACATCCTCCAAGGTAATAGTAATCTCCCCAGTCGGGAGGTGAAAGCACTGACTCTCGCTTGTGCCATCGCTCTGCTATGGTTGTCAAGAGGCCATGGTCTAATGTAATCTATGGCATCTTAGCCACATGAGTCAATCCCATGACATATAAAAGGCTCTCCAGGGTCACTCTATCATCATCATCAAACTGAGCCTCTATCACTGCTAACCACCCATAGCACTCATGAGTCTGAAGAACGGGTAATATACGCTGCAAAAATCAACACAAGTGTTAGGCACTTACCTATTTCTATCTATTTTTCTAAGGAAAAATAATTCTTTAAATCATCTAACTTACTAATTATTCCTTTCTTCTAATCTACTCTAGTCTAAATTCTTCTATACTTGGCTATTTTGCTAGCCAGGGTTTGTTTGTGCCTTCTTTTTGCAGTGTCTCGTGCCTTCTTTTTCTCGATGCTGCACACCCCCTTCGTGCATACGCACCCTCACCGATGCATACACACCCCTAGTTTATTTCCCCATTGGCCACAGGCCACACAAGATGCATACACACCCGAGTGACACCTACGCACCTGCCTAAATTTACACACACATGTGTGCATGTCTTGCTTGTCACCCTCCATCCAACACATACGTGACCCTTTGCGCTAATCTCCTTTTTTATGGATACGCGTGCACGTATCTACCTTTTTGACAGAGATATGCATGTGCATATCCACCTTTTCGATGGGTACACGTTCACATATCCACCTTTTGATGGGTACACGTACACGTCTTTGTCTCTGTCTAGTATGGATATGTGTGCGCATCCATGTCTATTTTGACACACACATGCGCGTACCCATCAAACCGATGCATATGCCCACGCGCATGCATCAAATTCCATCCTACCTACCCTAGAAGAGCCCTAAAAATGCAATAAATGCATAATTAATAGGAGGGATAGGCCACTCACGAAAGGTCCATCCGTTGGGTCCCGCATGAACTCTTGGATGCAATCCACACGTCTCGTCCTCCTCAGTATTCTTGCCATCTCACTCCAGGGTTGTCACTTTCACTCGCGGTAAAAATTTGTAAAAGCTATGGTAGAAATGAATTGGTTATGATTGTTTTACCGACCCTGGGTGGGTATATTAACCCATCACGATGCCCCAGGACATGTTTTCTCCGTTGTGGTAATTCTAGAACTTCTTCTATCCGCCATGATAATTATTTTTCATATTAAAAAATTATTTTTACTAATTTTCACACTTTGGGGCACTTCCATGCCACCCTACGCTATCACTTCTCTATGACACCTTGAAATAATTTGTGAACCTTCCAGGTGCCTTTTCCCGCCTTTTTCTCTATTTTTCATCTATTTTCCCCCATTGTGATAATTATTTATTAATTTATTTTGAATAAATTATTCTCGACCCGTTTTTTCTTGTGGGAACTATATTCTGGCTTTCTGATAGCCTTGCCTTCCCACTATCACCTTCACGCATACTTTTAGAAGATCTTTGATCTTTTGAAATTCTTCTAACTAAAAAATTCAAAAATCAAAAAATCAAAAACATTGAAATACTTTGAAAATGGCTCAAAATTGGTTAAACCGATCATCTACGACTGAAATCTATGTCTCTTGCATGGCACTCATCCCAAATCTTGCTGACATTTTCAAATATTTTGAAACAATGACTCGCGCATCATCTAAATCTTCAATCACCTACACAAGCTATGTTGCTTACTTCATCTATACTCTGGGAACCTATCGGTTTCGGTACTATTTTCGTCATGTGTATTGCTTTTTCAGGGAACCAAGTGTTCTCCATCTTTCCCCTTACATAATACAAAAATTTCTTAGGGCATCATTCTTCACCCATGTCATTTATCGATCATTTGGGACTACATTTTGATAACAAAATATTTGTGCAACTATCTTGAACATTGTTGGTTTAAGTGTGTGTGATTGTACTTATTTCCCTGTTAGGTGATATTGTTTATTTCTCATATTGCATTGGATTTGTGTATGTTGCATGGAGTTGGTTATTGCTTTGCATTTCTAGACAAGATATTGTTTGTATCTTGTATTTTCATGTCATTTTATGCTTCCATCACATGCTCACATTTTAATAAGGACCAATGAGGAGGATCCTAAGCATTATGATGATTAAATATTAATAAGCGATTGATTTGCGGATAGCTCAATATCCCTTTTTCTTCTAGTTTCTCATCTTCTCTATACACTTTTCTTTCTATTGTTTTCTTTTTCAATCGTCGATCGAGTTTCTTCGTCACCCCATCAACACTCGAGGGGGCATTCATCATCCTTCATCCTATTAATTTTTCTTCTACCCCTTCAAAAAAATTCTACTCATTTGTGTCTACTTTCTTTGAAGTGACATAGCTTACGTCACCCCAAAGAGGGGAAAATGTAGACACCTGTAGTTTGATCAATACACTATTACTCCTAATGTTGCACTCCTATTCTTCCCTTTGCAAATTGATGGCACACTGCTAATTAGACCTATCTAACTCCCTTCTCACGACATCCTTTTGGTTGTATTTCCTCTTATAAACCACTTAAACAGGTTGTCATAGCCTCATTCTAACTACATTAGCTTCTTATTCCATTCTAGTTTTCTTTTATTAGCTCTTTGGAAGATCAATCCACTTCATTGGATTGATTAGGCCTTTAAAAACCCTTCCAAAACCCTAATTACTCTCTAAGAGATTAATTAGTCTAACCTAGGTTAATTACCCTAAACATAGTCAAACCTCACTTAGACTTGCTAAAAGTGATTTTTGGACTTTAGCATTTGTCCCACATGCACCCAAATCTCCCATTTTCCCAAATCAAAAACTATAAATAGGGTTATACCCCTCCCTCTTTTTCTAAGACTTCTCTCTTCTTCCTAGCACAGATTATAGTATTTTGTTTAGGCTTTAGATTATATTTCATCTTCTTCCATTGAGCTAATTGCATTTGCTTTTATATTTCATAGCACTAATATGGAGTAAAAGGGAAGATCCATTGGCCTTGAAGCCATTAATGGGGAGATCTCTTTCTCTTAAACACATAACTGAATGCTTAGATCCTCTTAGGTTCATTATTTCAAGCTTTCAAAGAATAGAGGTTAACTTCATTTGTTTAGTTTGCATGTTTACTTCAAATTAATGTATGCAAAGAAGAAAACCTTGCTCATTTCTTATCACATGGTCCATTGATCAGATTGTTAAAAGCCTTTGGGGTTTCTTTAGAGATTCTTACCCCAAATCCATGGCTTTTGCAACTTTTCATTGAACACAAAGCAAGAAAATGATTTTTGTAGCAAAACTAATATTTTGAGAAGGCAAAATCCAACTCAATAGGTAACTTCAGATGCTTACCCACTCATACGAAATTTTCATGGGACCTTGTCTCTTTTAGGTATGTTTTTCATTGAGATAAGATCATTTTCGAAAAATAATGAATTATTTGATCATCATAGTTTTATGAATGAATGTTAAGAAGGTAAGTTTCTCATAAACCATATTCAAACCCTCATAGTAAATTGCTATGGAAGATATGAATGGTAAGGTCTCCAAATGAAGTTAGAAAGAAAATTTTATGGATCTGGGTTGAAGATAATTCTCTAAGGCTCATTTTGGTGGTGGTTTCATGATCTAGTTGTTTCAGGAATTGAATGAAAAACCCTAATTTTTTTAAGATTTGTATTTCATGGCTTAGATGGAAGATTTTGGATGAAAATTGAACTTTTATGAAATCCTTTAGAGATTTCATATATTTCCATGAAATTTTTTAGGTAGTTATAGTGGATAAAAATGAAGATATGATTCCTCCAAGTCACCCTACTGCTTTTTGCCTTAAGGGCTAAAACCGAGTCATGGAGGTTTGACTTAAGCTGAGTCATTTTGCATGTTGTAGCATAATTTTATGAGTATGGATAAATTCTATACACTGACATGATGTGTTGGAGGATTTTGTTTGATCAAATGAAGTGGTTTCATGTTGAAACCCAAATTTCCTAATTACCTTTATTAGGTATCTCAAGAAGGTTTGAAGGAACACATATTGATGCATGGTTTTAGCCAAATAAAATATACATGTTTTGTTTAAAGGTGTTTTTTAATGTCTCCCTTGAATTTTTATAAGTTTTTTTAGTTCTTGGAATTTATGTTTAAGATGTTTGGAGATTGGTCTCTCAAGATTGGTTCTTGAGTCCTTGGATCTGAATGAGCAGCTTCAAAGATTAGGATGGTTGGAAACTATGTTGTATGATTTGATGAATGAAAAATTTTGAATCAGTTAGTATACTTTGAGATATTTCCATTTATATGTGTTTTTGTGTTGGTAATATGTTTTGGTATGTGAACCTTCTCAGTTTTGGTGACCTATTTCTGGGCATGGTAAACATGCTTGAGTGAATTAGAAGAAGTGATGGTTTTGGTGTATGTTTTCCTTATTATTGGTGTCTCATGGACCTTGAGAGTGTTTTGTAGTCATGGTGCATCCATTCATGTGCTAAAAAATTATGATAGTTTTTTTATGTGAAAATTTTTCCACTCTTGTGAATTGGTTTTTGGTTCTTGAAGACATTATATGAGTGGCTTGCTTTTGGTGAATTTCATGGTGTAGATAGATGATGTAGATGTTATTGTGATTTTTATTGATATTGAGATTTTTTTCCTAAGTTTTTTCAAGATAATAGATCCTTTAAAAATAACGAGTGTTCCCTTGGAGTTGCTTGATCATTGGTTGGAGCTAGAAGACCTTTTATGAGATATCTTGAGCTTGTTGGTGTTATCTTGACCTTTCCGACCTACTTGGGTATTTTAAGATGTTTTATATGAGGTTATTTTTTTATGTTTGTCATGACAGACCTTAATGGTCTTAGACAACCTTTGGTCACTTATGGTGTGTGTCAAGTATAAAATTGCATTGTGTATGTTCATTTGAGCTAGTTATGGTATCGAGGTTTTATATGAGCTATATGAGTTGAAGTAAGAGTGAAGAGTGGTCAAGGATAGAGATATGAATAACTATAAAGGGATGTGAAATTTATAAAAAAGGTTTACAAGTTCAATAGACCTAATCAGCTAGAGAAGAGAAAGATTTTAGTGAGTTAGGAGAGAGCTTTTTTTGGAGAGGTTTTGAAGAGTAATGAGCTGAAATTGTGATCACTATTAGTTGTAGAAAAACAATACTTCAATGGTCTTCATCTTCAAGTGGTTAAGTTGGTGTTTGGTCATATTGGGAGTTATATCCTCCTTGTAGAATTTTTATCCTACTAAACTTGGGTTTGGTCCTCCTTATAGGATTGGTGTCTCATTAGTGTAATATTATTGCAATTCCTTTGTTATGAGTAATAATAGAACAAGTTTTAGTCAGCTTTTCTTTGATTTGAGGGTTTCCCACTTCTATATGTTGTTTTGTGTTCTCTCTCTTGTTTTATGAACTTATAAATTATTGATACACACGAAATAATCTCACATGGTTTATGGATGTTGAATGAATGGTTTGGATCATGAATGTATGCAATGGAAAATAAAGTATAAACGTTTTGTAGGAATCTTTCACCCCCACCATTTCATTGTGCTTCTAACACTAGGTACTAAAAATAGTGATTAGGAATCTCAAAATCTTGATTCATATTAAATTCATAATCAAATTTAATAGGAGAATAACACACCTTATTCATAATTGTCCAAAATTCATCCATAGACTTGGCACATAAGAGATATGTGGAAGTATATCCCCTTTCAAGATCCAAGATATGATACAAAGTTAAAGCATCATCATAACTCCAGTTAGATCCGAGAATCCTCTAGATTTTTGTCAAGTTCACTTTCTCACAATGATTATCGAATAAAAGGAATTTCTTACACCACTCAATGAGGGGATATTCCTCAATTGATGACACCTAATCAATCAAAGGATAAAATACCCATTTAGTATCTCTAAATTATTTTTATCTATCATCTCGTGCCATATTTTTTTTCCTCTATCATATCCTCTGATATGAGGTGTCGAATAGTTTTACTTCTAATTTTTATATCCCATGGAAATTCTATTTTCTTATTTGGCTAACTTTGTATGAGATTTCATTAACAACACTAGCTAGTGTCTACATTGTCTCTTCTAAAGTATATGTATTACCAGTTTGTTTCTTTTTAGAATTCACCAACTTGACCCCTTCTCTTTTAGGACGCTTTCCAATAGCCTTGATGTTGTTTTGAATTCATATGGCCATGGGAAAATCTTTCCTAATATTAATAGGATCCTTCTCACTTAAGTAATAGGTTATAATTTATAAAACAAGTCAAATTATTTTATTGAACAAGACTTGTTTATTATCCTAAGAGTGATCCAAAGTCTCATCAATGCGTTATTGATCCCATTATTAATGTATGGTACACATTCGTTAAGGTTATTTTTATGTTCTCAAATTTAGACAAAATAAACCTTGGATCTTTCAGGGAAAATTTTAGTGGCGAATTTTCGTAAACTCATGAATATTCGATTTTTTGGAAATTGGAAATGGTAATATTTAGCATTCATCTTCTTCCTAATTTGCTTTAGAAAGTTTGGCCGATGAGGGGCCTAGTATGGGTCATTTTGCCTACTATTTACACATATAAATGAACTTATGCATGTAATTCACCAACATTTTGAATCAACTTGTGCACATATTCACTGAAGTATATTACTATACATAACACCTAGGTATAATACATATACAACACCCAACCATTTTGCAATTTTGCCACTTTTCGAAACCCCAACCCGTCCTACCTCTACTAGTCAAACTCCAAGATTTTCCACCCAACCCCAATTCAATCCAACTATAATCCATCCTAGCTTCATCCATCTAACTACAATAGGTATAACTACAAGCATCCAATTGTAAGTCATCCAACTACAAGTCATCCAACCACAAGTCATCCAACCGGAATCCATCTTCCAGTGAAATCCTTCCAACGTAATCCATTTAACTCGTAAGCATCCAACCCCAATCCATCTAAATGTGATCTGTCCAACTACAATCACCCTATCCATCCAACTTATTCATCCAACCCCAAGCCCATATATCCCTATTTGTAATATATACCTAGTCATCTTTCAGGTTATTAGTATCTGCAACATATCCATGGATTCTAAAGCATGGTAAGAAGGTTATTTTAAAAGAGTAACAATATTTTTTGGCTACTTTAGAAACTCACAAAAAAATGGAATGTTGTGTCGGGATTTGTGGAAAATATAGGTATGTACTATCTACTAATTTACATAATTTTTATTATATTTTTCATATTATATGTTTCAAATAATCCTCTTTATAAAATTGAGTATTTACTCTTTGCACTCTTGTTTTATGTTTATTTAGTGGTATTAATAATATAAATAATTAATACTATTTCTATAACACTTTTATATGCAGACATTTCTCAAACACCTTCACAAACTAATGTGTTTCAAGATGTCGATGATCCTTTTGGTTTTAATGAAACTAATATTTTTCAAGATGATCCGATTGATGAAAACATTTGTTCCCTTGATGACATCAAACTAGGAGAATATTCATCAAATTATCATCCAACACCAACAATAGAGGAAGATTCTACTCCAATGTTTATTTCTAGAAAAAGGAGACGTGAGGATCAAGATATTCCTACTGAGAACCCAAATGCACAAGTTGAAGTCAAAGAAAGTAAAAAAATCTATAAGAAGAAAGAGGACAAACTAGACAATAGGAAGGACTTTCAAGTTCAACTTGGGCAAGCCAAATATCCTTTTATTGAACCTGTGGAGCCAAAAATGGTAATGATATTCCAACTCAATGTTGATGTAAAATATGTAGTTGGAAACAAGGAAAGATCACACAATGCAACTCAAACTAGACACCATTGAAAAACACTATGGGAAAATATATATTTCCCAAAAGAAAAGGATGGGAGCATAGTAAGATCTCATAAATGGAAAAATGAAAAAGACTACTTGCATGTAAAATACATAGAAGAAGAATATGAAAAAGAACAAAAATGTTTGAAAAATCTAAATGAAAAAGGTGGCACAATTGTAGAAAAATTGAGCAAAGCTATGGAGACTGAAATGCATGCCAAAAGTATTCAATTTTCTATTGTATTCCATATATTGAAAAAGGGAGACCCATTTCAGATTTCTCAAAAAATAAAATTTTGTATCAAGTTATTGGCTTACAGAATGTTCCATAATCACATTGGTTAGATAGAAATGGCTGGGAAATTGTAAAATGTCTTGCTTTGTGGAAAAGGAGGATCTGAAAGAGGCTATTAAAAATGCAAAGTTTATTTCCCTTTCAATTGATGAGGTTACAACAGTGGACAATACTTCATGGGTTTGTATTCATGTATACACATTTGCAAATGAAGTAAGAAATCCCCATCTCTTAGCAGTTCATAAAATGAGTGAAAATTGTAATTATGAAAACATTTACAAATTGGTGGTGTCAAGTTTGAAGGATATTGTAGGTATGGATGATTTTTCCATTACAACAAAGTTAGTTTGTGTTGGAACTAATGGTGTAGCTATAATGCATGGGGGGCAAAAATGGTCTCTGTATGACTACAAACAATTGTTTCCCCTATATGATTGTAATTCATTACATGGCTCACAAAATGAATCTAGCCTATAAAATTGTGAGCACATTCAAAGTGTTGCCAAAGTGGAGGAGCTGATCCATGATTTGCATGCATATTATTCTAAGTAGTCCAAAGAGATTTTTAGAATTTCAGAAATTTGTAATTGGATTGATAGATGGGAAAAATATTCTCAAAGATGTAGATACCGATGGATTTCAATGTATGAGCCTGCTTGTAGAATATTTGAAGAATATCCTTCATTGATAGGTTTTATGTATAAATACCATAGGGAAGTAGATAAAGCTAAAGATTTTTTGTATCGTCTAATAGATATTGAAACTTTACTTACACTATGTGGTATTTTTCCAATGTTGAAGGAGCTAAATGTTTTGATGAAGCATGCACAAGAGCATTGCATCTACATAACAAACTTCATAAGACTAAGAAAACATGTGTGCTTGAGTCTAGATAGTTTATATTTGTCAGATGGAAGTTTTTAGGGTCCTATTTTTGAAAGTATAGAATGCATTAATAGACCTTAAGAATCCAAGTTGCTTCTTAAAATTCAATATACATGATCATCTGTGTATAACAGCACATGGGAAAGAGATACCACTTCATACTTTTTAGAAAAGAGTAGATTTGGTTGGGTCAGAGATGGAAGAAGTAAGAGTGACACACAATTTATATGAAACAATAGTATTATGTGACACTCAAAATAAATTGAAAAATATTTCTCAATATTTATCTACAGAGATCCATGAAATATTCAAAAAGGATAAATTACTTGAAGCAATGGGAGTTGTCAATCCATAGTTTTGGAATACAACTGGAGGCACACTTGAAAACATCCATCAATACTTTATTTATCAAATACATGACTAGTCTAATGGAACATTTATGTAAGCATGAAGAGATAAATGAAGTTTTGTTGAAGGTATTTTACAAAATAAGTTACTGAGTTCTCAATCACAATTTTTCCACCACTATGCTAGAGCAATTTCAGTTTCTAGATGAGCCAAATGAAAATGGTTCCATTAGAAGACTTTGGAAGAATATTTATTCAAGTAGTATTTTGTGAGAGGATTTGAGTGAGTATATTCAGCTATATGAAATTTTTCAAACTATGATTTTGGATCTGTTGAAGATGAGAGGGTATTCAATGCATTGTCCTTTGTAAATCAAAAGTCTATAATAGATTGGATAGAAATTTAGAAAGTTGTCTAAGATTGTATGTATCCAATTACTCTATGGAAAATTTTCCTTATGAGAGAGCACTTGCATTATGGAATTCACTCATAGAAATAAGAGGATTCGGTAACATTCTGACTGATCCGGGGATCTGAACACATCCACCGAACATGCTACCAATTCAGTAGAATTCTAGGACACAAATGAATGGGTTGCTCTAGGATTGTTTCAATTTCTAGAGTTCTAATTTCTTGTATACATTCTTGATGCTATTGAAAATGATTTGATATATTGATATATTTCATATTGATTAATGATAATCAATTGGTCTTAATAGATTGTGTTGTTTTACTTGTAACAAATTCATTTTTATATTTTGTTTTATTATTGAAATAAAGACAATGATTTATTTGGATCCATCTGTGTGATTATTGATTAATGTTTTATCTCTGCATGAAACATAAATATTTTCAAACAAACACAAACTAAGCATCTTAAACCATGCTTTACATCTCCAAATAGTAACATAAAAAACATTCACAATAAGCAAAAATCCAATTACAAGTTTGCATATTAAATTGTTGAAAACTTTTAATAAATGTGATACAACAATAAATATAGTTCCAATTCAAAATTAGTCTTGTATTCATTCTATCAAGAGGTGGATTACTTTATGAAGACATACATGTTTTCATAAAGCATTTTTGCCAATATAATTACAAAATGATGGGTTGTCAATTGTTTTCAAAGCTTCTGGAAAGTTTTGTCATATAAGAACACATTACGAGGGAATCCTCTTTTCTTCCTATGATTCTGAATCATAGTTTCCTTACGTCTACCACACGGAATAAAAAAGAAAAAAATTGGTGGCCACTATCTTTTAATTCCTACACCAATGTTGAATTGTGACAACACACCTCATCACATGGTGAAACTAACTACTTTTTTCAATTTTTTGTTGTAGGGAAGCTTGATCTTTTTCTTACACAAGAGGTGGAGTTTTCTTAGTTTGTATAGTTCTCTCTGCTAAAACTCTGATGCCTGTAAATCCTATGCTGCGTTATTGATATTTTGAAGAATATTTGCTCCTCCTCACAACATCTCTTGATGAAAAAAGTGATGGATCAACATCTGTCTTTTCCTTCAGTAAGATATTTGGATCCATCTTATGCTCCTTGATTATCCTTTTCAATGTATTATTTTGTTTATTTAATAATAAAAGTTTTTCCTTCAACTATATAAATGCATTCAATATTTTGTGGGATTCTTCAAATGTGCATCAAATACAACTACTTCTTTCTTTAAATTTTCATATTTTTCTACAAAAAAAAATAGAAATGTATTAGTCTATTAGATAAGTCTAAATAATTTATTGCAATGCTCATAATATCATGATTTTACATGTAAAAGATGACCTACCACAACTTTCTCTTTTTCTACATTTGCAATTAAAACATTAGTTTTTGTCTCTAGCCCATTTTTTGTAGTATGCTTGGGATTCAACATTAAGATTCTCCAACATGTTTAACATTATATCTAAAATATCATCATCATAATCATTATTATACAAAATTGTGCCTAACTAAGCTTTGTTTAGCAAAATGTCAAGCCTTGTTGGTTGGATCTCTATGGTAGTGAACAATGAATTCCTTTGAGATGATTATGGTATCGGGTATTTATTTCTTTGATCAAAATTTTGGCCCTTCTCTCCCAAGTGTGCACATTGATTCCACATCAGACATAACAACTTCTTGAATTATGGCCCCATACTATCTGATATCATATTTTTGAAGGAAAATTTGTCTTCTGATCATCCATGAGTGGATTTTTACTTGGTGGAGGAGGAGAGTCTCTTATTTCATGTACATCTTGTTGTGCTTGTGGATGAGGAGGTGGAGTAGATTGTATCATACCATGTGTGTCAAAATAGTTACCCTTCTCTGCATCACCACTATCAAAGCCCAAAAAATCATCATCGAGCTTGATCTAGTTCAAAATCTAGGTTCCCGTTGTACTGAAGACACCACCTAGTGAAAACCTAGAAATTATGAGGTTACTTAGATGAATTGTTCTGCAGAAGTCTGAAGAAACCTTATATTCTTTCTTGTAAATTTTCTTGTTGTTTGTATAGTACATGTGTCGGTGGTACTGAGAGGCCTTTTTGAATCTTTGTGAAGGTCTATTAACTATAAGAAGAAAACTGCAAAGTATTAAAAAACTAATCATTATACCCTTGTAAATACTAAATAAAATATTTGCAAGTAAACAAAAAGATGCTAAACATTATACATTACCTTGCATGCTCGGAGATGTGACCATTCGACCTTGACATTGAGAATGAGTTTGATCTAGATCATCAAACTCAAAACTTTATAAAATAAAAAATGTAGAAATATTAAAATATTGTACCACTTATAGAATATATAGATTGTTTATGGTTCCTCCTAGTAGCTTAATTATAAACAATAATATTTATACCTGTAGAAAAGTGTGATGGGATAAAGGTGGAGTGGTGGAGCTATCAACCCCTAGGTATTTTTGATGAGGAACTCGAATCAGGGTTGATTCCATTGAATCCATATCAAAATCACCTAGAGACCTCTCGAGGGGATTTACCCCGAGAAATAACCTCCTTATGAGATATTCCAACTATAATTCTTCTCTGCAAAAGATAAAATTACTATTATTATTGCATTCAAAAATAATTAATCGTTATAATGTTAAAATTAATTATTACATGTTGTTCTTCAAGTGAGAGACCAATCATTTTGTCATTTATTGCAGTTGGAATTTTTTTGTTCTACAATTGGTGGAAAGCTTCATGATAGAAAGCAAGTAGATAATTGGTAGAAGAAAACACAGTCTTGGATTTATCAGATGCATTCATACTAGCAAGGGCATTGTTGACATCTATTTTTATTCGATTGGACAAATATGTGCACCAATCAATTTTTCCCTACTAGTGTCTGTAATATATACTTGAACCACCCAAAATGGAATGTCCACGGATCTTCCCTATAACACAATCTTGGATTGAAATAGTGATATCACTTGCATGAAATAATTTTTTTGTAATACCTTGTATAACAAGGCCTCTTTTGGAATGATTAATTATAGTTGTAACAAGATACAAGAAAATTTAGATGCTTGGGTAGTCAAGTAATATTAAGAAAACAAATAATTGAAAATAATATTGAACTTACCATCAACCTGCACATTGTAATGAGACTCCAAAAAAATTTTCTTCATCAGTTAGGACCACCTTTGTAGTCACAAGCATCTAGTTTTGGAAAGGTAATCGAATTATGGACTTAATGGATGTGGACTCCATGGTGAAATAAAATGTATGATCCATCAAGGGAATGGAAAATCTATGTATGTTTGGCTGTAAGAATTGATTAGGTAATCAAGGATGGTAGTATCTATTTCAAATTGGGGCATGTGGACAAGCCCCGAATTATGTTTTTTTACATCCATTCCTTAGGTGTGTCTTTGAGTTTTATCAGTGTTGTAATATGAGGGCACATGATATTTTTGTACTAGAATTTGGAGGTAGGAGTAACCATGGTGCTAGTCATTGTTGAAAGCTTTGGATATGGTGTAAATTTTTAGGAGAGGGAGGGGAAACTGAAAACATAGGTGTATGTTGGTCCGGTAGAAAATTGGAGAGCTCAAAACGCTATAGATTTGTAAAATTTTGTGGAAAAAGTGAAGAAATGAACCTTGTAGGGGTATATAACAAATGGTTGGCTCTTATGATCTATCCAACAGAAAAAAATATTGTGAATACATTGGACCATCCAACAAGAATAGGGTGAATTCCCAACATAGTCTATCCAATCGTAAAATTACAACCATCTAATACTAAATAAATGGTTGCCTAGGAAAAACAACCATCAAATACTAAAGATATGGTCACCTAGGAAAGGATGGAGGTTCACAAAAGAATGATGAATGGCCAATGGTTTCCATCTAATGAGGATGATGCAGCCTAGAATTTACCACGAATAACCCAGGTGCACTACCACATCACCCAGCCTAGTTGAGTGCTCACCCAAAGTGCACAAAGGTACCAGGACCCTCTTTAGAATTTATTATGTGTAGGATGTGAACATGATGAAGATATAATGCATTCAGATCCATAATTACCATAACCATTCCACATAGCATATTCCAGATCGAGATCTTAAAGAATCATGAATAAAAAAATAAACATAATTAAATCAACCATGTAAGAACCTTGATTCACATACATGTTTAACACCATCATTCACCTAATGCACTTTTTTATATTAAACACAATAAATATATCTGCTTCTTACAATAAATAGTAACATAAGTTTATGCACACATCATATCCTGGCAACATAACTCCACAATAGCTCATTCACAATATATCTCTAGCTACACATTAACACATATTTATAAGGGTGGGGAATTACCCTTCACCGCTTATGCACTTCCCAAAATAGGTCACATGCTGAAAATAGTTATGCACCTTTACAATAACATGCACACATGCAAGTGTGCTAATAATAGATCTCTTATAGTTATCTAGCAGTAGTAATCCTATTATTAACTCAAACTAATGCAAGGAACTTAGTAGGAACTCTTCCCAAAATAGCAATTTTGTGTCACTCAAGTCTCCATCCCATTGTGTTCTCTATACGCTATCTCCAAAAATAGCCCGTAACCATGAAAATGGCTAAGTCCTGAATCAATCTATCTTTCGCACACATTTCCTTCCCTATCCTTTTGTGCCTTCAAATATGCCTTTCTCCTACACGTGAATCTTCTATGTGCCCTCTCCTTAGTGTCATATTATGTTTTCTCAACATTACCCCACACTAAACTACATTGACATCCCAAAAATGGGGTTCCTCCTGATGTTCCCAAAGAATAAAGAATAATAATGGAAAGAATGTAAAGAATTACTTTACAAAGAATGGAATTCTCTGCAGCACCCTCTGCTTTAACTGGTAGGATCAACTCTAGATATTCTTCCTTAATATCAGCCTCCAAGGCTTTTCAAACATCCAAAGTGTGTTTCTAGTCTTCTCATGAACGTCTATGACAATGGATTTCAACTCATCTTGGGTTATGTTTTCCTTTTCATTTTGTAATACTAGGACAATGTTAGCCATAGAAAACATCCTTCCCTCTAGAAGATCCATCTTTTGTGTTATGAGCTTTCTAATCTCATCTAGCATATCCTTATATGGATTTTGTTACCTTCAAGGATTTGCACTTTTTATTTACTAATGAAAATTTCTCTATGTGCGCTCAAGTCTCATCCTTCATTTCCTTTAGGACTTCATTATCTTCTAATATAGTTCATATCCTGATCACCGCTTTTGGAGCTGCACATATGTTCAAAGCTTGGTCTTTTTTCTTCAGCTCATCTTGTAAATTTGGACCAATGCCTCATAAGATGAAATATTTCTACCCACAGAGGCCCTTTCTCTCTCTTCTTCCTATTCAGGGTCCTTTGGCACTAGCATGTGAACTGGTCCATCCTCAAGCACCAAATCAACTAATATACACACATAATGCATAGCTGAAGGAAAATTTTCAGGTACCTTAGACTCTAAGTGTGGTCTTGCTTTCAAGACATAATCACCAATTTATTCTGCCATGTTAATGAAGGCTTCATTCTTTTTCTGTTCTAAGTCCTTCTCCCTTTTAGACATGTTATTTCTACATCTTTTTCCTTGTTATCTTCTCATAGTACTCTAATAGTGGTAGCCTTATCTATGTTCCTCTACACAACCTTTGTAGATACCTTAACCAAGGCATTTCTCACCTACTCATTAGACATGAGAGTGGGATTTATAGTCATGTGCCTACTCTAAGGTGCCTTCTTCATTCTTCTTGACACACATGACTCCTCACATACATCAAAATCTGGCTCATCCATGTGAGTTTGCATGGACCAGGATAGTTGTTTTCTCGTGCATGTAGTGGCCATGTCTAGGTCCATCAAATCCCATCCATACAACCCCTTAAGGCCCATTTTTCTCTAGAAACAGGTACATAAAATTTTACTTGTGTCCTCAACATAGCCCATACTTGGCCCAACATACTCCCCACTAGTTCTCCTCATTCTTGGCCCCTTAAGAACTTGAGCGCCAAGGTTTGGAGTTAGATCTTCAATGTTTTGAGAAATATCATGCTTTGTTTCCTCTGCCTCCTTCACACCTTCCTCTTCATCCTTCATATCCTCATCCTTAGGTTCTTCCACATCTTTTGGATGTATAGGGGATCTAGGCGTGCTTTGTGTAGACTCTCTACCTCCTCATTCAGCTTTAATTTCCTCTTCTTCCTCTTAGTTGTCTCTTTACGAGGAAATATTTGTGTTGATCTCCTCACAAGATTTGGGGTTCCTATGCCTTGGGTCCTTGTTCTTTTGAATACCCTTTTAAAGTGGCCCTCTCCATGGACTACTTCCACATCCAAGTCTTCTTCTTCTTATTGTAGTTGAGGTGGATTACCCACGCGCTCAGTCTCTACTCTTCTGTGGGCTACCTTCAGCCTCTATGATCTAAGCCACCACTTTCTTCATGATCTTCATCCTCCTCATCTACCACTACAATTTCTACAAGTTGTGGGGATGGCATGTTGTCCATTGTATGTTTTCCTTTAGGCAATCCTAGGAGCACAAACTCATTTTCTATATACTTGTTATTCTCCAGTTTGGGCTTAATTTGAAGGTATACAAGCACGGATCCATTGTCCCCAATATCCAAGCTTACTAGCTTCATACTTATGACATCTAAGATGAGCCTCTCAATATAGGTTATCCAACATGGATACACATATGCCTTCCTCAGAGTGTGGTAGTCACATTCTACCTTGTCTGCATTAAATTTTAGGAGGCACGCATCAATAAATTGGTGGACTGATTCCTGGAAGTAGCGTGTTGTGAAGGCATATGAAATGTTTCACCATGGAATCCATGCCCCATCCCTCATAGAAAATCATGTGATGTAGAAGTGTTGGTACACTATGAATTGTACTTCCTTTCCCACCACTTTGAAGGTAGCTCCTTGGGAATGTGCCACTCCTCAAATGCCACATGAATTCAGTCATACCACATCTTCACCCTCTGTTTAAACATCCCACTCATTGATCCTTCACATAAATATTTTTCAAACCTCTCCATGAGGGACTTATTTTCCATGGGATACTCCCAAATCTTGTTCTTTGGCCCATCGGGCACTCCAATTTCTACAAACACAAGGGAAAGGAGGATAGTGCCAAAACTTATCTTCTCTCCTATGTGCACTTCCTCAACAATGGTGTCTACAATGTAGCCTGCTAGGTTATAGACTACTCCCTAAGAAATTTTCTTCACAACATGTAGCCACATGGTATTCACGTGTGACCATCTCTCTTGATCATTCAACTTTGTTACCAGATGCGCGGGTACCTTCACCATTGGGTACTTCTTTAATTTATCAATGTCCATTTTTGTGGACCCTTAGTATACCCCAACTCCTTTCTTGTCTCTATAATTGCTACTTTATTAGTCATATCACTAGCAAGGTCTACCCTTGTTCCCTTCAATCTTATCAATGTCAAAATCAGGGATGTTATGATTCTAACCCTTCATCCAGTGAAATAGAAGAAGTCCTCATGGAATCTAATCATCAGCCACTGGTATAATGGTTCATACTTGCCAAAATACGGGAGCTTGTATAATTGATAAAATCCTACCTAATTTAACAATTTCTCCCGGGGTCATAATATAGTGGCGAGATCCTTCACCGTGTGTTTGTTGGTCTTTGTATATAATGATGTGTCTAACTCTTTCTTGTTGTCAAATGTACGGTGGTTGTAGTCACTTATTTTTCACTGCGATATGGGAATCCCACTCTTGTTTGATTTTCACACCTTTCCTCTTAGGTATTACATTTTTCTCTAAAAATTCCTCCTTTATTGTCTATAATGAGTAAACTTAAACCCTATCTTGAATTTACATACCCTAACTTCAAACCATGTTCCTTAGCTTCTTTTCAACACCTTTTCTTTTCTCAAACCCTTTGCCAATGGGGACATAAGCCTCTTCCGTGTAATAATTTGCTCCCCACGTTTGGTTTCACACTCTACGTACTTGAATATGACTCACTCGGCTTGATCGCACTTAGCTCGTTCAAATACTTATGATCTCAAAGATAAAAAAACCCCACATCACATCCTTATATATGTTTTCAAAAATTTAGTGCATTTATTGCTCCTTCACCAACCAACAATCCTCTCATTAATTGACCATTTTCACAATATCTTTGCAATACATCTTTTCACCCTAGCTATAACCTTCTAGTGTACTTTCCTACCTTTTAGTTATAGACTTCTCTTCAGCTCACTTCTATGCACTGAGCACCTCGCCACTACGCCTTCTCCAGTAGTCTCCACTTGATGATGCTTACCTCATGTTATATTGTTCCCTCATTTATCTTTATTTATGTTCATCATTTTAAAATAATATCCTTTCTAACAACTCTCTCAAACTTGAATAGCACTTTGTAGAATTTTGTTCCTTTATGTGTACCCAGGTTGTAAATATCTACCCCACACCAATGATACATGCATTCCTCTGCATAAAAAATCTTCAAATGGTAAATAGCTTCTAGCACGAAAATGTGCTTATTTACACAAAACACCAATTAAATTGACAAAGCATAGCGACGAAGAAGGAAATACAAAAATGAAGACCTAGTCTAAATGGAAAAACTACCTTATTGTAAACACCGGAAGCCTTATTTATAGTAGGGCTTCAACTACTCTATTGAAGTAATTGGGTAATTGTATCCCATCAAGCATCTCTAACTAGCAAGCTCATGTTTCAAGTATGTGAGTGAAAAATATTGTCCCATATCAAGCTCTTTATCCTGATGTGTGGCTATCATGCCATGCCTTCGCTGGCTTTTCCTACTTCTAACTCCAACATGATATTTCTTGTCTCTTATCCAACTTTATCAACTTTTAAATTATTTCTTCTAGGGCTTGCTCATCAGCTAGACCTCCAGCGTGCTCAATATGCAAAGAAGGTAACATGAATTACATAGGAAGAATGATTCTACACCAAAACCAACTGAAAGGGTGTGGCCTTGTTCAACCTCTTATATGTTTTTCTATAAGCCCAAATCACGATAAAAACTTTATCATCCCAATCTTTCTTTCCAACATCACAAATTTTTGTCAATGTCTAGCTCAAAATCTTGTTGAAGGCCTCAGCAGTCCCATTTTCCTGAGGATGATAGGGTGTAGTCTTATGGTGCGCAATCATAAATTCATCCAATAGTATCCTGATTGTCTCATTCAGAAAGTGTGTACCCCTATCACTTTTCAAGCTCAAGGACATCCATACCTTGTAAGAACATTTTCCCATAAGAACCTGGCTATTGTAGTTGTTGTACAATCCTTAGTAGGTGTTACTTCTACCCACCTTGTAAGATAATCTATGTAAGTGATGATGTAGCACAATCCATTTCTACACACGTTTGGAGAAATAGGACCCACAAAGTCTATAGCCCATTTCTCAAACAACTCTTCACTAGGAATATGTCTTAAAGGGATTTCATTTTTTTCCTAGGGTTACCAATGTGTTAACAAAGTGATCACATGCCTTACAATATTTATAGAGGGTCTCCCACCATAATCAGCGAGTAAAATATTGCATGTAGTGGTGTATTCTGTATAGTTCCCACTGCAATACCACCATGAGCCTCTTTTATGATGTCCATGTGCTCATGCTTTAGTACACATAGGTGCAATACTTCATCTTGACCTAACTTTGTATAGGTCACCACTAATCAACATAAAACATTCCACACAAATTGTAATTTTTTTTCTCTCTAGGATTTAATTCTTTACGGTGTCATACATGCACGTAAAAATATACCAATATCCTCCAATTCTAAATGCATGCATTGTAACTTTTACAATTGTGCATCCATCATCGTATCATCAATTGTCTATGCATCCTCCCCTAAGTGAATTCTTGATAAGTGGTCTAGGCCAAAATTACTTTTTCTAGTTTGACCACATTTGTGAAATAAAATTCTTAGAATAAGAGCACCCATCAACATATGTGCATATGTAAAATGGGATTTTTACCACATATTTCAATGCCATGTGATCGAGTGTAAAATATGAATGGTGTTCTTTATAAGGTATTTTTGAATTTATGTAGTGCATAGATCATTGACAAGGCTTCACACTCAATAGCTGTATAATTATAATCTGCGGTAGTCAACTTTCTAATAGCAAAAATATAGGATGATCTATAATAACTTCTCCAGGATGAACCAACACCACGCTAATGGCCATGCTAGAGGTGTCCACATGTACATGAAATGGTTGGTCCTGTGAGGGAAAACACATAATAGGTGTTGTAGTAAGTCTCTCCTTCAATGTCTCAAATGTGCGTTGATGATGTTCTCCCCAATAAAATGTCCCTTTTCCTTTTAGTAATTATTCTAGGGGTGTGGAAACCTTAGCATATCCTTTGATAAATTTCCTATAATATCCAGTGTGACCCAAGAATCCACACACCTCACTTTAACTGGTAGGCTCTTCCAAGCCTACAATAACTACAACCTTAGCTGGATCTACTAACAAACCTTTCTTGTAGATGATGTGCCCTAACAAAGTGCCAAAAGGTGTAGCAAACACGCACTTCTTGATATTCAAAGAGATGTTTAACTGTCTACATATTTCAAACATTAAGTACAAATTGTCACAATGATCCTTAATAAGCCCATACATTGTCCAATCATCCAAGTAAACTTGTAAAAAATGTGAGTAAAATCCTGGAATGCTTGAAAAAAATTTCACGAAGTATAGCTGGTGCATTTTTCATACCAAAGGGCATCACAGTATATGCAAAACTTCCCCATTTAGTGGTGAAAGTTGTTTTTTCTTGATCCTCCTGTGTAATCCTGACCTGATGATACCTAGAGAATCCATCTGTAAAATAATATATTTCGCGCCCTGCAATGCCTTCTAATATCTCCTCTATGAAAGGTGTAGGAAAGGGATCAATCACATATACAAAAATTAGTTCTCAATAATCCACACAAATCCTAATCTGAATATCTTTCTTTATACTAATGACCATGGGGCTAACCCACTTTGATTATTTTAGGAGCTTGATGATGCCAGAATTCAACATCTTGTCAATTTCTTCTTTAACTTTTACACGCAGGTTAGGTTTCATTCTCTAGGGTCTCTTCCTTACTAGGTGTGCACCTTCCTTAAGTTTGATCTTCATTTCTCCTAATGACTCATGCACTCCCTTTAATTAATGGTAGACCCTAGGAAATAGGTCCTGAAAATCACGAGAAACTCAACTATCTCTTCCACTTCAAATTCAAACCAATAATCTCCAATTATTGCCTCCTTAGGTTTAACATTCGTACTAATATTCACTTTCTTTTCATAGGTTCATGATAGGCGCACACATTGTTATCCGTACTATCCAAAACTTTGCGCATACCTATTGAATGATCTATATCTAGATCTTCTACTTCCTCATCATCCACTATGTAGACCATCTTTCCTTTTTCTTTCTCAAAGCAAGTGCACTTAAGTAGCATGACATATGTCTCTTCTTCTTCATCAAAGTGTGCTCTTGAGTCATTCTCATCAAATAACTATTGAATGAGTTCTTCCACCTTTGCACTATCTCCCATAGTTAAACACTTTATAACCCTTAATGCCTCCACTATCAAGGTTTAGTAAAGAAGTAGTCAAAATTTTGGACCAATTCTGTAATCAAATCCTACCAATTTCTAGTTTCTCTATGTAGCTCCGCATATACATACCAAGCATGTGCACAACCTTGTAAAGTGGAATAAAGTTTGTGTACCCATAGCGAAGGAGGTAAATCTTCCTGTCCTATTGTCTAGATCCTCTCACACTACTGAATGTGGTGTTGAATAGGTTGATTACCATGATAAATGCATATTTGAGTAGGTGAATTGCTCCTGGAAAACCAATTTTTTAGAGAAATCCTGACTTCATTCCATTCTACAAGATAATCCCTATGAACCACCCACCAGCACATTGTTATCCTACGCAAGGTTTATGCTAACATATTTCTTCTTTCAAATTGGTTGATCCATTATTCCTCCATGGTGTGCAAGAATACCGTAGGGTCTCTTTCTCCACTAGACTGAGGTACAGAGCTCCTACCTATCCTCCTGATGCAACGAGGCTTTCTTTTTCACACAAATGTGATCCTTAATTTACGTCTAACCATATCATAAGTACCATGAGCTCAATTATCATAAGAAATACTTGTAGTATAACTAATAGATTACGCATCTTCCCACTGAAGGATTCCTTATTTAGATGGCTCGAGTACTTCTAGGTCCCGAATGGCACATACATAAATCCTATTTAGATCTTCCTCACTCAAAGGCTCAACATAGGGAGTAGATTTCCCATCTATTAAAGGGATAATAAATCTTTCCTCTTTGTTCTCAAAACTGATATATCCCTTATTGAACTGAAGATCAACATTATTTTCATAACATCAAGGGTGCCCAAGAAGATCTAGGAAATTTTTGCTTTTGCAAGTGCTAAAACATAACAAGCCCCGATGAACTTGACCCTTGTATAGTAATGGATTCATCATTTAAAATTCCAATAGGAGTGGCCTTAGTTATATTAGCCACAAACAAGACATTAGAAGATTACTACAATAAAGGTTTTCCCATCTTTACCAATGCATTTAAAGTAAGCACAT
The DNA here is from genome assembly GCA_018340775.1 of Taxus wallichiana var. yunnanensis. NCBI lineage: Eukaryota > Viridiplantae > Streptophyta > Pinopsida > Cupressales > Taxaceae > Taxus > Taxus wallichiana. The sequence continues at coordinate 570,963,729 of CM031242.1, forward strand.
TTACCTCTATGATCGTGTCAATCAATATATTACTTAAGAGCCATCCATCACAATAGCATTCAAAGTGATCTCCTTGTTGTAATCTAAACTATGGGGAGGAAGATTCACATGTAATATCTGATGTCCATTCTTAATACTCATGTGTGAGTGTTTCCTTTATATAACTCCCTAGTAATGGAATGATCTTTTCCTTACACAACATTTTTCATACCTCCTTCAAGTCATCAATATCTAACTGGACCATATTTATGGCCTTCCTCTTTTCTATCTTCCATGATTGCTCCTTTAAACACTATATTTTCTCTTGAAGGTCTCTGAGTACTTCCATTGTCTCTTAATAAACTTCCTTCTGGTGCACAGGATTTGGATACCTTGCATGAAAAATGTCCTCCTTAGTGATGGTAGGATTCTGTTGTAATGCTTCTCTAGCACACGCAACTTCAACGCATGTAGTGATCTTCATAGGTAATACCTCAGGTTCTAGTGCTAACTTTGGCATCCACTGATTTTCCACAGTGTGATATATCCTAACCATCCCTATTCCTTTGTTCTCTTATTTTTGTTATTTGCTAAGATGCTCATATAGATCTAGGAATTCCTCATAGCTATGATTCTTCCCACAGAAAGAACATGTAATATTCTGAGGACATTCATGCCTATAGTGGTCAAGTGATCCACATGTAAAGATTTTCCACGATGGAATTCACTTCTTCCACCACCACGGCCTTAACCTCCAAATCCACCATGGTATCCTCAACCTCTACCACGTCCTCCTTCATAGCGCCCCTCATTCCGATCATAGTGCACTTGATTATGGTTTTGATCCTAATGCTCACATTTACCCTTAGAGTTATCTCGATATTTGTGTCTCATGTCACACATCGATATCTTAAGCATCATGGATCTGACCAATCAACTTGTAGTCTTTAATATCATGAGTCATGGACTAGAAAATCTTACAATAGTAGGATACATTATTCCTTATCACACGTTGTAGTAATGGGTAGAGGCTGGTATGATGGTTCAGGTGAAATATCTCATAGTCTAGCAATAATGAATGTAGTGTTCTATGGGGACAACTATCTTTGGTATTCCCTTCCACTTCACAGTCTGTACACTAAATCCCAGTGCATATCTCATGTGCCGAATTCACCAATAGTTTTTTGAACTACTTTTTCATAGCTGAAATCTGTGCTTCCAAGAATGGGCTGACTCCAGTGTCTATACTCATAACTTCCTTAGTGTACAAATCTTATTTAATTGCTTCATGTAGATCATTGTATGTCTTATGTGACAACTTCCTTCTAAAAGGTGTGATCAGACTACCAATGAACCATTGTGCATGTTGGCTTGCATGAATATCATAAGAAATCTTAGATAAAAGTGTTTTAAAATGGGAATCATACTCCCAAACACTCTTAGTAGTGCCTTGTTTAATATCCTTGAGCACACTTATACTCTTCTAGCTCAAATTCAAGGATATAGAACTCTTTAAGGAATGCATCTTTGAATGTTGCATAATCTATGCAAGTTTGATCAGGGTCAAACTTATTATTCCAATTGTGTGCTTGTCTCTGTAATGTAGTTACAAATTGACTTTCCTTGCACTTAGAAGTCGTGATTCCTTTTACACACCATATTATCTCACACATGTGCATGTGTTCGGTAGCATATTCTATGACCCTATACTCTGGAAGATGAAGAGACATCTCCATGTAAATATTTTAGGGTTGGTGTGGACCCTACCCACCTAATCTAGAACCTCCTATGTTGCATTTGCCTCTAGAACCACCATATCCACCAGAACTAGAACCACATATACCCCTTGATCCTCTACCTATAACCGGATGTGGACCAAAAGATGTACTTCCCTATGTCCCAACAAAGGTAGTATTGTATTGAACTCCTACGGTCTCTGTGGTGGTACTACACATAATAACGAGCCCCAAATTTTATGCACTCGGATTATGTGTAGATGATGCACCAAAGAAGGTACCTCCAAATAACAATGAAGATATTTTCCCTTCCATATATGTACTTTCTATGTGACTGACTCCTACTTCCTTGCTACCCAAATTAGCTTGCTAACTATTAGATGTACTAGATACTAGAAAACCAAGCACAAGGGCTATGTTACTAGGTAGATTCAGATGTGCACCTACGGCCTAGGTAATCTCTATTGGTGTGCTCTTGTGTGAGGCCGAGGAGGGTTTCATATCATGCTTGTGTAAATGGGGGAGTTCCTGATGCTCTTTCTCCATGCCTTCTGTGTGAGCTCCAAATCCTTCACAAGCCATCTCTCTCCTCAACACCATCCACTCTACAATGTCACATTACTTCTCTATCTCCCTCTCATGTACCTCATTGTACTTAATTTTCCTTTCTTCTCTTTACCTCTCTACCACTAGGTCTGCCATCTTTCACCAAACCTGCTCCTTCCCCGTGCATAGTGGGGTTTAGCTGCCATCAAATTTTCCTCTAAGTTTAGGGTTACCATCAAGATCTTGATCACTATTGGAATGCCTAGCAAGTAAGTTCCCCTAATATACTATAAAAATTGGAATTCAGCTACCTCTCGGGCATGAATAAGTGGAAATTGGGTACTCAGAATATAATTATTCAAAACACCATGGAACTAAGTATCCACAACGCGTGTCCAAATTAGATCAACATCATAGAGGGCATGAAACTCTTCCTACATCAATACAAGTGTGTAATACCTCCAATTTGATTTAGATGCATAAGTAACCAGCCACTCATATAATTTTAGTGGGCAAATAACAAATAATCTCTCATACAAATAGTCATATAGATTCTTTTCCACCCACGCGTGTGTGTAAAACTTAGATCTAGTGTTGAACCTCTATGTGTACTCTTCTTCCAAATATTTTATCCACTTCTCAACACTTTTTAGGGTCAATGATACATCTTCATCATGAACCATCTTGAAAACAACTAAAAAAGAGGTCCCGGCAATGAAACCAATGATGTAGCCTAGAATTTACCATGAATAACCCAGTGCACTAGCACATCACCCAGCCTGAGCTGAGCACTCACTTGAAGTGTGCAAAGGTACCAGGACCCTCCTTAGAGTTGTTTGTGTAGGATGTGAACATGATGAAGATATAATGCATTTAGAACCATAAATAGCATAACCATTCCACATAACATATTCTAGATCTAGATCTTAAAGAATAATGAATCAACTGATAAATATAATGAAATCAACCATGTAAGAACTAGTTACTGGACATGTTTAACACCCATCATTCACGCAATGCACTTCATTATATTAAACACAAAAATACGAAGCTTCTCACAATAAATAGTAACATAGGTTTATTTGTGCATCGGATCTGGAAGCATAACTCCACAATAGCTCATACACATTATATCTCAAACTCCGATATTAAGACATTTTATAAGGGTGGGGACTTACCCTTCACTACTTAGGAAATTCAAAAAATAGGTTGCATGCTAAAAATAGTTATGCACATTTACAATAACATGCACACATGTAAGTGCGCTAATAATAGATCTCTTATAATTATCTAGAAGTAGTAATCCTATTATTAACTTGAACTCATGCAAGCCACTTAATATATGCTCTTCCCAATATCATTTTCATGTCACATAAGTCTCCATCCCATTGTGTTCCCCATACGCTATCTCCAAAAATAGCCCATAACCATGAAAATGGCTAAATCTCGAATCAATCAGTCTTTCATGCACATTTCCTTCCCTATCCTTTTGTGCCTTCAAATATTCCTTGTTCCTACACGTGAATCTTCTGTGTGCCCCTCCTTAGTGTCTTATTTGATAACAAAACTCCAGATGTTATGATAAAATTTAGTAGTAACAATTTGAGATTAGCACATGAAAATAGGAAAAATCTAGAGACAAATAAAATATCAAAAATAATTGATAGATTAAAACTTGAGTAATTACATGATGAGAGAGCTTACAATATATAGGAGAATGAACTCCTTAAAACAAGGATTCAACTCCAATATTTAATCCCATAATATCCTCACATATCTCTCCTATAATCACTCCCAAACCCAACAATCTCTCACATAACTCCCAAATAGCTATGTGAGTTGTTTATTCAAAAACTCACAACTAATACATATTATCCTATATTATTAATAATGAATGAATTAATAACTCATATTAATAATATTACAAACTTTTATTTTTCTCACACAAATATGATATTAATATCATACTAACACACTAACTTACTAATGTAATATATGAATATTACATTTAACTATTACAAACAATAATGTGAGCACTAATTTCCTAACAATATTTCGTATGCTCAGTGAGAGGAAGTGATGGCCATCCAACTATGCTTTGCAACATCCATCCAATATGGGTTATACAACCACTTAACAAGGAAATGGTCATCCATCCCTATGACTAATCATCCAATAGAGGTGCGTCGTCCAACATAGGCTCCGTCCAACCATGAAGATACATTCATCCAATATCCATCCTTTTGTGTGAAACCATTGGAAAAATGGCCTTCCCAAATCACCTTTTCCGCAAAATAATTTTTTGGATATTCATCATCGTTTCGAAATTCCATTTTGGACATTAGCGACCCATTATATAATATTTTTTCAGAAGGGGTCTTAAAATGAACCTTGGATCTATTCTATCATCATATTGAATTATTAATGAATTCCTCATTTCCTCCCAAGAATCACTGCTTCAACTAAGCAATACATTAAACCATTCTCTAGAACTTCTTTAAGAGTATTCACAAATAAATTCATATAAATGTCCTCGTAGTCAATATCATAATCATTAATGATTTTAAAAAAGAACCTAAGGTGTTGCTATTGAGAAATAACATTCTTACCTTGAAACTTGGGAAATATATTTCTTAATTCATTATTGACCTTATTAGGGTATCCAAACATGTCCCCAGAGTTATTAAGTCTAAAAATTTGGGCTCTAAAAGGAAAACGTGGTTGAGGGGGATCCATATTTTGGTCAACTAGATTTTCAAGTGGATGATCAACTAGGATTTAAATAATTTATCTATGAGCCAAGGGGGTAGGGTTAATTTTTAGTTATTTTATCAAAGTATCATCCCCAAAACTAAAGACCCTATCGTTAATTATAATCCAATTGGTGGGATTATGACATATTTTAGCGAGATCTAGTCACATAGTCTTGTTGAAATAAAGAATGAAGCTGGTAGACATGGATATTTGTTCTAAAACTATCAAAAGAAACATAACAATTTTAAATAAAAGGAGATTCACTAAGATCAAAATAATAAACACCCTTATCTTTTGATACTCGGCCTTTAACTAGGTTTAGACTTGCTTCTTTGTTCTCTATAATTTATTCAACTTAGGAAGTAGTTTCTTAGCAAGATCTGATCTAAGAAATAATATCAATCCTTTAAGATTTTTAGCTATGAACTTTCCACAAATATATCGTATATATATTAAGAATTTATCAAACCCAAAACTTGGTATGGAGTTTATGCTATAAGTTACACTCTGACAAGGTATATTAACAAAAAAGTAAACCGAATCACACTTTAATAACCCATCAATTGATAAACCATTCATAAATCTTAGATGAATCAAATAAAGATCATACAAACTTAAAACCAAGTAATCATTAAGAAGATTAAACTCTCTTAAACCCGTGAAAAGCAGTTTAACAAATGAACCAAGATAGATGTTTCCGGGAAGCACCACTAGTTTCATGTTAGTTCTTTGTTTTACACCACGAGGCTCACATATAAGCATAAAATTGGAAATACAAGAATAATGATATATGTCATTTTTATTTAGGGATAAATATAGCATTCTTCCATGACCAAGTCTTGGAAATGATTGAGAGGAACATACAAAGGGAGTGGCTAGTTCCATGTTACTTCTAGATCTACCCGAACTAGGGTGAAAGGACCTAGATGGTAGCTTTAATGTGGGGGATATTATAATCCAATCTCGCCTATGATTCTTGGAAATTAATTTTGAAAGAAAGTATAGCCACAAGATGAAATTGTTACTCAAGAGAGTTGTTACACGTAAACGCATGTATACTTGAGCATTCAAACACAAGATAATAAAGATAGATAGGATGTGATTATAGAAATCATGTAGATAGTTCTATTAATAACTTAGAATTAAATGATAGTCATAATTCTTATCCTTTGAAATCAAAGGAAAAATCACTTGAAATATCCAGAGGTAATGTGTCTTGTGGGAAAACACATGTATGATGTATAAGGGGAATGTGATTTATAGGGGTGGGACATGATGGTACAATGGAGATTAGATGAAAAATGGGGTGGAGAGCTAATGGGTAAATGTAAAACATTCATCATGTCATCATAGTGTTCCTATAGTGCATTATAATTATAAATTAAAATAATATAGACTCACAGGGGTTATTTACATTCATGGATACCCGGTTGTGCAAACACTATCATATATTCTCTTAAGGCTTAACCCAAATACAAGTGATTAAAATTGTATGTATCTATCATACCTATTATAATCATAACCACTTAAAGAAGGATTTTATCAGTGTGCATTAAAAATTCATTTTCTTAAACATTTATATCCATCAACCATTCAATTTAACTTAACCATTAAGCATGCATTCTTAAGAAACATCAAAATTAGATGAGAAAATTATAACACAAGATCACATGAATACCAAATATAAGTGGGAAACCCTCAAGGGGAAGAAAACATATTGAAATAAAGATTTATTGGAGAAATAATACAAATTTAGTTGAGCACCAACTAAACAAGGAGCACTAACCCCTAGGTTTAGTAGAGCACAAACCCTACAAGAAACACTAACCCCTAGATGTCTTATAACCAAATAAAGCCACTAGATTTTTTTGTCACATCTAAAATTTTGCACCAACTTATAATGACACTATGAAGCTCTCTTCCCTTCTTGTTATCTTGCACAAGAACTTCTCCACTAAAATGATTAGTCCTAATGACCTATTGTTATAAGATCTACACACACTCTATTACATCATAACATAATCCCTTACCTCTATTGATTATCACATATACCTCTTCTACCTCTTCATTCAACCCTCTAGCTATTTTTTCATACCCTTTGTTAACTACAAAATAAGTGACTAACAAATTGCTTTTATACATGACTCATGATCATAACTCACATAGGTCAGACATCATAGGGAAATCATATTTAATAAATAAATAAATAATCCTAAATACATCCTATAAAGGACCACATAGGATGGAAATTACATGAGAAACCTTAAATAAATCCATTAGGAAGTAAAAATGACTAATATAAAAACTGCCCATTCACCAAATCGAGGTCATCTTGGGCCTACATGGCCTTCATCAAACATATAAAATAACCTAGAAATGTTTTCTAAGTCCACTCCATGCATTTTGTAAGCTTGAATCATTCTTCATCATCAAACCATGTAATGAAGCAACCATTGGGAGCAACTCTCCTCACTGGGTCTGAGATCTACAAAACCAATCATCAAACATGAAGCTCAAACCAACACCAAAAACCTCAACCATGAAATTATAAAACATGAATGGAAACTTCATGCCATTTGGTTCATCACAAATTACTTGAAACCATCACTTAGGTAAGCCATAGAACATATGGAACATTTTAGTGGAAAAAATGGAGACTATCGCCTAACAAAATTAAAATAATAAATGTGCTTTCAAATCGTTTGAAGGTCATCCAAACATGATTGTTTCACCTCATTCTAGAGCATTTCTTTGAATATTAATGAAACAGATAAGGGTAGAGGGCTAGGAGGAATACCTGTTAAAATGTTGGTTGTAGGTTGTTGCGCGTGTATGACTTATTGATCCACAGCTGATCATGAGAGATTCCTTTTGGCTAGGAGGAACTACCTGAAATAGAAAAAAAGACCACCAAATAAAATTTAAACAATATATGCAAGTGGACTACCTAGCGTATGCTAGATTTGGGAAGTGTGATACTCCCTAGACCGTTGTCAATCCACTATTTAAAACAACTTAATGTTAACAAGAAAGGAAATCCTACTGTAGTTAAAATGTTTTAGGTATCTCATTTGACTACAATAAACAAATTCATTCACAACAAGCTAAGCTATTAATGAATCTCAAGGTCAGGGTCTATGTTAGAGTACTGGTACTAGTCAAGGTCTGATTCTGGGATGTTTTGGGTATTTGGTGGAGGTTTTAATCTTTGTTCTTGGTCTGAGGGTAAACACACAGAGACCAACATTGTCTGGTATGACTGATGTTGGTTTAGGTTAACCGGTGATGGTTGTGGGTAACCGGCGTCGGTATGGTCAAGGTACAGAAACCCAATAAAAACTTGATGTGAGGGTAGATCTAAAGCTAAATGGAAATGTAAAGGGAAATGACAAGGTCTATGTAGGTCTTAGGTATACTCGGGATCTCTAAGAACTAGGTATGGGCAGTTCAATAGTGTGGGTGAAAGAATGGTCAAGTTTACATGGAGGTAAATGGTGGGGGAATGGGAATGGGAGTAGAAACTAATAACAGAAGTAAAAGAGTCTACTAAAATGACAATGGACAAGTGTTGGTTAACAAAACACTTACTATTGTATGAGCTTGATGTCTGGTTGGAAATGGCGGGTGATCAAATGGAAGGAACTTGGTGTGGTGTTGGCGCTTCCCCAGATGCTCTGTGAAGTAAAATGGCATTGTGATTGCTTCTGATGTTGGCTGTGGATGCTCTGATGCATGTACGAATGTTGGTTCTACTTGCATGTAGCTTTGGTTTCATCTCTTGCTCTCAAAAATGTGCCAACCTCGAAATAAGGTTGTTTTGGGGATTAAATGGTAATCGATGATGGTTCGGGTTGTCCGGTGGTAGTTTAGGGTAACTCGACATTAGTTAGGGCATGATTTCCTAGGTTTTCTAAAATGGGAAGATCCCCTTGATTTTCTTGGATCTCATTGGTTTCCTTCCATGGATTAGAATGGAAACTTCCTTTCTAATGGGTAGGAATGTGGTTAGAGGGAATGTAGGCTTTGATTTTTAGGGTTTAGGTAGGTCTTAGTTAGTTATGAAAACATACTAAGAATAGGTCTTGGGGTGAGGTGGCTAGATGAGGTGTATAGGTGAGGTGGATGGTGTGGGCATTATCCAATTAGGATATTTAAATAATAAATATTGTGAGGACATGGATTAATTTAATTAAATTAATTAAATTAATATTAGAGTGGGGTGAAAGGGGCCATGGTTAGGTGAGTGTGTTTGAGGTGGTTATTTTCGAGGGACCAAGGGGAGTGTGACCCAATTTTGGTGTCTACATTTTGCCTCTTTTTGTTGCATACTTTTATTGGTAAGCGACAACGATAAAAATAAGATGTGGTTGCCCCATGTGTGGGTGAATTTGATCCCCTTAAACTAGGAACTCGCTGAGGCGAAAAGGAAGAATCGGTGTGTGGTTTGATAAATGGTGAATGTGATGAAGAGAAAGGTGGGCAACAAGGGTAAAAAGGGGAAGTGGTCTAATCGGGTAATCTAGGTAATGGGTTAGGGTCAAAGGTAGTAACAGTCAAATGCACACACACATATAAACTATAGCATGGTACCAAATTGAAGAGTAGGAAAACTCTACATTGTCTAAGGTCGATAGGTTTATCCAAACAAGGTTGAGGTAATTCTAGTATCCAAGGTATAGGATATGGTTAGGAAACACGACACAGGTCAGGTGTAGGAACATTTAGGTATGTTTTAATAGACTAAGGGTTTGGTCAGGATAAACGGTCATGGTAAGAGGCAAGGTAAGGTTAGTATGTCTATCAACACATGTAACAATGTTGCAAGGTATAGCAAACACATGAGGTCACGAGTCACTTTGCCGATGTTCTAGGTCCCAAAGATATCTAGGTCATAGCATGGGTAGGGCCGAGGTATGGCTAAAATAACGAGTCCCCAAATGAAGATGAGGTGAGGGGGTAAATGATAAGGTTAGGAAGATACAATGAAGTGTCCAAGTAAGGTTTGGTTAAGGTAAAAAGGATTCAGGTCAAAAATTGGGGGTAAGGGGGAGGAAAAAGACTAAGTAGGTAAACCAATGATGGTTTTATGGAACCGATGCCGGTCGCGATGGACCGACCACGGTAAGCTAGGGCACAAGACCAATGTCGATCAAGGTAAAACCGTCAATGGTCAAGTTGGGTAGGTTACAATATTTTTTATTTTTTAATTTTTTCAAATCATTTGTCTTTTACCGAAGTGGGGAAAACGATAGGTGATAGAGATAAAATTAGAAAGTGTCCGTGTGGAATAGAGAGTTGGGTTGGCAAGTAGTGTAGCGAGTGATTGGAAGTTGATAGGTGGGTCTACAAGATTGGATTGGTTGATTCAATTAGTTGGAGGTGAGATGGTTGATTGGGAGATGACAGAGGTAGGAGAGGGTTCGGTGGACCACTAGTGCAATGGCTCGATGTGCCACCATGGTGGAAATAGCGTGATGAGGTAAGAGTCAATCCTATTCTTTGTTTTGTGTGTTAGATTGAATTAGATGTTGGGTGGGGAGAAAATGGGTTTGGGGGGGAAATGAATTTTGAATTTTGGGAGGGAAAATCGGGTTAAATAGGCATGGGGAGAGTGGTGATTGGGTGAAGGAGGGGTGGGGAAGGGTGGAGGGGGGATTTGGGTGGGATTGGGTGGGTAGAAGGGAGAGAAAGGAATATTTTAAGAAGAAGGGGGTTTTGGCATCACAATTTTTGTGGCGATAGTGACTAGCATCAGGTTAAAGTTTACCCGATGTTGGTGATAGCGGGCCGGTATCGATCAGCGAAACAGTGACCAATGTCATTGTATGGGGGACTGGGGTCGGTTAGAGATAACCAGTACCGGTCATAATTTGGGGGAAAAGGGGCCAAAATTTCCCTAGGTTGGGTGGGTGAGGTAGGTAGTGGTCAGTAGGAGATGTTTTGTGGAAAATCATAACATAGGTAAGGGGTAAAAATAGGTAAGGGTGAATGATAGTGAATGAGGGTTAGGGTGGGTAGATAGAAGATGTGATACGAAGGTAATGAGGTCTAGGGAAAGAGAGGTAGGGTGGTAGGTGTAGGTGAGGTGTTGAGTGGGATTGTGGTTATGATTAAGGTGAAATTAATGTGATGTTTTGTTGGATGTAGGTGAGAGATCAGTTGAGGATGAGAGACAGGGTGTCACCCCTGCTCTTGAGAGTTTGAGGTGTGGCGACAGTCGAGGAGTGGAGGCATGTCACATATATTGTCTTGATTGGGTCCGACATTACCAACATGTAGTCCGACATTTGAGCTTGATGGTCATTGTAACACCCTGAGAACTCATATATTCCTCTTTTACATTGCAAGCATTGACATGTGATTTTCACGACAAATGTATGTTTCATGGTTGTTTAAAAATCATGCTTGCCATGGATAAATCATTCTACTCTTTGATTGTAGGGCTGATATGTTGTTGTTTACAATAATCTATCTCACTTCTTATGAGTAAGCTCCAATTTGGTATTAAGGGCTGCAAATTTATCTTTTGCAATTGGACTCATCCCTTGGATCAATTCCATTGATCCAAGGAATGTTTTAAATCTTCTTATCTAAACTGAATGAAAAATAACATTCATTGACTAAGAGACTTACGACTGAATTTGTGTTTTTGCAATTCTTTATCATCTTGAAGACAGTTCTAGCATTCATTTTTGTGTTGTTCCCGACTCTTCTTGGACCGACTGCGGGGGCGCTTGATGGCATTAAGTAAAACCTGCTTGAGGTTCTTGTGAAAAGGAAATTATAATGAGCCCTTTATCTATACAATCTATCCTAATAAGATTTGAGGCTTGAGTAAAATTTCCTAACTCCTTTTAAGCAACTTTACGTGGGATGACATTCTAACCTAAGTTGTAAATGCTAAGTTAGTGTGGAGGAAATAACCTAAGGGGTGCTAAGTTATTTTTAACATATTGTATTTGGTTAAATTAAGACCTAACCTAAGGTGACAATCTATTAATAGAAGGTTATATCCTAAGGTTATACTTTTAAATTAACCTAAGATCTAACCTAAGATAAATTCTATCTATCCTAAACTATTGGGTATGAAAGGGAACCTAGGGGGGTCAGTTGGCAAGTGGGAGCTAAGTGGCGGTTCCTAAGCTATTAATGAGATTTGGTTTTGATTTGGTTTTAAATGCATGAAAGTACTGCCAGTTTGGCAGGGGTTAGTGAAAGTTTAAGAGGAACCTACATGGAGGCATCGCTAAGTTTGAAAATTCATTTGGAAGTGCAATTAGGTCTCACCAACTATGAATGGCGGTGGCAAGGAAAGATAAGTGGGAAATTTGGAATTAATGTCATTAATATGTCACGGGTTTGGCAAGAAAGTTTTCTTGGAAGGTATGTTGGCACATTTCTTGGGGTTTTTTTTTGCTTTGCATGCTTCACGATTTATTTTTCTCTACATGGAGTCATATGTTTTTCAAACCAGCAGTTTGATCTACACTTACTAGCTATTTTTGAATTCTTTGATCTATTTTCGTTCAAGGAATGTATAAGAGGCACTGTGGAAAAATATTATTGTTTTCTGATCTTTCTTAAAGAAGAAGAAGTGTTGACAACTCATCTAGAAGTCTTCTTCGTATCGGCGTAAGCACACTATCGGGCATGATAGGCTAGAATGCACTTAATGGATTTTGAATAGGAGTTGCAGAAAAATACTTGTGATAAATTGTTCCCATCTTTGGGTATCTTGCATTACTCCTTTTGTTGTCTCGATTGTTTATTTGATCATTGGAAATGTCATGAGTTGTGTGGAGAAAGGAACGTTTTAATCTTATTTCAATATGTATTTATCTTTTGTTTAGTTCAAACTGGAACTCGTGTTTTGTGGATAAAAGAAGTGTGGTTTGAGTTGTTATTTCAGCTCTTTTAAACAATGAAGGAGGGGGACGAATACCCTTTTCTTATTTGATTTTTCTCTGCCATGAAATTTTCTTTTATTAAGAGTTGTATAGTTGTATTGTTTGGTCTTGAGAGACAATACGAGATATTATGGGATAACAGTCTCATTTCACTGTAGCTCGGTTTGAGTTTCTGTGTTCAAGTTAATATGGATACGAGCTTTGTTGACTGTAGCTTTATATTTTGTCACGTTTTCTTACTGAACGGGAATGGAACTGTTTAATACACTAAACTTGATTTGGGATTCTTTCCCTTTCTCGATCTTTCTTTTTAGATGTGGAGAGTTCAGATTGTTTTGGTGGAACTCAACTCATCATGTTTCTTATAGATCGACTCTCTTTTGTTGATATGGAAACTATCTTGTTAGTTTGATAGAGTTTCTTGGAATCATTTTTCTGTCCATTCTGATATCTGAGGATAGTATTGTTTAATTACTCTCTAAAACTAGAAATCGACTTTTCTCAGTCTGCATGCCTTGAGGGAATTACCTTCTCAGGTCTAGTTGGTTTATTTGAGTTATTCTTGGATACTTTTTGATGATAGACTTACTTCTTTTAAGTTTGTCTTTCTAGTTTTATTAGGAAACCTAATCAACTCTGTTTGAGCCTACTTGGTTTCGTAATTGGGGTGTTGTTTTTATTGCCTTGTCGACTCCAGGTGGTTTTCAGTTAGGTCTGACCATTGAAAATGGATGGTAATTGCTCTACTTTGACTGTTGCAGATGGTTGTGGCTTACATCTTTGAAACTTGTATTGATATTACTCTCTATGTACTTAACAGATAGTATGATCCTTTCTCGATTGGATAAGGGTAAAAGATAACCATGTATGAGTCATATCTTGCTAAATGGAATGTAGAAGTTTGATCATTTACTAATATCTGAATCAATGTTGGAAACTTATAATGGTTGAAAGTGAGTTTATAACATTTTTTTCCTCTTCCTTCTTGGATTAGATTGGAATTCTTGTTAAGGAATGATTATCTCTTAAATTAATGGTGACTTTGTTTCTTTATTTCATATGTATAAATAATATATGTATGAATTTGGTTCACTCGAACCTAACTGCTATTGCATAATGAATGTGGAATTCGAGAATAGTGGTATTAAATCTTCTTTTAAATCATTAAGTTGTTTAAATTGAGGATGTTGATCTTTCATTTCTGAGGATTAAAGGAAATGGAAATTATGTACTTTCAATTTGTTCTCCTTTATCTTTTTATGAACCTGTTTAGGTTTGATTGAATCAAATACTTTACTTATGGTAAGTAATTGTTTATTAATTGATATTTTTTACATTTATACTTGATGTATACCTATGGACATTTGGAAATGTCTCAATTTGGTAAATGAAACATTGATGACTTGGTATACATTCTTGAATTGTTAAGAGGTCTAATCTAGAACCTAGGTTATTTTACTTAACCTAGAATTAGGTTGCCTTTTTATGAATTGTGAATCTTTTGGTTATTTAAGATGTAGGATGATTCATCTTAAAAAGATTACATTGTTGTAATTAACTTGGATTTACATATTTTCTGGAACTAGGAAGGAATATTAAGGAAGTCTATGATTTCAAAAGAAACTCTTGACGATATAAAGATCAATTCTGTATTTCAAATTCTATAAGAATTATGGGATAGTTAAATGCCATGGGCTGTTAATTAATGCAAATAAGTATCAGTTGAGACAATATTATAAAATATAATGCATTAGTTGTTGATTATATAACGGTCTCTCATAAAGTGATTACTGATTTATATTTGTGCTTATTTTTGGGATGTTATTACTTAGGCTTATTTTTTATGATTCCATTAATTTCTTCATTAAAGCGAGTTTTTTAATGAAACAATTAGTGGTATGCACTTTTTTAATGCTTAGTGCTTATCATGCTCGATTCATTGAACCGACCAGTGCTAGCAATTTTTCCATATGGACATCATAAATGATAGAAGAAGGCAAAAAAACTTATATATACATTGGCTGATATAAGTCGATTCTTTGTAAAGAATTCGGATTCATTCTTGAGTTGTATTGAAAAAAAAAAATTGTATTCTTTTTGGAATAAATGTTGTTTGTTATACAGTTTTCTGAAATGTATAGTCTTGTAAATGAATAAGTTTTTAATGATGAATCAAAAGTTGGAGATTTACTTGCATTGGTTGTGTAAATTACCTCGTACTTTTATGAGGAAGATAGAAGTTCTCTCTTGTTGATATTATTCATATTATTTTATGCTTATCTCAGTACATTCTTTGATAAGATGGATAAAGGGAATTAGTTCAATTTCCCTCATAATGATGCAACTTGTTAAGTTGCATAAGATGATGTTTATTATCTAAACAATTTAATATAGTAGTGGAATGTGTAATGAATACGCAGTAAAAACTATAGAAATTGTGAAGGATAAGAAGGGTATGACAGCCCTAACACTTAATCATGAAGAGGAAGACTCTTCCTCACTCAAAGGAATGTAATCTAAAGACTGGTGATATGATTGTTAATCATTAGACTTCATTTCCTATTAAGTGTACTTTAGTTGAACCTATTCGGTTGCTACACCTTCTATGAATGGTTAAGTTACATTATAATGGAACTTATGATATTGATGTCCCATTTTTGGTTAACTACTTGTTAAACTAGTAAACGAATATTAAAAGCAATAATAAGCTAAGGAAAGTTCTTTAATGATTAATTGAATTAAATATAGAAAAGAACTTATAGAGGGTTGGGTTAGGGTCAAGAAAGGTTGTCGTAATATGTTATATAACCCAAATTAATAATGTATTAATAACCTCCTTGGGGTATGTACATCTTGATGAGGCAGTTTCTATAAGATGTTGGCACACACCAACTACAGGATTGTACCTTTGAGAAGACTAGGGTTTTCTCATGATACAACATTGTACTTGACATGTGGCAACATCCTTTTGCATTGATCATCTAGATCTACACACAAATAAGGACTTGAACTTAGTTCCTCTCTAGGTCAAGTTAGTGGCATGTTTAGGATAGGAAGTAGCTTTCAATGGCTTAGGGTACCTTGGCACACCCGGTTGACTTAGGTCAACCGAGTATGCCCATATACCCTAAGTCATTGTGAGTGTCTTCCTATAATATTTATGTCTCTAACCAGGGCTAGGGATAAACGTTGGACAAGTGGACTAACGGCAGTCAGTAAAGACCATTCATGATAACAGAGAAGTGAGGTGAAGGACGTATTCCAAAATGACGAGTATGTCATCTAGGAATAGTGACATACACAGTATGTTGTAAATATTTGGCCAAAGTATCGCAAGTTCTGCTAGTTGTGTTTTCCTATGTCACCAAATTTAAAGGAACGTGATATCAGATGAATATTGGTAACAAATATTCATATATGTTCTTTTAACAGATCACTCAGTACCCATTTTAGGGTAGGAAAACTAAGTATACGATAAGTATTCAATACTTAAAGTTAACATAAATAGATCGGTAGATCACTGAGTTATGAAATGAATAGATCGGTGGATCACCAAGTCATTTACAACTACATATGGTTATCTGTTTGAGATTGATTGGCATGGAATGTTTGTTCTAAATAATGCTTTATTTAGAACAATGAACATTGTGTAAAAAAAATAAAACATTCCTTGTTTCTAAAATCTTAAAATGGGAATGTTACATCTTGGTATTAGAACAGAAGGTTACAGACTCTTGGACCTCTCATGTCCATAATCTAATGAAACTTAAATTTTCTTGTAATGAGAAAATGGTTAGAACAAGAGGAAATGTTGCAAATAACCCTCCGCTTTGAGGAAGGAGCAGCAACTTCCCGAGAACTTGATGAGATCCTTGCTGCCCTATTGGACACAAGAGACCATTTGGTTATACTTGAACAGAAAGTAATGGGTAATGAGGAGGAAGGTGATGATGATAACAATAATCAGCCACCTCCATGGGACAACATTAATGTGGGTGTTGATGATAACAATGTGAACATACTTGTTTAACTTGAGAACAAAAGGCTAGGTTTGGCAAATTAACTCACTAATGATATAAAAAGTATAAGTCCACCTAAGTTTTATGGCACCACATTAGGAGATGAGGCTGATAATTGGCTTAGTGAAATGGAGAAATACTTTGCAATAAGGAATCTCTTAGAAGAAACAAAGGTAATGTGGGGAGCATATCAGCTTTCTCATGAGGCATATTCATGGTGGGACAACCGTAAGGCTGAGTTGAATATTGATGAAACTAATATCACATGGGATCAATTTAAAGGTTATGTTAGGAAATGTTGGCTTCCACAACTTTACTATGATTAGAAAATGATTGAATTCCATAACTTAGCTCAAGGAAAGCTAACTCAGAATCGAGTCTCGGGAATGGTTTACAAAACTCCTTAAGTATGTACCTCAGTATAAAAATTATGAAAAGTTAAGGATACAAAAATTCATCATGGGATTGAATCCCGTTATAGGAGGAGAGGTGGATGTTCATAGCCCAATCACAATGGAAGGGGTTGTTGAAAAGGCCATAAGGCAGGAAAAAAAATTAAAGGCAATTTCTGCTCATAAGGAGGAAGTAAGGAAGAAAAATCCCAACTCCTCTTCATCATCTCTTGCACCTAAGAGAGGACCATGAAAGAAATTTGGAATGCAAAGTATGATCTCATCTTATGCTAATAAGAAAGAAGCAACAAATAAGTTTGATGGTAATTCATGGAACAACTTTGCTAAGAACAATAATAACGGACATAAGTCCTATGGGGGCCAGAATGATAACTCTAAGGTTGGAAATAAACTCGAGCCTAGGAAGGGACCTATAGAGTCTGTTATAACTATGGCAAAGATCATTATGTAAATCAATGCCCTTTGAAAAAGGCTGATCATAATCAGCACACTAGATACACGTTATAGTAGATGACAAGCAGTGAGAAATGTAGTCCATGCCCATAGAAGTTCTAGGTAAGTTATTTGGTTTACCTATAACTATTCTTTTTGATACCGGAGCTATTGAATGTTTTATTTCTAGTAAATTAGCATCAAAAATAAAAATAAAAGATGGAAATATCGATAAAACATGGATTGTGAGCTATGGAAACAATATTGTTCATATAGTTAGTATGTGTCTTTTTGGAGCAATCCTTGATTTACCTAAATTTTCCACTGAAGTTGATCTTTATGTTGCACCTTTGGGGTCTTATGATGTAATCATAGGTGTTAATTGGTTAGCAGAACATAAGGCTAAAGTGGATTGTTTTGAAAAACACATTAGTTGTTTAGATGACTTGTAGAAAACAATAGAGATTCAGGGTGTGAAACGTGAGATTTTAGTCAGAAAATTGTCAGCTATGCAACTTAAAAAGGCCAAAAATAAAGGTTGTACCTTATATGCAGTGAAAATTGCTGAAACAACTAAAGAGAACAATGATGTTATGGAATGATATCCACTTTATTACGAGACTTCAGTGATGTATTTTTGGAGGAATTTCCAAGTCTTCCACTTAAAAGGGAGTTTGATTTCACAATTGAGATCAAGCCTAGAACTAAACCTATTTCTAAAGCACACTATATCAAATGACTTCTACAGAATTAGTAGAGCTTAAGGCTTAGTTGCAGGAACTTTTGTCCAAAGGTTTGATTAGACCAATTGTTTCACCCTGGGAGCACATATAATTTTTGTGAAAAATAAGGATGGAACACTTAGATTTTGCATTAATTATAGAATATTAAACAAATAAACAATCAAGAATAAATACCCACTCCCTAGGATTGAGGATCTATTTGATCATATGTGGAGCATTGGTATATTCTAAGATAGATCTTTGATCTAGATATCATCAATTGCAGACTAAGGATGAGGACATTCATAAAAAGCTTTCAACACAATGTATGGACATTAGGAGTTCACGGTTTTACCTTTTGGATTAACTAATGCACCTATAACATTTATGAATTTAATGAATAATATCTTTCAAGAATACTGGGAAAAATTTGTGCTCGTATTCTTAGATGAAATTCTCATATATTCTAAAATTATTGAGGAACACCATGAGCATTTGAAGATAGTTTTGGAAATATTAAGAAAGAGATGGTTATTTGGTAAGTTGTCTAAATGTTCTTTCTATGACACAGAAGTACACTATTTGGGACATGTGATAAGTAAGAATGGAATTGCTGTAGATCCTTCAAAAATTATAGCTATAATTGAGTGGCCTACACCCAAGAATGTACATGAAGTAAGAAGCTTCATGGGACTTGCTGGCTATTATAATAAATTTGTAAAATATTTCTCTAAGGTGGTTGCACCAATAACTTCTTTAGAGAAGAAGGATAAAATGTTTGTTTGGAATGAGAAATGTGAAATTGCATTCAAAACATTGAAGGAACAGTTAACTTCAACACCTATTCTTATAGTACCAGATCCTAATGGATATTTTATGGTGGTAACTGATGCTTCTGGTGAAGGTTTAACAGGCATTTTGTTACTGAAAGGTCATGTCATAGCTTACGAAAGTAGAAAAATTAAGTTACATGAGTTGAATTATGCCCCACATGATTTAGAGCTTGTTTTCATTGTTCATGCACTATAAGTTTGGAGGCATTACCTACTTGGTAAACCTTTTGAATTGAAAATCCGATCATCTTGGGCTGAATTATATCTTCACTCATCCAAATCTTAATGCAAGGCAACGAACATGGTTAGAGTTTTTGTCTCAATATGATTTTGACATCAATTATATAAAGGGTAAATAAAATAGAGTGGTGACGCTCTAAGTCATAGGAAGCACATTTCTACTCTTATAACGTTGAGAACTCAATTGAAGGATGAAGTAAAAATGTTATAGAATCTTATTCTTATTTTCAGCAAGTAAAGACAACGCTTGCTTTGTAGATCCGAATGATTTTAGGTATAAATATTTTCACTTTGATAATGAAGGAATCTTATGATTTGAAAACAAAGTAATTATACTTTAAGAAATGATTTAAGGAAGAAATTGTTAGCAAAATTTCACAATTCACCTATTTTTGGACACCTGGGTATTACAAAAATGCTTGCGATATAAAACAACAATATTTCGGAAGGGAATGAAAAAGGATGTTATAGATTTTGTGACACGTTGCCTTGAATTTCAACATGTTAAAGCGTAACATATGCACCAGTTTGGTTTGTTGTATCCTCACAGCATACCATAGTATAAATGGCAAGTGATAAGCATAGACTTTATATAAGGGTTGCCTATGTCAAGAAATAAACATGATGTTATTTTGGTAGTTGTTGATAAACTAACAAAGGTAGCACATTTCTACCGTTGGTAATTTGAAGGATGATTCTCTTGTATTAGCAAAAAGATTTGTACATGAAATTTGTAGATTGCATGGAGTACTTGAATTAATCATTTTGGATAGAGATCCTAGAATGATGCCAAGATTTTGGCAAACACTTAATGCAGCTCTAGGAACTAAGTTAAATTTCAGTTACTGTATCATCCAAAACGGATGGACAAAGCTAAAAGAGTTAATCAAGTTTTAGAGGATATGTTACGAAGTATTGTATGGATCAGAAGTACAAGTGGGAAGAATACCTTCCACTAGTCAAGTTTGTATACAATAACACATACCATGCCTCTCTTAAGATGGATCCTTTTGAAGCATTATACGGAAGAAAATGTAAACCCCTATTAGTTGGGACAGCATTGAGGATAGATAGGTAATAGGACCAGAAATTCTTACCGAAATGGAAAACAAGTTAAATTGATTCATGGGCACTTGAAAGAAGTAGGTAGATAGATAAAAGAGTTATGCTAGTTTAAAATGGGTAGACAGGAAATTTGAACTTGGTGAGAAAGTCTTTCTTCAAGTCAAACTAAAAAGATCCCTATAACTTTTGGCAAGGCTACCAAGTTATCACCATGTTATGTGGGACCTTTTGAGATACTTGAAGTAAACAACCCTATAGCTTACCACTTAGCATTACATCCTGCTTCATCACGAATGCATGATGTTTTCCATATTTCTTTGTTTAAGAAATACGTTTCAGATTTATCACATGTGTTAAATTGGAATTCCTTGTAGGTCCAAGACCCAGGAATAATTTTGGTTAAACCCATATGAGTGCTTGAAACTCGCCAGTTGCATTTGAGAAATCGTGAGATAAGTCAATGCAAGGTCCAATGGGATCAGTTTAATGAAGAAAGTGCAACCTGGGAAAATCTAGACGATATGAAAACTACTTTTCCATATCTATTTTAACATAATTGATTTTGTTGAGTGATAAAAAAATTGTGATTTTATCTTTATATTACAATAAGTATGTTGGTTTTGGGCGATATTTATTTAATTTGAATAAATAACTATGTAATGCTGATTTCTGGAACTTAAAAAATTATGATATGTTTTTGACATATGTTAAGATAGTGAATAAAATTGATTATCCTGAATGTAATGATTAAAGTGAGGTAATCATCGGGATGATGATTCTTTTTATGAGGGATGCATGTAACACCCTCGACAACTGTTATATTCCTCTTTTGCATTGCAAGCATTGACATGTGATTTTCACGACAAATGTATGATTCATGGTTGTTGAAAAATCATGCTTGCCGTGGATAAATCATTTTGCTCTTTGATTGTAGGGCTGATATGTTGTTGCTTACAATAATCTATCTCACTTCTTATGAGTAAGCTGCAATCTGGTTTTAAGGGTTACAAATTTATCTTTTGCAATTGACTCATCCCTTGGATCAATTCCATTGATCCAAGGAATGTTTTAAATCTTCTTATCTAAAATGAATGAAAACTCCGACATTCATTGATTAAGAGACTTAATGATGAATTTGTGTTTTTGCAATTCTTTATCATCTTGAAGACAAAGTCGGCAACATTCAGTTTGTGTTGTGCTCAACTCTTCTTTATGACTAACCATGTAGGGTGCTTAATGGTGTTAAGGGAAACTTGCTTCAAGATTCTTGAGAAAAAGGAAATTATAATGAGCCCTTTATCTATACATTCTATCCTAATAAGATTCGAGGCTCAAGTAAAATTTCCTAACTCCTTCTAAGCCACTTTACGTGGGATGACATTCTAACCTAAGTTGTAAATGCTAAGTTAGTGTGGAGGGAAATAACCTAAGGGGTGCTAAGTTATTTTTAACATATTGTATTTGGTTAAACTAAGACCTAACCTAAGGTGACAATATATTGATAGAAGGTTATATCCTAAGGTTATATTTTTAAATTAACCTAAGATCTAACCTAAGCTAAATTCTATCTATCCTAAACTATTGGGTATGAAAGGGAACCTAGGGGGTCGGTTGGCAAGTGGGAGCTAAGCGGAGGTTCCTAAGCTATTAATGAGATTTGGTTTTAAATGCATGAAAGTAATACCAGTTTGGTAGGGGTTAGTGAAGTTTTAAGAGGAACCTATGTGGAGGCATCGCTAAGTTTAAAATAGATTTCGAAGTGTAATTAGGTCTCGCCAACTATGAATGGCAAAGTGGCAAGGAAAGATAAGCGGGAAATTTGGAATTAATGTCATTAATATGCCTCGAGTTTGGTGAGTAATCCATCTTGGAAGGTATGTTGGTAGATTTGTTGGGGGTTGTTTTGCTTTGCATGCTTCATGATTTTTTTCTCTACATGGAGGTATATGGTTTTTCAACCAGCAGTTTGATCAACACTTAGTGGCTATTTTTGAATTCTTTGATCTATTTTCAGTTTGAGGAATGTATAAGAGGCACTATGGAAAAATATTATTAGTTTTTGATCTTGCTTGGAGAAGAAGAGGTGTTGGAAACTCTCTTCGAAGTCTTCTTTGAATCGGTAGAAGCACTATCGGTATGATAGGCTCTAACCATTAAGATTACTTGGTTTCCTCTAAATGATGCATTAAAAAATTATGCTCTTTGTGAGTAAATAGTTTTCTGTTTGCTCTGGTTATTTGCTTGTTTGATAGAAGAAATTTGTAATTTGTGGATTCATATTCCTTGCATGAGAAGGTTTTACTTGTGTGTGTGTTCTCTCTGAATTATTTAAATGTGATGAAACATTTTGAGTTTCGAGACCCTTCTGTTTGGTTTTAGTTCTGATTTTTGGACTGTATACTCGAAAATGGATTTGGGTGTATAAGCTTTGTTGGAAATTTTAACAGGAAGTCTCTACTGAGAATGGGAAGTGTATTGTTAATTTCTTTACACTTTTTGAGATGGTTTTGTTGCATTGGTTACTCTATTTTACGTTTTGTAAAGGAATGCACTTAATGGATTTTGAACAGGAGTTGCAGAAAAATACTGTGATAAATTGTTCCCATCTTTGGGTATCTAGCATTACTCCTTTTGTTGTCTCGATTGTTTATTTGATCGTTGGAAACATCATGAGTTGTGTTGAGAAAGAATCATTTTAATCTTCTTTCAATCTATATTTATCTTTTTTTCAATTCAGACTGGAACTCGTGTTTTGTGGATAAAAGAGAAGTGTGGTTTGAGTTTTTACTTTGGCTCATTTAAATAGCAAGGGGGAAAATACCCTTTTCTTATTTGATTTTTCTACCATGAACTTTTCTTTTATTAAGAGTTGTATAGTCATATTGTTTGGTCTTGAGAGATAATACGAGCTATTACGGGATAATAGTCTCATTTGACTGTAGCTCGGTTGGAGTTTTTGTGTTCAAGTTAATAAGGATACAAGATTTGTTGATTGTAGCTTTGTATTGTGTCTTGTTTTCTTACTGAATGGGAATAGAACTATTCGATACACTAAACTTGGTTTGGGATTATTTCCCTTTTCGATCTTTCTTTTCAGATGTGGAGAGTTTAGATTGTTTTGGTGGAACTCGGATGATCGTGTTTCTTGTAGATCGACTCTCTTTCGTCGATATGGAAACTATCTTGTTAGTTTGATAGAGTTTCTTGGAATCATTTTTCTCTCCATTCTGACATATGAGGATAGTATCGTTTAATTACTCTCTAAAGCTAGAAATCAAATTTTCTCAGTCTACATGCCTTGAGGGAATTACCATCTTAGATCTGTTTAGTTTATTCGAGTTATTCTCGATACTTTTCAATGATAGACTTACTTATTTTAAGTTTGTCTTTCTAGTTTTATTAGGAAAACTAATCAACTCTATTTGAGCCTCGCTTGGTTTCGTAATTGGGGTGTTATTTTTATTGCCTTGTTAACTCCACACGGTTTTCGATTAGGTCTAAATTGTTAAATGGATAGTAATTTCTTTGCTTTGACTGGTGCATATGGTTATGGCTTACATCTTTGAAATTTAAATTGATATTATTCTATATGTACTTAATAGATAGTATGATCCTTTCTCAATTGGATAAGGGTAAAAGATAACCCTTTATGAGTAGTATCTTGCATAATGGAATGTAGAAGTTTGATCATTTACTAATATCTCGAATCAATGTAGGAAACTTATAATGGTTGTAAGTGAGTTTATAACTTTTGTTCCTCTTCCTTCTTGGATTAGATTGGAATTCTTGTTAAGGAATTATTATCTCTTAAATTAATGGTGACTTTGTTTCTTTATTTCATATGTATAAATAATATATGTGTGAATTTAGTTCACTCGAACTTGAATGTTATTTCATAATGAATGTGGAATTCAAGAATAGTGGTATTAAATATTATTTTAAATCATTAAGGTTTTTAAATTGAGGATGTTGATCTTTCCTTTCTAAGGATTAAAGGAAATGGAAATTATGTACTTTCAATTTGTTCTCCTTTAGCTTTTTATGAACTTGTTTAGGTTTGATTGAATCAAATACTTTACTTATGGTAAGTAATTGTTTATTAATTGATATTTTTATGCTTATACTTGATGTATACCTATGGACATTTAAAATGTCTCAATTTGGTAAATGAAACATTGATGACTTGGATATACATTCTTGAATTGTTAAGAGGTCCAATCTAGAACCTAGGTTATTTTACTTAACCTAGAATTAGGTTGCCTTTTTATGAATTGTGAATCTTTTGGTTATTTAAGATGTAGGATGATTCATCTTAAAAGATTACATTGTTGTAATTAACTTGGATTTACATATTTTCTGGAACTAGGAAGGAATATTAAGGAAGTCTATGATTTCGAAAGAAACTCTTGATGATATAAAGATCAATTTTATATTTCAAATTCTGTAAGAATTATGGGATAGTTAAATGCCATGGGCTGCTAATTAATGAAAATAAGTATTGTTTGGGACAATACTTATAGAATATAATGCAGTAGTTTTTGATTATATAATGGTCTCTCATAAAGTGATTGTAGATTTATATTTGTGCTTCTTTTTGGGATGTTATTACTTAGGCTTATTTTGTATGATTGCATTAATTACTTCATTAAAGCAGAGTTGTTTTAATGAAACAATTAGTGGAATGCACTTTGTTTTAATGCTTAGTGCTTATCATGATTAGTTCATTGAACTAACTAGTGCTAGCAATTTTTACAGATGAACATCGTAAATGATAAAAGAAGGGAAAAAAACTTATATGATGCATTGGCTGATATAAGTCTGATTATTTGTAAAGAATTCGGATTCATTCTTGAGTTGTATTGAAAAAGAAAAGTTGTATTCTTTTTGGACTAAAGGTTGTTTGTTATACAAGATGCCTAAAATGTATAGTCTTGTAAATGAATAAGTTTTTAATGATGAATTGAAAGTTGAGATTTATTTGCATTGGTTGTGTAAATTACCTCATACTTTTATGAGGAAGATAAAAGTTATATCTTGTTGATATTATTCATATTATTTTATCCTTATTTGGATATTCTTTGATAAGATGGATAAAGGAAATTAGTTCAATTTCCCTCATAATGATGCAGCTTGTTAAGCTGCATAAGATGATGTTTATTATCTAAAAACTTAATATAGTAGTGGAATGTGTAATGAATACGTAGTAAAAAAACTATAGAAATTGTGAAGGATAAGAAGGGTATGACAACCCTAACACTTAATCATGAAGATGAAGACTCTTCCTCACTCAAAGGAATGTAATCTAAAGACTAGTGATATGATCGTTAATCATTAGACTTCATTTCCTATAAGTCTACTTTAGTTGAACCTATTCAAGTTCTACATCTTCTATGAATGGTTAAGTTACATTATAATGGAACTTATGATATGATTGTCCTATTTTTGGTTAACTTCTTGTTAAACTAGTAAACGAACATTAAAAGCAATAATAAGCCAAGGAAAGTTATTTAATGATTAATTGAATCAAATATAGTAGAGAACTTATGGAGGGTTGGGTTAGGGTCAAGCAAGGTTGTTGTAATCTGTTATATAACCCAAATTAATAATGTATTAATAACCTTTTTGAGGTATTTACATCTTGATGAGGCAGCTTTATTTAGGATGTTTGGCACACGCCAACTATAGGATTGTACCTTCAAGAAGACTAGGTTTTCTCAAAGATACAGCGTTGTAGTTGACATGTGGAAACACCCTTCTTATTGATCATCTAGATCTACACACAAATAAGGACTTGAACTTAGTTCCTCTCTAGGTCAAGTTAGTGGCATGTTTAAGATAGGTAGTAGCTTTCAATGGCTCAGGGTACCTTGGCACACCCAGTTGACTTAGGTCAACTGAGTATGCCCATATACCCTAAGTCATTCGAGCATCTTCCTATAACAATTATGTCTCTAACTAGGGATAGGGATAAACCTTTGACAAGTGGACTAATGGTAGTCAGTAAAGACCATTCATGATAATAGAGGAGTGAGGTGAAGGACGTATTCCAAAATGATGAGTATGTCGTCTAGGAATAGTGACATACATAGTATGTTGTAAATCTTTGGCCAAAGTATCGCAAGCTACTGGTTATGTTGTCCTATGTCACCAAGTTTAAAGCAATGTGATATCAGATGAATATTGGTAACAAATATTCAGATATGTTCTTTTAATAGATCACTCAGTACCCAATTTAGGGTAGGAAAACCAAGTATATGAAGTATACGATAAGTATTCAATACTTAAAGTTAACATAAATAGATTGGTAGATCACCGAGTTATGAAATGAATAGATCGGTGGATCACCGAGTCATTTACAACTACATATGGTTATCTGTTTGAGATTGATTGGCATGGAATGTTTTTTCTAAATAATGCTTTATTTAGAATAGTGAACATTGTGTAAAAAAATATCTTGTTTCTAAAGTCTTAAAATGGGAATGTTAGAGTTGCTCTCATCGATAGATGGGATTCAATGACCAACATGTTCCACCTACCGATGAGGGAGATGATAGTCACCCTGGAGGACGTGTATAGGATCTTGCGGTTACCTATATTGGGGACATAGGTATATTTGATCTCCTCAAAGGAATATGAGGAGTTGATGCTGACGGTATTCAATGAGGGACTAGCGGAGCTAACCTTCCACGCCCATCTTGAGTTATGAGAGATGTACCTAGCCCATCTAGAGGAGATGAGGCTAGTAGTATTACTAATGGAGGTAGTCTGCTATTTTGCACTACCGGATGTAGAGGGTGGGAGATTCCCATGATCATTGATGGGGGTATTACATGATATGATGATGGACAAGACCTAGCTTTGCATGGGTGCCAACATTCCTGGTGTAGCTATATAGAGCTATGGGCATATGGGCGGCTCCACAGTTTAGTCTATGTTGCACGTTTATTCTTCACTGTTGGGCCTACGAAAGCACATTGTTTGTGTTCATCCAATTGGTATGCCCCAGAAGATGCATTTGAGCCTAGTTTTGTTCGGGTGGGGTATAGGTGATGGGTGCCTATGATGGGAGAGTGTCGAGTAGGTAGGGTTAATGTACGATGGAAAAGGGACATGCATGCATGGGAATCTACAAGTACCTCTTCCTCGTACATGACCTTCCGAGGTCGTGTCAAGAAAGCCAGGTGAATGTTTGGATGTGGATAGATAAAGACAAGCTTATCGTAATCTTATATCCTCAATACACAATAATGGAATCTACAAATCTAAGGTGAAGAAGGCCCTCCTAACCTAAATTGGTGTAATGGTTCATTTGAATATGATGGCTGCTCGAGGCTCCAATCAATGTCAAGATCTGTCGAGATCCTGCTTTCTTGGTTGTTGGATACGTGGTAAGTGACTTGTGGAAGCTTCACATATATCTCCGAGAAAAGGTCATAAAGATGGTGATGGCTGATTTACTAGATTTGTAGTTAGATATGGGTGGTTTTCTGGTCTACCCTAGAAAGTATTAGATTGATTGGCTTATATGTTTAATATGGAGAACTGTACTATAATATCTGGCGGGAGTGGTGAGGATCTAAATACTAGCGTTCGTAAGCTGGTATCAATACTTAACTAATTTGTAGGCCCGTTGGGTTGTGGGACTTGGGGATCACAACCGTGAGTTCGTGGTTGTTGTGGACTTGTTATGGTCATGTGAAGAATCAATCCCTTCTCCCAACTATCCAATAATCGTATGCCTTTTTAGCCTCTATGTTTAGAACTAGAAGTTGTATGATTTTCTTGGAATACCTAACAGGTGTTCTGGCAATTTGAATATGTAAGCTAGTATCTATGTCAACGAGGAGGTCTCTGCATCGGTTGTGGAACCAAAGGATCACAACCAAATGTTTTCTCTCATTCGAATCCTTGCATAGTCATTCAGATGTTTTATCAAGGCAATCTATAGTTTGGATGGTTTGACCAAAATGTGTAAGCTTTGTCATCTTCGATGTTTAATCCTCTTAGTTGCTCACTAATTGCTTGTAAATTTGTTGTTGCTTGAAAGACCTGTATCCTGAGGTCTTGATCTATATCAGCTAATGTTGTGGGTAGATTTGGCTGAGGCACTATGGGTTCAAATATATACTCTCTAGGCTTTCTAGGTCCTAGGATTGTCATACAAAATGATTAAGCTTTTAACTAACATTAATAAACTGATTACGAAAGAGGTATTACACTATGCAAGTATTCTTCTATTTTTGTATTTTCAATGATGTATTTTAATGAAATTAAAGAGCAGCTACTCTAGTATATTTATAAAATGAACAACTAATCTAATAACGAATAAAAACAAGCAACATATCCTAGTATGGCTATTCACCTGTGTAGTTGTGATCTTATCCTAAATATCTAAGCAGCTATATGTTTTGAAATGAAAAGACTCTTGATCCTACCTCAGAAGTGAGGAATGAATCACAGTTTCTTAGAAACTATCAATCCCCACAACTTCCCTGGTGATATCGAGAGCAAAATTTTTGACTAAAATAAAATAATTTGCTACTCTATTTTATATGTCGTAACTAAAAATTTGATAGCTCAAACCTGACATTTACAGAATAGTGGTAAATATAGTTGTGTGTGATTTCATCCCCTCAGTGTGATCTCCTCATTCCTTCATGTCCTCGTGAATCTAGAAAGTATGTATATGATCGTATCAATAGAAGATGGTATTCAACAATGGTAGCTTTGGATATAGACCAAATACAATGCGAGTAGGAGAGAGATAGCGCAAGTGAACAGAGCTTGACTATGCAATTCCTAGCGGGATTTATTATGGGAATACAACACAAGTGTATCGAGAGTTTCAGAAACTATCCTTGTGACAAAACAAAACCTATAACTTTAATGGATTCTAGTCTAGAAATGAAGCTATTCTATGTTAAACTGATTGTATGCAGGAACAATGGAACAAGACTGAAACAAGAAGATCATATGACCTCTAAAATACCAACAATGGAAGCAAAACATGAAACTAACAGAATTCTAAGCAAGAAATTGAAAGAATGAACAAGAGAATTGAGAGGATGAGGGGCCATTTTCTTGAAAACAAGTTGGCTATTTATAACCAATGCATTTACTAGAGGGTAACTCCCATTTGATCTCTTCTACTATAAACAAAGGAAAAACACTATTACTAGGGGACCAAAAACATTAATGCAAGCCAAAGTGGTTGAAGAAAGTGTGTAAAATCCAAGATTTACATTTGACGTGATCATCGAAGGATCTAGAAAATGCATACAGGACCACCGCCCTGTGTAGGGTGGTAGTCCCGTGACCGCCGCCCACAAAGTGGTTGAATAAAGCATGTAAAATCCAAGATTTACATTTGACGAGATCATCGGAAGGATCTGGAAAATGTGTACAGGACCACCGCTTTGTGCAGGGTGGTGGTTATGGGACCACCGCCCTATCCTAGGTGGCGGTCATGGGACCGCCACCTAGGTAGGGCAGCGGTTTCGTCACTGAAGACAAAAATGCAAGAAGAAAGGGGAAAGTGAAAAAAAAAAAAGCATGTGGAGGCTGAACGGGGCATGCGGATACAAGTGTATACTTGGCAAGCCTTTCTAGATTCCGAACACCTTGCAAGGAGACCTGTATCATCATTGGGGCATGTGTAACATTGTTCCAGTGGTGTAGTACCCTATAATTTTAGGTACGTACATATTTCCCCCTTGGAGAAGCATCTTAGCCATGAAGAGGCGTAAAACAGTGGATCCGAGTATGGTGGTACAGAAATAGGAAGTTAGGAGTTATACTTGACACCCTCGTATGTTGGAAAGTCATCATCCAAAGTCCCGTTATCTGTAAAATGAAACAAGGGACTCAAGTGTAGCTAGATAAAACAATTGGAGAGATAAGGCTAAATTGATATGAAAAGAGGACTTACCATCTATGTGGGTTTAGAACTTACCTCCGTTGGCACTCCAACCATGCGAAAGACATTTGAAATCAAATTAAGAGGGCTATTTATATAAAACAAAGTCATTTTACTATTCATTTGCATGGATTGATTTGATAGGTTTTGAGCTCTGGGACCCATTGTGATGGTTTTTGATGAGATTATAGTCAAAACGTTCATGGTGAGATAGTGATCATGCCTCCGAGATTTGAACATCAACCCGAAAAGTCTTAGGTTAGTTCTTCTCGATTTATCATTTTTAGACCTAAAATGTGGAAATGATGAAATCTTTTACTTAGGGGGATCATTTTTGAAAATGTTAGTTTTAAACATGTCTCTAGGGGGGGCATAGGGTAGGTTTTCATTTTAGCAAAAATCATGTATTTGCTTGTTTTAAAGCATTTGTCAGGGTATACGACCCGTTTGACATTGCGGGATAGGACCACCACCCTATGTAGGGTGGCGGTTATGGGACCACCACCTTAGAAGGTGGTGGTCATGGAACCGCCACTCTGCACAGGGTGGCGGTCCTTGACAGAGGACTAGAAAAATACAAAATTTATCTTGTTTTTGCATGTTCAGTATTTTTATGTGTTTTTTATAGTTTTTTTAACTAGATTTTAGTACTAACTTACCCCCTTTTTGTGTTTTTGGGTGTATTTAGAAGAAGGAGGAGTACATTAGATGGAGCTGGGAGAGGGAGTGTGATTGGCTCCCAGCAGTGTTAGAGGCACTCTCCCAGGTAGAGCGGGATACTCTCCAGAGGGCTGGTATTTGGAGGATTGCCCAGGTCCCTCATGTTGCACCTACCAATCACATACTGTGTGACTTATTTTCATACTAGGATGTGGATCGGAACACCTTCCGATTTCCAAGAGTTAGGGGTGAGTGGTCCATCACCCTGGAGGATGTTTACCGTATACTAGGGGTTCCGATCCTTAGGTGGCTGTCTCTTAAGACAACAATATCTAGATCATAGGTGGTTTAGTGGGCCACCTACATGGGAGATGCGGTTGTATCGATGGGATTAAAGAAGGGCATGAGGATCTGCTCTATTATTGAGTCAGACAT
This sequence comes from Taxus wallichiana var. yunnanensis, assembly GCA_018340775.1. Lineage (NCBI taxonomy): Eukaryota > Viridiplantae > Streptophyta > Pinopsida > Cupressales > Taxaceae > Taxus > Taxus wallichiana. Next base: position 570,995,386 of record CM031242.1, read on the forward strand.
TCCCTTACTCCATAAGGCCATCATGGGCATCCTTGCATCTAGACTAATCGGGGACAAGGGAGGGGATACCCTCTTATATTGCTTGGCCCCCATTATTACACAGATTGAGGGCCATGGATGTGTCTATGCTTGGGGAGTAGATATCCTCAGGACTACCTATCATGATTTATATAGGGTAGTCTGATTACAGGGACAGTCACTGAGCCACCTGACTCTTGTCATGAGTTGGGTGTATGAGCATATCACCCCATATGGGAGAGGTGTAGAGGTGGAGGATCCCGGGGCCATCAAGAGTAGTGAGGTGGATGGGGATGATAGTTCTTAGAGCACCCCACCAGCCTAGTGGCCTCTCTAACCACTACAGACATGGAGGCCACTCTATATCAGGCCATGGCAAGGGTATGGGGAGAGGAGACCGTTACATTGATTTCTGTCGAGTATCAAAAAACCGGTTGATAGACAGGATGGGGAAGCTGGAGATTCACCCCTTTGATAGAGTACCGTAGTAGTTCCCCCTCCCCTATAGTGACATGCTTCCTCCGATGGTGCTAGTGTATAGATCTATCCGCGAGGCTCGGGAGGTCCTAGAGGTCGGGGTTGGACTATTGTTACACCCGGTGTTCTTGTTGCATCCGGGAGGGTGGTACATGCACGAGGAGAGCAAGTGCTCCTTTGGCACCCTTGCTTGATTGTGACCAGTCCTACCCACGCAGTGATGAGCCCATTGACGTGGACTTCAAGTCTGAGGAGTTCACTGGGGGAGAGACCAAGGAGGAGATAGAGGAGATGGAGATTAGTGAGACGTGTGGGGGGATGATAGCGATCTGAGTGGCATGATACCTAGGATATCCTACAGGCCGAGAGGGCAGCGGAGCGCAGTGCGAGAGGGGTGACTCGGTTTTAGAGGAGTTGCTCTCTCTTAGGACTTAGGTGGAGATGGTGAGTCTGTTGTGAGGGCTGTCACATTGCCCCAGGGACGTGGGAGAGGGACACCAATATATGGTAGCATCGGTGGTAGTGCGGATCTTAGAGATCCTTCTTGGAGGCTCAGGTGATCCGAGTGAGTTCCCACTCTTCTCTTGACATTTTTTTAGTTAGAATTGTCTTATTTTTATTTACTCTTGGTTCTATCATTTGATCATTTTCTAACTTTTTTCCCTTTGCTTCATTGCAGTGACTACTAATGAGTGGGGAGACTTGATTCACTAAGTATGCATTGATACCTTACTTCTCCCCTCGGAGAAGACTTGCGCTGAGCTTTCTGTGGACATGGGGGAGCCCTCAGCAGCTGGTAGGCATACTGATGTTTTTGCCTCTATCTGGCACATGGCAAAGATCATGACTTCTCTCCACACGAGGTAGCCAGATATAGGACAGTCGAGCGCTTAATGAGGAGGAGTCATTCTCGTAGCGAGGCGGCAGCTACTGGTCATGACCACAAGCCCTCAGTACATTTTGAGTGCCGGCGTAGCCGGAGTCCTAAGCATGTTCGTGCACCTTCTGAGGGATCCCATAGGGATTGAGAGACTATATTTGTAGCATTTTGTCAGATATCCATATGAGTGTTTTTGTACCCTTCAGGCTCATTGAGTGTTTTGACCATGCCTAGTGCGTGATGGGATTTTATACGAAACTTGATATATATATATCTTTTTGATCTAGACTCTTGGAATCTAGAATTTTGTGACTCATTTTCACATGTGTACTTATATGTTTTTAGAATATTTGTTTTCATGTTTTCGAATGTATGCAATGGATAACAAATGATAATAAATAGAATGTTTTACTTTGTATGTTTGATGTAATGTTGATATGAGATGATACTAACATATGGTACTACCGAACTTTTGAAATCTTTGGGGAATGTTTGTAATTTCTTCTTATGTTGGAAAAACGTGATGAATGCATAGTGATAAAGAGATGAACTTGCCCCAATCCCAAATCCACGCAACTAGTAAGATGCAAGGGCTTAACACCAAGAGTTAGAAAGGGCACAAGTTATATGAGTTTGATTGAATGGAATGATGAGAGACAGACAAACCAAGAACAACAACAAAATTAGTACCTACACACCTACCGTACTCAGAAATACTACCACACTTAGAAGGCCACTTACTTTCCAGTTTATCTAGACTTAGATTCATAAATGGTAACTTGGTTGACAAAATCTAGTTTTGAGGATTTGATCTCTTTGGAATTTGGATATTTGGATATTTTCTTTCTCTTAATAGAATTTGATTTGTGTTTTTAGCATACCAAGATTTGTTCATTTGTGTGACTAGACCCCCCACACCCTACCTCACGCCACTAGTAAGAAGCATGGGTTTGTCACCAAAGGCAAGATATAGGTGAGTAAGGGAACTTCTTTCCTTTCCCAACCTCACACCACTAGTAAGAAATGTGGGCTTATCACCGAAGGTTGATGGGGCAAAGAAGTGTGTAAAATAAAATATTTTGTTTTCTTGGTGCTTTGAATTTATTTTGATTTTGACATTTTGATGTATGACTTTGGGATATCCTTTCATTTAAAGATATTTAAGAGGGATATATGTGACACCAAGAAGCTTCTAGAACAGACCGTAGGCAAGGACAACTTCACCTAGTAGAAAGAAAGAGTAAAGCCAAGTATGCACGAGGCCTTGGTATGGTTTTCATCAATGCTTGTCCTCGAACTTGATGAGAAGATTTTAAAATACTTGTTGGTGTTCTTATTGAGGTTCGATGGGCCCACAAGGCCGGATATAGTTTTAGATGCCAATCTCACTTATTCTCTTTGACTATTTTGAGGAGAATAGCTTTCAACGCGTTTTGTTTGTCACTTGACCTATCTATTGGCTTGAGGGTAGTAAAGAGAGGTCAGTATGATAGTTTATCTTGAATTTTCTACATAACTCACGGACTTCGTCATTTTTAAAGGACGTGTCATTATCTAAGATAATGACTTGTGGGAAACCATACCTGCAGATAATTTGGTTCGAGAATGAATTTGGAAATTAACAAACCTAGTATGGTGGTGAGAGGCATAGCCTCTACCCATTTGATAAAATATTCCATGTCTATAATTATAAAATTATGGACATCGGTTGATGAGGGAGAGAACTTCCTATCAATCTAGACCCCACATGGAGAAGGGCCACGAAGTTGCTTTATTGGTTGTAGGGATTGTGCTGGCATGTGAATCTCATGAGAGAATTATTAGCATTTGTGGCACTTACATACAAATTCCACTGCGTCATGCTTGAGATTGGGCCAAAAAAATCCCATCCGATGTATTTTGCGAGTGGTGGCGTGACCACCAAAGTGGTCTCCACATATCCCACTATGGGATTCATGAAGAATCTTCTTGGATTCTTCTGTATCGACGCATCTTAGAAGCATGCCGTCGAAGGCTTTACGATAGAGTACATGTTCTAAGACAACATATTTAGTGGTAATAATGCGTAACCACCTTCTTTGTTGTGACGTGGAACCTTCTGGGTATGTGTGGTCTATGATGAAATTGATGATATCAGTATACCAGGACATGTAGAGATGGGAGGCTGGTTTCGATGAAGTATATACACTCATCAGGAAAGTCCAGATTTACCATATTACCTCCATCTAGTGGATTGTCAGCTAACCAATCTGCAATGATTTTTCCCTTAATGGATTTTTGGTTTACAAACGTCAACTCGAATTCACCCATTAAGGTTATGAAACGTCTAGCCTTTTTAGATAAAGATCCTTGTGTGAGAAACATTTGTAAATGATCTGTCTTTACAATGACCCTCGTTTCTTGGTTTAACATGTAATGTCTTAAACGTTTTGTTGCAAAGACTATGGCAAGGCATTCTCTCTCTACTTGTGTATAGTGTGTTTCATAATCAAGCAATGTTCGGCTAATGAAATAGACCACACGTTCCCATTTATCATTGTCTTCTTGAGCCAGCATGCAGGCTAGCGAGACATGAGTGGCTCATGAGTATAGGATCAAAGGATGGTCTGGTTTGGGAGGCATTAGCGTGGGTGGAGACAACAAGAAGTGTTTAACTACTTTGAAGGCCTCGTTGCATTCTTTAGTCCAATCAATGCTATAATCTTTCTTTAATAGATTGTTGATTGGATGAATGGAAAAACTTAAATCTGGGATGAACCTGTGGATTGCACCAAGTTTTCCAAGAAATAACCTAATTCCAAACTCATCTGATGGTGGGATCATTTACGAGAATAGCCCGTGTTTTGGCTGGATCAACATCAATCCCTCGTGAAGATATAATGTAGCCTAGAAGTTTTCCTCCTGTCACACCAAACACGCACTTCTCTAGATTTAATGTGATGCCATATTCAATTAATCATGAGAGGATGATACGAGCACTTCGGATGATCACGAGCGTTTCTTGCCTTAGCCAAAAGTTCATCCACATATGATTCACAATTTTATGGATAAGAGGGTGGAATATATATGTCATTTCCTATTCATACATAGCGCCAACGTTCTTAAGACCAAATGGCATGACAACATAGCAATAATTCCCCAAGGGTTATAAATGTAGTTTTGGCTTGATCCTGTTCAGATATTTTAATCTGATTATACCCTGAGAACCCATCCATGAGGGACAACAATTCAAATCTAGCTGTTGCATCAATGATAACATCAATGGATGGTAATGGGAAGTCATCCTTGGGACAAGCTTTGTTAATATCCCAAAAATCTATGCAAATGCGTATCTTCCCATTCTTTTTTAGGATAGGGACAATATTAGACACCCATTGTGAATAGTCAATGGGCTTGATGAATCCTACTTGGAGAATTTTTATTAATTCCTTTCTTACCATGAGATCCACTTTTGGATTCATTGGTCTTGACTTCTGTTTAATTGGCTTTACATCTGGCTTAGTGATAAGATTATGTACCATGACTTGTGGTGCAATGCCCGTCATTTCTTTATAATTAAATGCAAAAGCCTTTTGATGTTCTTTGAGGATTTGGGTGTGTATTTCTATCTCCTCTAGAGTTAATGAGGATCCCAACTTAAAAAATTTGGTTCTTCCTCCATTCCAATGTTTATGTCAATGGTTTCTTCTATTAAAGAAACATTACCTTCTTCAAATTTAGGTGGGGCTGGAGGTAGTTCCAAACTTTCTCTGTCTTCTATCTCGTAGCTATCAAGATCCTTCTGTGGAGGAGACTCTATCATGGGATTTCCAAAATAGGAAGAGGAATGTGGTATTAAAGAAAGATCAACTATATGGTGAGCAAGGTGTAGCTCCGCATAGGTGTTTAGATATTCGAGAGTGACTCTATCATCATCAAAGTGATCTACGATGGAAAAATCATCCTCAGCCTCTCCATGAGTTAGGAGTGAGTTTGTTGGTATTTTTCACACTAATGGCTTGGTACAAAGTGATACTGTGAAATTTGAATCCTCCAAATCACTATTTGGGGTGAAACGAGAAGTTCGAGGTTGTTATCGAGTCTGTTAGAAGGTTCTGCTCTCGTGGGATTGCTTCAATTGATATGAAGCTAAATCCCTTACTTAGATCTAATAATGTTGTCTTATAGAGTTGTAAATGTTCATCCCTAGTTTCATATACCACAGAGACTTAGTAACCAATTGCGAGTCCCCTAGTACTCTAATGTTGTCAACACCCATTCTTTTAGCTAGAATGAGGCCAAGGAGGAGAGCTTCGTACTCAACCCCGTTGTTTGTACATTCAAATTTTAATTTAAAGGTGAAAGGTAGGATCTTTCCCTCTAGGTGAAGTAAAGATCACTCCCGCCCCAGCTCCAAAGTGACATCTAGCTCCATCAAAGTGGAGAGTCCAATACTTGTTTGGAAAAATGGATGTTGGGATATCTGTCATATCTATGTTTCTTTTGTTTCAGTTACTTCTACCATAAAAACTTTGTCTGATGGAAGAGAAGCAATTCCCAGGGTGTGTCCCATACCAATGGAATCAAACAGTAAGATAATTGGTAAATCTTTCTCCAGTAACTCGACAATTTTGGTGGTAGTCCCTAGTGACACCATTTTTATAACATTGGTCTCATTTTTGAGTGCTGGAATGTCCTCGGCACATTTGTAATCTCCAACTATGTGGTGGGTATCAACTCTTCTTTTGGTTTTGAATTAATTGGTTTGATGAGTTGATTTTTGGGAGTTCAAACTTCGGAATGAATGCCCGATATTTTCTTCAAATCAACTAGGTGTATATCGAAGGGTTTTGGGTCACCTTCGCCACGAATATTTTTTCTAAGTGTAGAAATATTATTTGGAATAGCATGGAAGGGATTTCCTTCATGCGGTGTATCCATGGCCAACCAATGATCATATTATAATAGGTTTCCCGATCTATAATGTAAAACTCGGTGAGGATCATCTTGGGTCCTAAAGTGAATGGTAAAACTATGGTTCCAATCGAAGTGGCTTTGAGGCTATCATAACCTCTTAGTGTATTTCGCGTTGTGGAACAATTCATCTCTCCATATCCTAACTTTTGAAGAAAAGTGAAGGGGACTATATTAACTGCTGCCCCATCATCAACCATTGCACGTTTAACATAATTGTTGTAGACCCAAACTTGTAAATGTAAAGTTAGGTCACCTCTTTGTGTAATTTTAGCATTTGTTGGCATTTTTCTTATATCGAATATAAATTCTGTATCCCTATCTGGCTTCCCCGGAGGATAAATGTCAAAGTCCACATGGTTTACTTGCATTTCGGGGAGGAGTGATGTTGATTAAATGACCAAGGCCTAACACTTCTAAGAGAGCAGCCCTATGGGCGGAGAGTTTTTTAACAAATCCAAGAAGGAGATGTGCGAGAAGGTTTTAGTTAAATCATTAATTAAATCATAGGCACTTATGGGTTTTACCAACATTTGTTGATTGTTTTCTGGTTCCAATGGATAACTTAGAGTAGGTTGAGAAGAATAATCCCATGTTCTTGTTATGGTTTCTACGGGTAGCTCGGTGTCTAACTCCACTAAACCAACTATCTTAGTTTGAGGTTGAGTTCCTAATTGGGGTGCGACTGGTGGATTTAATGAATTTGAAGCTTCATGATCATTATTTCCTGTTACAACACCTTTGTTTGTTCTGTTAGGATCTAACCTATTATTGTTGGGGTGGTTTGGGAGTAGATCATTAAAGATCTTGAGGGGTGCATTTTGAGGGGAAACTACCCTTGCATAAGCGTTTGGCATGGGTACTATAGAATTTGCTAAAAACATATCTATAAAGAGTTGTTTTTGATCTTCTGGAAAATGTTGCATGAATTTATTGTATTCATGAAAAGTCCTAGTATCATGGCCTTGAATCTTGTGGAAGCCACAATATAGATTGGGATTATAATTTCAAGGTTGTTCATTTAAAACCTTTTGTGGCCCAAAACTCTAATAAGGTTGTTGGTTGTTAGAGTTAAAAATTTTAGGCTATTGCCTTTGGTTTTGACTCTGATATCTAGCTAGGTTTTGATTTGGATTTTTTGTTTGGATTTTTCATTGTTGTTGTTGTTGTTGTTGTCGTGGTGGATGATTAAAATCCACCACGTGGACTATTGGAGTAAAACAGTTATTTCATTGATTATTGATAGGTGGCAAAATGTTTACAACATTTTCCCTTTTAACTTGGTTCGATTACTCCATCTGTTGTAACCCCGCTGTTCTTGTTAAGGATTTTAGGTCCTTGATTAGCATTCCCTACATTAGAATAGGCCACGGTGTTTTGATTGGGAGTGGTTAATTTCCCGTTTTCCCATATGTCTTACGACCACTATCTATCACTTCTTGGTCGATTCGAGAGAGCACTCTCAAGTAATTCATCATAAGTTATTAGTGGGAACTTCTGGACTTCTTCCTTTATCTCTCTATTGAAAGAATTAAGGAATAAATCACATAGTTCCATTTGATCCATATTTGGAGCACTTGTCAATGAGTAGAGAACCATACCCCATCTTTGAATAAAATGAGCAGCAGATTCGTTATGTTCTTGTTTAATATGTAAGAATTCCTTAATTCCTGTTCTTAATAATTTGTTCATGTCGAAAGATTTGATGAATTCTGACACGAGTTGTTTAAATGAGTGTATCAAGGCTTCAGGTATTTTGTAATACCAATCAAGGGCAATACCCTCTAAGGTTTTAGGGAATATTTTAGCAACAACCCCGTCCCAAGGGAGTAACTCCCATATGGCTGTGGCATAGGCCTTAATGTGTGCGTTTGGGTCCCCTTCCCCTTTGTATTTGGGTAAGTTGGGGAGAGGTCTTGGAAGCATAAAAATTTGTATGGTGAAGTCTAGGGGCTCTTTTAAATATTCTAAATAATTCCCTACTACGTAGGCCTCAACCATTAATGGGGCTTCTTAGGGGGGTTGAGGTGGGATGGTTTGTTGATATGGCATAGCATATGTGTTTGTAGGGACATATGGGAATCCTTGTGGTTGAAAAAATGCCCCGAGAGAAGAGAACATGTCTCCTTGTGGTGACTTTGAATAAATGTTTAAGTAAGGAGGGACATTGTTCTAGTATGGGTTGTTTGGTGCCAAGTTGGGAGGTGTCATGTTTTCAACTGGAGTGGCATTTGAAAATGTGGTCCTAGTTGGTGTTTGTTATGGGTAACTATAAGGATTTTGAGGAGGCATGCCTAACGTGCCTGTTCCTGTAAGGAGGTCGACTTGACTGGGATGATGTAGAGGGTTGGGGATTCCTACTTGCCCAAAGTATGAATTTTGGTTTGCTTGAGCAAGTTCCAGCCCTCTAACCTTTTCAACTAAGGCTGAAATGACCTCCATTGGTGAAGACGTAGTGCTTTTCCTTAAGGGTGTTTGTTGTATAGCTTGAGGTTGTAAAGGGGTGTGATACCCTACTATGAATTGGTTGTTACCTGCCAAGCTTCACCGAGGGTATTTCCCATAGGTGGAGGAATGGGGGTGTTTTCTTGGAATAGGGTATCAGATTGTATTTACAAACTTCCTATTGGTAGATACATGTTTTGGAAACTTTGTTCACTTTTAGCTAAGTGTGCTAAGTATTCCTCATCCAAAAAGGGGAGTGGATCGACTTTCTACTTGATCTGTGGTCTAAACAAGACCTAAGGAGATGAAGTGGACTCTCCAGTAAATGTCATATTGTTAGAGCTTGATGGCTCTAGCTATTGTGTTTATACAAACTGATCAAACTCCTCGATTCGGAATGAAGAACTTGAGCTAGTTCTTTGAGGGGGAGTTTGAGATGACAAGTAGTTACTTGAATAGTTATCTGCCCATGCAGAAAGTGAGGTGATGGTTACCTATTTGTTTGACTATAGTTTGTTTCAAGACCTGAGAGAGGTCTACCATATGCATCGTATCCCGACATATTCGGGGGGTATATGAATACCCGTGGAATAATGGGAAAGAGTGAAGGTGAATGAGATAAATGAAGAATAATAAAAGGAATAATTGTTTGTTCACATCGGTTCACCAATTTTGTACAATGGAAAAGGGACATGTGAGCATGATAATCTACAAGTACCTCTTCCTCGTACCTGACCTCCCGAGGTCATGTCGAGATAGCCGGTGAATGTTTGGATGTGGATAGATACGGACAAGCTAATCTGGTAATATTATATCCTCAATACGTAATAATGGAATCTACAAATCTAAGGTGAAGAAGGCCCTCCTAACCTGAATTGGTGTAATGGTTCGTTCGGATATGATGTCTTCTCGAAGGCTCCAATCAATGTCGAGCTCTCCGAGATCTTGTTTCTTGGTTGTTGGATACATGGGAAGTGACCATGGGAGCTTCATATATATCTCTAGACAAGGTCATAAAAATGGTGATGGGTGATTTAGTGGATTTGTAGTTAACTATGGGTGATTTTCTGGTCTAGCCCAGAAAGTATTAGATTGATTGGCTTCTATGTTTAATACGGAGAACTATACTATAATATCTGGTGGGAGTGGTGAGGATCTAAATACCAATGTTCATAAGCTGGTATCAATACTTAACTGATTTGTAGGCCCGTTGGGTTGTGGGACTTGGGGATCACAACCATGAGTTCATGGTTGTTGTGGACCTATTATGGTCATGTGAAGAATCAATCCCTTCTCCCAACTATCCAATAATCGTATGCCTTTTCAGCCTCTATGTTTAGAACTAGAAGTTGTATGATTTTCTCGGAATACCTAATAGGTGTTCTGGAAACTTGAATACGTAAGCTAGTATCTATGTCAATGAGGAGGTCTCCTACATCGGGTTGTGGAACCAAAGGATCACAACCAAATGTTTGCTCTTGTTTGAATCCTTGCACAATCATTCAGATGTTTTATCAAGGAAATCTATAGTTTGGATGGTTTGACCAGAATGTGTAAGCTTTGTTGTCTTCGATGTTTAATCCTCTTAGTTTCTCACTAATTGCTTGTAAATTTGTTGTTGCTCGAAAGACTTGTATCCTGAGGTCCTGATCTATATCAGCTAATGTTGTGGGTAGATTTGGCTGAGGCACTACGGGTTCAAATATATACTCTCTAGGCTCTCTAGGTCCTGTGATTGTCATACAAAATGATTCAACTTTTAACTAACATTAATAAACTGATTACGAAAGAGGTATTACACTATGCAAGTATTCTTCTATTTTTGTATTTTCAATGACGTATTTTAATGAAATTAAAGAGAAACTACTCTAGTATATTTATAAAATGAACAACTAATCTAATAATAGAATAAAAACAAGAAACATAGCCTGGTATGGATATTCGCCTGTGCAGTTGTGATCTTATCCTAAATATCTAAGCAGCTATACATTTTGAATTGAAAAGACTCTTGATCCTACCTCAGAAGTGAGGAATGAATCACAGTTTCTCAAAAGTATCAATCCCCATAGCTTCCCTGGTGATATCGAGAGCAAACTTTTTGACTGAAATAAAATAATTTTCTACTCTATTTGATATGTCATAACTATAACTTTGATAGCTCAAACCTGGTGTTTACAAAATATTGGTAAATCTAGTTGTGTGTGATTTCATCCCCTCAGTGTGATCTCATCGTTCCTTCATGTCCTCGTGAATCCAGAAAGTATGTATATGAACGTATCAATAGAAGATGGTATTCGAACAATGATAGCTTTGGATATAGACCGAATACAATGTGAGTAGGAGAGAGATAACGCAAGTGAATAGAGCTTGACTATGCAATTCCTAGCGGGATTTATTGCAGGAATACAACACAAGTGTACCAAGAGTTTTAGAAACTATCCTTGTGATGAAACAAAACCTGTAACTTTAATGGATTCTAGTCTAGAAATGAAGCTATTCTATGTTAAACTAATTGTATGTAGCAGCAATGGAACAAGACTGAAACAAGAAGATCATATGACCTCTAAAATACCAACAATGGAAGTAAAACATGAAACTAACAGAGTTCTAAGAAAGAAATTGAAAGACTGAACAAGAAAATTGAGAGGATGAGGGGCCATTTGCTTGAAAACAAGCTGGCTATTTATAACCAATGCATTTACCAAAAGGTAACTCCCATTTGATCTCTTCTACAATAAACAATGGAAAAACACTATTACCAGGGGACCAAAAACATTAATGCAAGCCAAAGTGGTTGAAGAAAGTGTGTAAAATCAAAGATTTACGTTTGACGTGATCATCGGAAGGATCTAGAAAATGCATATAGGACCGCCACCCTATGTAGGGCGGTGGTTACGGGACCACCACCCTATCCTGGGTGGCGGTCATGAGACCATTGCCTGGCGGGGTGGTGGTTTCATCACTTTGAAGAAAAAAATGCAAGAAGAAAGGTGTAAAAGGGAAAAACAAAGCCTGTGGAGGCTGAACGAGGCATGTGGGATACAAGTGTACACTTGGCGAGCCTTTCTGGATTCCAATCACCTTACAAGGAGACCTATATCATCATTGGGGGATGTGTAACATCGTTCCGATGGTGTAGTACCCTCTGACAATTTCATGTATGTATAGTTACACATGATGTAGCCTATTACAGGCAGTTACTGGAGGGATTGTCTAGCATGGACATTATTTGGAGACTGTATGTGGGCTATCCCTCATACAGATAGATGGCCGATGAGTTAGATGGCTTGTAGATACTCAGATGGATTGAGGGGTGTCGTGTAGGGGAGCACGAGATGATCCCAGTAGACAAGGTCAGACAAAGAGTTTGGGATGTCATAGGATATACCACCACCTTTCCCATAGTACAGAGAGATGATGTGGAGAGACCACTGCCACTACCACAACTGATAGTACCTACAAGGTAAGAGGAGTAGGTGATAGGACGTAGATAGATGATGTCGGAGTGAATGATAGAAATAGACAATGTTAGGTGGTTCATTTATGAGCAAATACCTCCCAAGTCGTCAGCAACCAGATTTAGCCACCATCACCATGCAGAGAGATGCCCTACAAGGGGTGGCAACCCTGATTACATAGTTGGGGATGGTACATGGGCATTTGGTAGGTTCAAAGGTGGAGGTGGCCATGTTGCATGCATGCACAGTGGCGATCTATAGGCCCGAGATGGCCCAGGTGGAGATGGAGATGGTGATGATGAGCAGGTGGCCACCCTACATGCGTAAGTTACATGTTTCCAGGCTAGTTGCCACCGCACATGTGCATGATTGAGGCATTACAGGATCAGGTACAGGCATAGGGTGCGAGGCCAATGACACCTCCACAGGCACTAGGACAGGGTCCCAGTTCATAGGCAAGGGTGGGATAGGGTCCCATAGGATAGGTATGGGGCAGAGGCTGATGGGGCTACCATAGACAATACCCATATCTAGGTTATGGGATGCCTTAGGTGAGGCCAGGTATTACCAAGATCAGTTGATGGTGGTAGGGATAGATTTTATATCCTATGGAGAGTACATGGAACAACAGCCTCGAGTGAGAGGACCAGATCCCGTACCCACAATGTGGAGAGCACAGGGGCCATCGAGCCTTGAGATAGGATCAGGGTGAGGCTACCATTTCAAAGAGACCAACTCCGGTGTTGTACTGCAAGGGCCCGCCACAACCCATGGTGGGTGAGATGTTATCAGGCCGTCGGATAGGAGCCGAGAGGGAGGAGGAGATGGGAGAGAGACTGATATGGAGGATGTTCGGTAGGATGATGCCTGATGTATGTCTCTTCATTTTTATGTATTTATTCATTTTTGATATATACTAGCCTATGTGCCGATAAGAGTGAGGATGTATATGAGATTTTGTGTAGTTTTGATCATATATTGGCCTACGTGTTGAAGATATTTGAGAGGTATGTATATGGATACACATGTTTGGATGTTTTTATTTATAGAGATGATGGTGATTTTGGCATGATGTATCTATGTGTTGATAGAATTTGATTATTATGCATAGAGGGATTCATGATAGGTGTGTTAGGCATGGTGGAGTCAGGTTATAGGTATGGCTGAGTCAGGTTGTGGTTTAGGCATGGATGGAGTCAGGTCATAAGCAAGGATTGATTCAGGTTGTGGTTTAGGCATGGATGGAGTCAAGTCATAGGCATGGCTGAGTCAGGTTTTGGTTTAGGCATGGATGGAGTTAGGTCATAGGCATGGATTGAGTCAAGTTGTGGTTTAGGCATGGATGGATTCGAAATGGGTTGAGTCTGTAATTCATTAATTTGTGCAATTAATAATGATATGGGCCATGTTTGATATGTTTTATAGTAACATGCATGATAATGGTAAATAAATGGTAGACATAATGAATTTATGAATGATGATGATAAAGATGTGAAGCAATTTGTTGTTTGTTTAGTTTAATTCCAATTATTGATATAAAAAGAAATTTAACTAGGGTACATTGTGATATACAAAAATGAAAGGTGAATTGGTTAGGGTAGAGAGTGGCCGAGATAACCTCTAAGGGCCCCATGCCCTCAAAGTGCTACCTACATAGTCCCAGGTGAAAAGGGACCTTAGGCCAATGTAGTTCTCCCATAAGCTAGGGAAGAATGCGAGGAGGTATGAGAATGAGTTGGTAGGTTATAGGCATGATTAGGTCTAGGTTTTTAGGTATGGGTGAATTATGGGCACATTGGTATGAGTGATTTGGAGTTGATTATGGTGAAAGAGGAAAATGTATTACCCAAAGATAAGCATTGAGAATCTAGTCCTGTATAAGGTAATCAATACATAATGAAGAAGGTTAAAAGATAAGAGGAGGCAAGAAAGCCACCTGATTGGTAAGGATCATAATGGGTGGGTCATACCTTAGATAGGCTGATGAACGTAAGACCCTAAAAACACTGCATGATTGATTATTCTAAAGGTGAAAAGTAGTCACATGATCACCAAATGTCTCGGTTCCAGTAGGTCCCTTGAGGCGGTAGGAAATGAAAGTGTGAATGGCGAGAGGGTGAAAATTGGTTAGTTTATATGGTATTTGGTAGCATGCATTTGGGTAAGAGATCCAAGATCATAATGGGCAAGTCCATGATGATTTTTTTTTGTTTGACTTGTATTTGAGATAGACTGATTGATGCGGGAAGTCTATATGGGATGAAGAAATTAACTCCTTGAGGTCTTCGTGAAGTTGATCGATGCGGGAAGCTTCAAATTCTCTCTCTCTTTTTTTTTTAAAGCAGGCTTTACATAGCTATCCTTTGAGGGAGTAGTCTATTTACAATAGAAATGTAGAGAGAAAGATGTCCTTTTGAGGGAGTCATCTTTTATTTGAATTTTGACTCAAGGAGTTGGATCCCATGTGAGGGATTTTGAGTCATGGACAAGAATAAGGTGAAGAATTGGATTCTTGTTTAGAAAGCAAGGTGAAATGACCATGGGATCTCATCTAAAAGTAGACAAAAAGTATCCATGAGAATCATGCCATGTGTAGCGTTGTGGTACACATATTTAAGAGAAGATAAAAGAGTGATAGGTATATAAATGATTCTTGTTTAATCTATGGGGGTGGCATAGTGAAAGGAGGGAAGTGAAAAGTGCTCAAGGGATGAGCATGAAAAGAGGTAGAAGGTGAGATAGGATTGAAAGTCAACAGTAGAATGGTCAAAGATGTAAGGCATTAAGGGGATCATGTTCTAGTTTACCGTCTAGTGAAGATAAACGATAAGCACCTGATCCATAAATATGAGTCATGATGTATAGTCCAAGCCAATTAGGAGAAAATTTCCCCCATTTATTTTTTTCCGCTTTGGTTACATGTTGATTTTCCTTCAAGACAAGATCACCGACTTGGAAGGTTTGTTCATGGACACGTTTTTCATAAGCACATTTGATACATTTTTGGTAAACTTGAAGATGGCCAAGAGCATTAAGACGGCGTTCATCTAATAACTCAAGTTGTGTTAAACGGTCCTAGATAAATTCATCATCATTGAGCATGTCATGGAGAGAATTGTGAAGTGAGGGAATCTAGACTTCAAGAGGCAGAATAGCCTCTATATTGTAGACCAGAGAAAAAGGTGTGGCAGTAGTGGAAGTGCGAATACTAGTGCGGTATGCCCAATGGGCGAAAGGAATGTGCGTATGTCAGTCCTTCCCAGTATCGTTAACCACTTTCATGAGAATTTTTTTAAGGTTTTATTAGTGGATTTGGATTGGCCATTGGTTTGTGGGTAATAAGGTGATGAGAAACTCAGTTGAATACTGAAGGCGTCGCAAAGTTTCTACAAGTTTTTATTTTTGAACTATTTTCCATTATCAGTGATGAGGCAATGTGGAACACCAAAGTGATAGATAATGTGATGATTGATGAACTCACATATTTTCTCATATTTTGTGGATATGAGAGGTATGGCTTCAACCCATTTGGTGTAATATTTGGTAGCGGTAATGATACATTGATGTCGCTGGGAAGAATAGGGATTGATCTCTCCGACAAGATCCAAACCCCATTGAGAGAAGGGCCAAAGGTCACGGGTGACCTATAAGGCATGACCGGGTGTATGATGAAGGTTGGAATGTTGTTGGCATTTTACACAATGCTTCATGTAGTCATAACAATCATGGTTAAGGGTCGGCCAGTAATAGCCTAGGTGAAGAATATGCTTAGCAACAAAAGGCCACAAATTGACCTCCACATATGCCATCATCAAATTCCTTAATGCTATAAGGAATTTCAGAACTCATAAGGCATCATAAAGAACACCATCAAATCTGCACTTATAGAGGAGGCCACCCATGATGACGTAACGAGA
The DNA here is from genome assembly GCA_018340775.1 of Taxus wallichiana var. yunnanensis. Taxonomy (NCBI): domain Eukaryota; kingdom Viridiplantae; phylum Streptophyta; class Pinopsida; order Cupressales; family Taxaceae; genus Taxus; species Taxus wallichiana. The sequence goes on from CM031242.1 coordinate 571,011,534, forward strand.
GACCTTTTTAAGAAAAGTGTGTTGTCCATTACGAGTGAGGTCGAGAGGCAAGATGGAGAGGGAAAGATATTATGAGTATTGTTTATACCAAAGGTCACTTGGGTCAGGAGCAACGTGGTTTGATGGAGTAAACTTCATGAGGTAAGTAAGAGGGTGATTGGAGTATTTGTATGGTGTCAAAGATTTTAGAATCGGCGGGTGGAGTGGGTATTTGAGAAGCCAGGAAGGCGATGGTATCTGTAATTTTTTTCATAGAACGGGGAACAGTTTGAAGGGTGTAACAGTTGAAGGTGGTCAAAAGTATGTCCACATGATGTTTATACTTTTGAATTATATCATTATGACACTTTATCGTATATACCATTGACTTTGTTTACGACTAATTAGAATCACCAAAGATGTTGATAGACTTAATATCTAAGGCATAGGCAACTTGGAGACCCAATACGAGTGCTTCATATTCAGCAATATTACTTGTACAAGAAAAATTGAGTATGAAAGACAAAGGCATGGGTTCACCATCAAGTGGAATTAGGATAACACCAGCCCCACCTCCACACCGACACTTGGAACCATCAAGAAGAGTGTCATTTGGTAAGTAGGTTTGTCCGGGAAAGGGTAGCAATTGACTCATCTAGGAAAGTAAAAGTTAGAGGGTTGGTCCTCGGAAATTGGTATGTCGGCAAATTATTCGGCGATAGATAGGCCCTTAATGGACTTTTGATGGATGAATTTGAGGTCGAGGTCTCCAAAAGCAGAAGCCGTGTGTGTCACATTGATTTTGGTAAGGTTTAGCATACATGAAGTGCAAGGGGTCATTGTTGGTCACAACATAGGTTTTTGGTTGAGTAGGTAATGGTGAAGTTTTAGGAATTAGCTTGAAATAACATTAGATATTTTTGTATTTGGTGTGTGTAAATATATATTATATATTGTGTGAGTAAATAATGTAAGTGAGTTTAACTCATGTAGATAAGAGTTGTTGAGATATGTTGAGTGATTAGTGGATCATGAGATATTCTAGGAATTGTTTGAGATGAAGTTGACTCCTTGTATTAAGGAGATCAATCTTCTATATATTGTAATCTCCCTTGTCTAATAAAATATCCTGAATGATTTGAATCTATAATATCATTATTCGGTGTATTTTCTCATTTAAAGTAAAACTAGTTGATTGCTTTGATTTGGTATCGAGCTAAATTAGTTTGTCCCATTATATAAAAAATATGTGATAGAAGAAATGCAAGGGTTTGGTCAGAAATATGCGTAAAGAAAATGCTTCAGATAATGTGGAAAATTGTAGTGGATTTAACCATGGCAGAGCCTTAATCTGCCTGAATGAGCTCATTATATATTGATCTTCATTCGGATTTAGCCGTGAATTTGAGGCTTTTTAATACAAATTTTGCATAGTTCTTTTGAGATTTTTGGTTTTTTCTAGATTTTTGATGGGTTAGAGGCTTTTCTCCTAAATTTTTTCTTAGCATGTGTTCATCAAATGAGTCTAGAGGATCGTGTAAAATATACGAGTCTTTATTTTTCCATGTTCCAGTGTTGATCCATGCATCGGGGACTTCAAAATCTAAGTTATCCATATCAACGTATGGTATTTTTGTTTGACGTGGGAAATATTTAAGCGCTCGGGCAGTACATAGCAGCAACGGTGATAATTTTTTCATTCAATGTCAGTGATATGACCTCCACCCATTCCAAACCAAGGCCTGTGTATCATACTCAGCTGTGTGATTTTCTACATTTCCAGTGCAAGTTGATTCATCTAAAGCAATGCACCACGTTCCTTCAAATCTGTGGAAATCTGTTTTACTTTTATCCTTCAAGCCCTCTTGTACGTGTGAATTCTGGTCAAGGTTCTATTGCATGGTATTGGCATTGTAAACAGGTTTGAGAAATTTGTTACTTGTCGTAATATTCATAGATCGTGTCGTTCACATGCCACGTTTTAAGCCTTCTTTGATTTGTTCTTGGTTAATGTGAGTTGAATGTGGTATCCTACAAAATCTATGTTTTGCGGTCAAAAGTCTTTTGAATATGTTTTTGAGTATTAATAGTCATTTATATATTGTTTAGTTGATTGTTTTTTTAAAAAAATATCATTTGTCTCGTTTAAGTCTTTATAAGTCTATTTCCATAATAGTGAGTCATTGTAATGATTGTGATAGAGTCAAACAAAATTCATATTTTTTGTGTCGTTAAGTGTCACTTGTGTCAAGTCAAGTATTGTTATTGTAAAAGTCGTGTTGTTTGTAAGATTCAAAAAATTGTTACAAAAAAAGGACAAATGAGTGCATTTTCGGTGTAATCCAACATTCAATTTTAAAATAAAATGCAAATGAACACTCAAATGAGTGCATTTTCAGTGTAATCTGACACTCAATTTTTAAAAGAAAATGCAAATGAACATTGTTCCTAGCTTTGGAGGTTCACGCCTCAACCCCGCCCACGTATCGCGACAGGGAACACGTATCGTCCTCGACTATACTTTTTGTTGAGTTAAACCTAGGACATTGATGGAGGCTAGAGGCAACGAGGGTATGGCACATAGTGACCTCTCATCAGAACCATCGACAAGGCCGTGGCTTTGAATTGGTGGCAAGTTTTTACATTGAGTGTTTGCATTCAACATAAATTTTTAGAATAAGAACAAATTATTGTTCAAAATTAATGTATAAACATTCCACGAATGTAACTCCCGATGTAATGAAATAGATGAGAAAAAAATCGCACCAAATGTAAGATAGTTCATGGATCTTGAAAATTTGTGGGAGATCCGAGAAAACCACATGAGGTGGACAAGTGATGGATCTCGTTACACGTCAAGGTTTGTGGTAAACCTATAAAACCATAGAAGGTTGAGTTCATTGCTCCCCCATTATGTATCAAGGTCATGAGTCACATAATTTAACATGCTCCCACCGTGTTGAGTGAGCATACCGCGATCACTAAGTGTGTATGTTTTTCTGACATGTTCACACTAAGGGGGTGAATGTTAGAATTTAGCTTCCACCATTGTGAACATTAGATATTTATATATTTGTGTGTGTGTAAATATATATTATATATTGTGTGAGTAAATAATGTGAGTGAGTTGAACTCATGTAGATAAGAGTTGTTGAGATATGTTGAGTGATTAGTGGATCATGAGATATTCTAGGAATTTTTTGAGATTGAAGTTGACTCCTTGTATTAAGGAGATCAATCTTCTATATATTGTAATCTCCCTTGTCTAATAAAATATCTCAAATGATTTGAATCTATAATATCATTATTTGGTGTATTTTCTCCGTGTTCTTGGAATGGTTGATTACTTTGAGAAGTTTTGATGGCAACAAAAACTAAGGCTAAGAAAAGTTTTTGGCATGGTTATATCGAGTCTCCTAGTCCAAAATAGTATGGCTTATGTAATAAACCACCTGCTCCATGTGTTGTTCATTGCGATGAGCGAGCATGGCCCCCAAGGAGTGATCGGTAGCTAAGATGTATAGGTAGAAGGGTTGATCATCTTTAGATGGAATGAGTACTGGTGGTTGAAGAATTTATTGTTTCAAGGCTTCAAAAGCTTTATGGAAATCATCATCCCATTTAAAGGAAACATCCTTTTTTCCCTAGGAGGTGAAATGGTTGACGCCTCATTGGAAAGTTGTGAAATGAAACGAAAAATAGACATGTAACTTACCTTGTAAGCTATGGAGTTGCCGCAGATTAGTGGGAGGAGGAATTTTGAGAATGGCCTTGACCTTAGTAGGGTCAACCCATATACCACATAAGGAAATGATAAATCCCAGGAGCTTGCCCAAGAGAACCACGAAGACACACTTTTTGGGATGGAGGCGAACACAATACTTAATGAGGTGGTCAAAATGGTTTTTAGGATGGTAAGGTTCTCGGAGTGGCGTTTAGATTTGGCCAGAGAGATCATCTGCATAATATTACAATATACGTTGCATGATGTCATGGAAGATGTAAGTCATAGCCTACAAGTATGTGGCACCAACGTTTTAAAGGAAAAATTCATGACTCAATAGCGAAAGGTCTCCCAAGGGGTGATGAATGTGGTTTTGTGTTGATCCTCCGAGAGAATGCAAGATTTTTTTATAACCTAAGAAACCATCCATGAGTGATAGCATCTTGTGACTAGTGGTAAGTTCAACCAGTTGGTCAATACCGAGTAGAGGAAAGTCATCTTTCGGGAAGCTAGGTTGAGGTCATGAAAATATGTGTAGATGTAGAGTCCCCTATAACCTTAGTGACAGGGGATAATGTTAGAAATCCACCTGGGATAATCGATGGGTAAGATGAAGGAAACAAAAAAGGCGTTGAAGTTCTTCTTTGACCAAAAGTGCAATGCAAGAGGTGTATTTTCCTCAACTTTTGTTTTATGGATTTAGCATCGGGATGGTTACGATATTGTGGACCACTATGGTGGGGTCAATACTGGGCATATCGGTGTAAGACCAAGCGAAAGCATGGTTATGATCTTTGAGAAAAGAAGTGATGGCTTCCTATCATCAATATCTAAAGATTTTCCAATCTTTAGAATGTGCGGGTCATCTTGAGTATGGATGTTGATTTCGATAGTTGATTTGTTCAACATGGTTTACATCTTAGATGGTAATGACCGGTGAATATATGAGTCTTCTACACTAAGGTAGGTGAGTATAGATTCATCATCCTGACATTGAACGACATTAATAGAAGGTGTATCGTCATCGATCATTTTAGGATACAGGAAGGGAAGAGAAGAGGGAGCCTTGCCCTCACATTGATAAGTTAGAGGCCCCAAGGAAATGGTGTTTATGAAAAAAAAAAGTTAGGAGGAATGGATTTTGGATCCATTGACTTTGTCGGTGAAGGTGGTGAAGAAGGTGGAGTGGGTGAAGAAGGTGGAGAAGGGTTGATATCCTCAATGAGTTCAATGTGAGCCTTCTTGGTAGGTGGTTCAAAAAGAAAGTGGATACCACCGTGGTTATTATGTTTATAGGTAGTACATGGAATAACAAAGTGATCACCTTGCTCATAAAATCAAAACCAAACCCTTCCATGCACATCGGTGGAGGAAGGTGTGGGAGAAATGACAATTGGTGAGTTACTGGAGGTTGGCAAAAAATAGGTGGGTTTATGATGGTGGTTCAGGTGTATAAGTGGTAGTATTAAGTCTCCCATAGGTGAGATTTGTGTGAAGGTGGGAGGACCGTAAAGGATATGCTCTCCTATGCGGTGTTCATAGCGAGGGTGTTGGTGAAGACTTCCGTACTCTTTTGGAGTAAGGAATGTGTTGACATTATATAGGCAATACTCCCCCAAAGTAAGGCATTGAAAAATTCCTTTTATGGGATCGATGGTCGATATATGGGTAGTTGGGATGGATGACGTGTTAGAGGTTGTCTCGAAGGTGGAGCAAGGTGATTAGGGAGGTTGATGGGTTCGGCCATGGAGGTTGTGGCAGCGGTAGGAATGGAGGATGTAGGTGCGGTTGAGGTAGCGGGCAACACTTTGGTGAGTGGGGTGTAGGTAAGATGTAGTGGTCATGGAGGTAGATGCTTTAATGGGTATAATCATGTCATTAGGTTGGTAAAGCATGTTGCAGTTTTGAAAGGTGATGGGTCACCTGAATGGTATAGATGTGTCCATCATGCTCAAACTTCACAATATGATGCAAATTTGATGGAACGCAACCCATAACAAGAATGTAGGGTCTACCAAGCAATAGATTATATTGGAATTCCCCCTCCAAGAAGTAAAATAACTCTAGAATAGTATGGGGGCCTATGCGAACATGGAGGATGATGGTGCCAAGTGTGGAAGTGATAGCTTCATTGAATGAACGCAATATGATGAGATGTTTATGCATGCAATTGTCAGGTATGCGCATTTGGTCAAATGCATGGGAGGAGATGATATTAATGTTAGTGCCTCCATCGATCATAACATGTCATACATGGATATTATTGATATGGACAGAGATGAAAAGAGCTGGATTTGGGTAATCCGTTTGGTGCAATGCGATCTCTTCATCCGAGAAGCTAAGGTGGCTACTTGGTGAATAGGTGAAGATGTAGAAGAAGATGATAATTTGGTGATAGAGGCTACATGATGAGGTGTCATGATGGAGGCTATGGGTGTAGGATCATTGGGTAAAACCTCAATAGATTGAAGGACCTCCATGAGAGCTTGACGATGGGATTCGAGAGGTTTGGATGAGGTCATAAAGGGACATCTTGAGGGAGGATTGGTGTAATTGTTTTAGCATGGCATGATGTGTAATCCCATTAGAAATAGGATATGTGGGGCCATGAGATAGTGACTTTAGGTGTGGTGCAGATGGTATGTTGGGTATCGGGTTGGTAGGTGGGTCAGTTGCCTTTTCCTTTCCTTTTTCCTTCTGTAGTAGTAGAATGTGGATCATGGTGATTTGAGGCAAGGCAAATGGTGAAGTAGGTGAGCCATGGAAGGTATAATGACAGTAAGGAGAAAAACCAAGTGGCGGAGAAGGAACCTTGTGAGATGAGTTGGGCACACCGACATTTGGGTGGAGGTTTGGCAAGTTCTCTAATGCGCACCATGTTAATTTCAAATCTTGGGGGTGGCTCTAAGAGTTGTGGAGGTGGAGGTCTTGGTCACTGAGTAGGAAATGAGGGAAGAACTATGGAAATGGTTGCTTTGAAAAATGGGGCCCTAATCAAGAAAGATCATCATCATCAAAGTTTTCTTCAGGAGGACACAACTAGATAAGAACGGTTTTCAAAGCCTTACAGTTCTCTACATCATGCCCTGGCACACGATGGTAGGCATAAATTTTGTGTCATCAAACCCCTTTGGTTTGGGTTTGAGTGGGTCATAAGGTCTGAGAGGTGGTAATGTGATGAAAAAGTTTCAAGGATGTTGGTTAAGATTTTGGCATAGGATCCCACTAGTGGATCACAATGGGAAGTGAATGTGGGTTTGGTTGTAGGTGCGGCTGATTGTATAAGAAGGGTCTTTACAAGAGGGGGAGTGGGTTGAGCTATGGTTTTAGGTACAGTGTGGTCTTAGGTGTTGGTCATGTTTTCTTGGGTAGGGGTATGGTAGATGAACTGCGAGAGAGTGTGTGGTTGGTTTGACTACCTTATTAGAGGGTAGAATATTTTTGTCTTTAGGTTGCACCTTCTTGGGTAAATGTGATACAGGAGCACACAAGATCTAGAGGGAAAAGTGGATGGTGGAAGAGGATGAGTTACCAACAAAGATAACCGAGGTGCTAGTGAAGGTAGACAACACGGGCCATACAAGAGGTATGAGGGAAAGAGATTGAAGTGTTGTGGGTAGTGAAGGAGTTATCGATGGTATTGAAGGTATGGGTGGTAAAAATGTTGCAGGTGTGGGCGGAATTGTGTTTCGGTGCTTGGGTATGTTAGAGGTTTGAATGGAGGAATGGGATGTTGTGTTTTTAGTTTACTAGATAGGTGGAGGTTTCTTAACTAGGCTAGAAGGATGAGGTCCTAAGATGGATAGAAGGGGTGAAGGTGATGAAGGTGTGATTGGTGAGGTTGGGGTATGAGATCTAGGGGATTGGTTCTTCTATTTGGGGGCCGATTAGGTTTGGTGTTAGTTTTGGAGGATGTGGCTAAATCTAATTTGATGGGTGGATGAGTAAGGCTGGCCGTTGGGATGACCCCTAAGGTAGTAATAGGTTTAGGTAAGGAAGATGATGTAGGTGTGGGTTTGGATGTAGATGCATGTTGGGTTATGGGTAGGGGTGTGAGTTGAGACATGAGTGGTATCATGGGGAATTTGTGATAGTTGTGGTTGTTTGGTTCAATTGGCTGAAATATTTTTGGATAGATAGTGGAGGTATCGGTGAAAGTGACATCTACATTTGTGTTGAGAGAGGAAGTAGAAAATGGCCCCCAAAGTAAGGTTCTATCCACATAATCCAGGTGGTCGGCTAAGCATGAGAATGACACTGTAGTGGGTGAGGTTGATGAGGATCCAATGGTGATTCCCATAAAATGTGTCTTAGAAATGGGGAATTTTCTAGCTTCAGCTTCTGTGGGTAAGAGAGCCGAGAGTAAGTCTCGCAGGATCTTGGGTAGTTGATGGAGAATGGTCACTTAGAGTAATGACATTTATAAGGGATCTTTGATAGGTGGAGGAGATGATGGGTGTTCCTCTGTGGGTGGAGGAGATAAAAAGAATCTTCCATGGGTCGGAGAGGTACTGTGGGTGACGGCTCTCTAGGTGGAGAAGCCAAAGGTGAAATGGTCTCAATGTTAACAGGAGGCTCCTTCATAGGTGAGGGAGGAGATGAAGGGTGTTCCTCTGTGGGTGGAGGCATAGGTGAAGTGGGTTCGTGTGTAGGTGGAGGATTTCAGGCTAGGATTTCCTCTATGGAAGGAATATGAGGTAATTGGGAAGCAACTGGTGCATCACTGAAAATAGCATGGACCTTGCATGGGTATGGCTATCATGAGTTGAGGTCTCTTTGGTTTGATCAAAAGAAGGGACATGATTAGGAAATGGTTTCTTGAAGATGTGTAGGTTTTGATTGGCAGGTGCATTAGGGTTATCCAAGGTTAACTTGCCTTTCTCGAGCATTTCTTGGACAATGTTTTTGAAAGTGATGCAATTTCAGTTACTATGACCTTTTACCCCATGATAGTTATAGAAGTCGTGCTCTTTGTACGACGTGGGTGTGGAGTGAGTAGGATCAAAACTAGTGTGTGGTTTTATGGGAGGAAGAGTGATGACCCCAAATTTAATGAGCTTTTCTAAGATAGATGAATAAGGCTCCCCAATTCGAGTGTATTTCTGTTGTTCCTGTCTGAATTGAAAGGTCTGAATAGGCAAGAGATTACATGAGGGTTTAGCTTTGATTTGATGGATGGTGGGATGGCCAACCTCGAGTACCACTATGTTAAAGGTTCCCTTGGTTTTTGAATAATTATTCTATGGTTTTGAAGAAGAAGAGGTATCATTTGACTTAAATTCTAATTTTTATTGCGTGGTTGAATTTTCTTTTCTTCGATGGCCCGAATCTTTAGCTTTCGTGCCATGGTGAATGCCTCATCGAAGGTTCAAAATTTTGCACCTATAGGTTGTGAGATATGTCTAGCATAAGCCTGCATGAAGAGCTCTATGAGTTGGGTTTGTGGTAGTTAGAATGTGTGTTAATTGATAAAGATACACCAACAAGCGACAAAAAATCTGCGATAGATTTGTTGTCATATTGACGTGTAGAGTAGAGGTCAGTCATGGTAACCTTCTTAACAACATTGATGGAGAAGTGATCCAAGAAGGCTTGGGCTAGCTAATTAAATGAGAAGATAGAATTTCTAGGAAACCCACTATACCAGTCTAATGCGGGCCCAATCAGAGACATGGGAAAGGTCCTTAGGAGCAAAGCATCATCATGGGCAATAAGATAACACCCATGTTTGAAAGACTGCAAATGTTGTTGGCACGTCCTCTTTGTTGTTGAAGTGGTTAAATTTAGGCATTTCCCAATGTATGGGATATGGACGAATAGGAATGGATGGGTGGATGGGATCATTACAAATCTCATCATAGGTGAGAGAGTTATGTGTGCCAAAAACCGATGCCTCCAATGTCTCGCATCTTGTCCATCATTAACTTGATTAGGTTGTTGGTAGGTTGTGATGGCTGGGTACCTCTTGTAGTGTATGAGGGCTGGTGTTGGACATATGATGGAGGTGGCATTCCAGTATATGGTGATGTTGTATAGGTGGATTGAGAAGGAGGGAGTGAAATAGGGGTATGTAAGCATAATGAATGATAGATGAAATGGGAGATTGTTGATAGTATGTATATGGAGGTGGAAGGGTCGTGGTGACCCTAGTAGAAATGGAGCGATGGGGCTAAGTAGTATGGAATAGAAAGGACAATGTTTTGAAAAGGGGTAGGGTCACTAAACTAGGGGTGGTTGTGTATCTATGGGTATATGTGAGATAATAGGTGTAGATGAGGTTACATTCTAGGTGATTGGCGAAGGTATAGTGGATGTAGTAGGTGTAATAGATGTGGCAAATAAGGCAATCATAAGCAGGTATAGGACCTATTTTAGAAATGACCGGGGTAAGGTAGATGCGGGTAAACGTTGAGCTAGTAGCAGCTAGAGTAGAAGTAGGAGTGAGTTTCGAGAGGATAGATATGGGCATGCCATATATCAATCGACTCGAGGCATTTTGAGTGGATGAGTGGGAAAGATATAAACTATAAGGTAGGGATCCGGTCAAGGAGTCATGCAAACTCCTCCTCCCCTATGGCGATAGTGATAGGTTGGGTAGGATCCATGGGTGATAAAATAGAAGGTGACGAAGGAATAGGTGGGAGTGGTTGACAAAATAACATCGAATATGAGGGTGTTTTCTTGGCTATGTCAACACCATGTGAACAAGTACTAACGTGGTAGGATTTTTTTCTATAAATGACACAGAAATACATCAAAGACAAGAAAAATAGGTGGTGGCAAATGGATTAGGTATAAAATGTCAAATGAAATTTGAATAGGCTAACCGATGCCGTTAGGGTAAACTGACACCAGTCATAGGTAACCATGGTCAATCACTGTGGAAAATGGACAGTTTTCAAAACAAGGCAAAAGGTTGACAATCTGCTAAGTAGATAAGATGTTGATGAATTTTTCAGGATAGTGAATATGATGAGAGTGATAGAGACTTTGAACAACAAAGAAGGTGAAGCAGGTGTCCTTTTGGGTAGGTTAACCAAAAGAATAGTAAACTGACACCGGTTGTGTAAAATCGATGACGGTCGTAGGGTAAGTACGATGACATCCTGGACTGACACCAGTTATTGTGAATTTGAAATAAAGATGAAGATAAGGTGGTTGTGAGTTTAAATGAGATGAAAAATCAAACCCATAATTCTAAGAATGATAAAAATAGGGTCCAGACATACTCAGATGAAGTTTTATTACACCAACTATGATGAGGAGCGTGCAAGGAGAAATGAAAATATGAAGAACATGTCCTCTCACCTCAAAATGCAAGCCAAGTAGAAACACTAAGAAAAATACAATCCTAAAAGTGATTTTTCTATTATGTTTGTTCATCTTATGCTATTAAGGACTGACTCATGAACTTTAGAATAGAATTTTTGGTGAGGAAGGCTTCCTACGAAGAAATATATCTAAAGGGAGAGGTTTCAGGTATGTTATGGCGGGGGGGGCCATCTTCTGAAGTATGACCCGACAGAAGTAGTGAGTTGGGGAGTACCTGCCAATCCTTTGATCAGTGCAATTGTATGATCATTAAAGGCATTCCCAGAAAGATGTCATTTAAGAATGTGTATATTTTTGAATTTGTGTAGTTTGGTAAGACTCGAGAGAGAGAAAAGATGTGCTTTCTATGATTTATTTGTCAACCATCAGCTAGGAATGACTTCTAGCGTATAGGTTTCCCTCAGTTAATGTGAGCTAATGCAAGAAAGTAGAATGAAATGAAGTTGATTTTAAAACCCAAATCAAAATATTGAATTCGATGACACAAAAGATGAATAGGAGAAGGGATTCTCTTTCACTAATGTGATACTAATGAAAGGAAATAAATGTTCATTTTAAATCACCAAAATATGATTGATTTTAGACAATAGAAGAAGAAAAGATTATAGGGGAGAAATTTTAATGTGAGAACCTTTTAGAAAGGAAACAAACATGCAAATTTTTACCTAGAAATGAAGAAATGCAAAGAACCCCGAATGTGTCCACCAGGGAGTGCCAAAATGTTTCACCTCATTCTACAGTGTTTCTTTGAATATCAACAAAACAGATAAGGGTAGAGGGCTAGGAGGAATACCTATTAAAATGTTGGTTGTAGGTTGTTGTGCATGTATGACTTCTTGATCCATAGCTAATCGTGAGAGCTTCCTTTTGGTTAGGAGGAACTACCTGAAATAGAAAACAAGACCACCAAATAAAAGTTAAATAGTATATGTAGTGGACTGCCTAGCGTATGCTAGATCCAAGAAGTGTGATACTCCTAGATAGTTGTCAATCCACTATTTAAAACAACTCAATGTTAACAATAAAGGAAATCCTACTGTAGTTAAAATGATTTAGGTATCTCATTTGACTACAATAAGCAAATTTGTTCACAACAGGCTAAGTTATGACTGAATCTGAAGGTCAGGGTCTCTGTCAGAGTACTGGTACTGGTCAGGGTCTGATTCTGGGCTGTTTTGGGTATTTGGTGGAGGTTTTAAGATTTGTTCTTGGTCTGAGGGTAAACACACAGAGACCGACGTCGGTCTGGTATGACCAATGTCGGTTTAGGTTAACCGGCAACGGTTGTGGGTAACCGGCGTCGGTATGGTTAGGGTACAGAAACCCAATAAAAACTTGATGTGAGGGTAGATCTAAAGCTAAATGGAAATGGAAAGGGAATGGCAAGGTCTGTGTAGGTCTTAGGTATACTCAGGGATCTCTAAGAACCGGGTATGGGTAGTTCAATGGTGTGGGTGAAAGAATGGTCAAGTTTTCATGGAGGTAAATGGTGGGGAATGGGAATGGGAGTAGAAACTAATAACAAAAGTAAAAGAGTCTACTAAAATGACAATGGAAAAGTGTTGGTTAACAAAACACTTACTTGTTGTACAAGCTTGATGTCTAGTTAGCAATGGCAGGTGATCAAATGGAAGGAACTTGGTGTGGTGTTGGCACTTCCCTGGATGCTCCCGTGAAGGAAAATGGCATTGCAATTTCTTTGATGCTAACACTTGCTTCCATGTAGCTCTGGTTTCATCTCTCACTCTTAGAAAATGTGCCAACCTCAAAATAAGGTTGTTTTGGGGATTAAATGGTAACCGATGATGGTTCCGGGTTGACCGGTGGCGGTTTAGGGTAACCGACATTAGTTAGGTGGGATTTCCTAGGTTTTCTAAAATGGGCAGATCCCCTTGATTTTCTTCGATCTCGTTAGCTTCCTTCTGTGGATTAGAATGTAAAATTATTTTCTAACGAGTGGGAATGTGGTTATAGGGAATGTAGGCTTTGATTTTTAAGGTTTAGGTAGGTCTTAGTTAGTTATGGAACATACTAAGAATAGGTCTTGGGGTGAGGTGGCTAGATGAGGTGTATAGGTGAGGTGGATGGTGTGGGCATTATCCAATTAGGATATTTAAATAATAAATATTGTGAGGACATGGATTAATTTAATTAAATTAATATTAGAGTGGGGTGAAAGGGGCCATGGTTAGGTGAGTGTGTTTTAGGTGGTTATTTGTCGAGGGACCAAGGGGAGTGTGACCTAATTTTGGTGTCTACAATGATCGAAAAATAGATCGGAAAAATAAAAATACATTGCAATAGTTGTCCTCGGTCACTTATCTCAGTCAAATCAAACCACAATATTTGAATAGAATCTAAAGCATTCAGTTTATACTCCAAAGTAAATAGAAAAAACTTTGGAAAGATTCAAACTACTCGGGTTAGACTCTAAATATGTCTTACATCATCACACATGACACTATAGGTCCCATACTAAGATAGACTACAAACTTCGTAAAAACTCATAATCATTTGATTAGACTTTGGATGGACTCCAAAGAATTTTTATGACACTCCAAAGTGACAAACAACACTCTAAGACACTTGTGTTGTTATCTACACCTCATCCAGTCTTCATTCTCTTACCATGCTCAATATGCTCTAACATACTTGTGACCCACCATTCTATACTATTCTACTAAGTACGCCTCTTAACCAAACCATTTAAACAAGATTTCATAAGTAATTTTGAACTCCTCATCACTTTATCACTCTTTCCAACCTAAAATAACCTTCAACAAGCTTCATAACATCACCACAACATCACCAAAATATGGAAATACCTCTACAACACTCTTACAAGCCACCATACCTAATCAATACATCTAAATACATCATGACATCTCAACATAACATGTTAACAATGAAGGACACTACCAATCAACCTTCATGTCCCTTACCCCTTTTTACATCAATGATACTTCAAACATAAATGAAAACACCACTTACATCATCACATTTTGACATCAATGACAACACAATGCCAATAATCTCCCCTTTTCATTGATGCCAAACCCATTAATCAAAAAATATAGACACAAAATCTATGCACTTGGGTACATTTATAGGTCCTAAAGCATACTAATGTATACATGATTCCTAAGCAATAAAACTAGTGGTTAACAACTCCTTTTGGCCTTTTGTTGTTTTATCTCTTGCACTTTACTATTTCTGAGCTTGACTGAGCATCCTTTTGGCTTTACACATCTTATAGTTATGCCAAAACTTGATTGATTTACCTTTTGATGGCCTTAGAAACTAGTGTGAGTTATGGTAGAAGTATCTAGGTGTTTCTTTCCTTCCTATCCATTCAATTCCTTCTCTATCTTCTTCTTACTCTTTTAGGTACCTTTCACTTCTTGGTCACCTTTTAATACTTTGGGTCAGCCTTTCAGTTGTTAATTATGAAATTCAAATAGGGGAATGATATATATACTTAGTTAATTCTTACAACTAAATTACCAAGCACTATAAGCATTATCTATCACCACCTAAGCTTGCACCAAAGCATAAGAGCATCACAAAACACATATCTAGCACATCCATACAAGGGTCAAGGGTTGCATTGGTCTGCACACACTACATAGGATGGGAGTTTACTCTATTCCATCACACACATTCTACATATTCAGGAAAATCTATATTTTTCCAACTATCATCATGCAACTTGCACAAGAGCAACCTAGTGCATGAGACATAGATACACATACACATGAAGAACTACATGGATTCTAAGATGTAGCGCAACACTTGGTCATAATTTACCTCTTTGAGTGACCACCAAGGTCAACGTGACTCCCATTTCATATTTTTTATTAGATTTAATGTTGTTTTTGGGTATGAGAAGGTATTTTTTCTTGCAGTTACAATTGCGCTAAAAATCTAACTGTGAAACTTGAGTGAAAAATAAAAACTAATAGTGAAGGTCTTAAGACCCATAAAATATCAAAACTGATCATTTTAGCACACAAAAGTGCCCATATAAGTTAGTGCCTGGGCACTCCTACCCTCCTATAAGAACTTATGCCATGTACATTCATGGGTTTCTCGAACACTTGGCAAGCCATTTCGACCTTGATCTAGCATGCTTCAACATACACGAGTCCCGATCACTCCCAGGTTATACAAAATTAGATAAGTCATCCTCCCTCTCTCATTTTCTTAGGGTTTAACATTTTGAAATGTTTATTTCTTGCATGTTACTGTACTTAATCATCTGAATATCATTTATTATAGTAAGTTACTATGAATTAAGGTTTAATTCAAATTAGATTAAATCATTTAGTGAACCCCAACTCATGATCAACCACTCAGATCCTTATTTTTCCTATTCTATCATATTTTTCTTTCCCTAACCTCAAACCCTAGTTGCATTAAGGTTCATATTTCCATCTATTTTTATCATAAATCTTATATGTTTAGTTCTTCCTAGGGTTTCATCTTTGGTCCTATCCTCTAGGTCACTTTATAGGGCTCTTATTTCACAAATTACCTTTTTCATTTCATGGCCTCAAAAGTTCCTCGAGTCTCCTTGTATCAATTACTTCAAAAGTACTCAGTTTGCAAAGATGATCTCAAAAATATGTACACACAATGTACCTCCCTTTTGATATGCCACCTTCACACATAATTGAAATTTTCAATATATCTCGACCCCCATTACTCTTGATAACACAACAAATCAATCCATCTTTGAGTCAATTCAAAAGATAAATTTTAAAATATGGAAACCAAAATTAATGGACCTTGTGACAATGATTTCTATTTTTAGAATGAATAATCGAGAAACTTGAACATCAAGGATTTATTTTATTTTTATAAAACATTCTTCTACACACTCATCTCTAATTACCACACCCCAAAGGGTTCCAAAATCTGATTCCTCTATGTCTAGAAAACATCACATAATAGGCACTCATATTACTTCTCTAGTAATGAAAGAGTCACCACAAGCTCCATATAAGGCCAAATCATCAAAGGAAGAACAACCAATTCCCTTACCACAAGATGAGATACCTCACCAACCTTTTAAAATTGAACTTATAATTCCTCCTTTTGATCCATATAATGCATATGTAGATTACTGGGACCTAGATACATCTTATGATGTTGATGAACCATTATATATGTTAGATGATCATTTGCGCCCATTATATTTTAATCCTAACAATTTTGTTGACTCTGATTATGATGTTGGTCATACCCTTGATTCTACCTACCATTATGACAACCATAATTTTCTCATGACACATTTCAACATTTTCCACCATGGCATGGTCTCTCTCACATCATCAGATATATCTCCATCACTCAAAAACTTGGTGGCATCAAGCTCCCCCCATAGTTGAACATTCTAATCAACATTTACCTATCCATACTACTCACATACACACATATACCTTACTTTTTCTTTGCACTTCAAGTTAATATTTCTAGAAAAATTTCTCTTATCTACACTATGAGCACACCTTGCTATATCTATCTATGCTTATGGATTCCCTTTCCACTCTTATGCCACTCCATGTCAAACAAAATATTGTATACGGATATCCTATTTTGGGTGATACCACACCAAAGGATGAATAAGTTTAGGGAAGAATTCTGTTGTACCCTCTAACCTATAACTGCTTCCCACGAATGTGTGGGAAGATATATATGTACATCCAGGTTTTTGGGCAATCCAATGCCACTTTTTGAAGAAGTATAGGGAGGAATTCCATTGTATCCTCTAATTTTTAAATTCTTTTGAGAATGCTAAGGAAAACATATCCTGTAAAATCTAATGTATAAGGGGTTTGTAGAATGATCTCGAACCCACTCGTTGTATATAACCCAAAATTCCAAGGGTGGAAAGTGCACTTGAATCCCGAACCGGTGTAGAATCATTGTGTAGTATGCCAAACCGCAAATGATTACCCCCTCTCTTAGGGGCACATGTGACGCGTCACTAATAGAATAATGTTGCTCCAAAATAACGCTAACCGCATGAAATTTGTAACTCTTTCCCGAAGGGGAAAGAAATGTGCTTGTAGAAACCAAGGCACACACAAACAAGAAGGCTAACCAAAGAAAAATGTTAGTACTAACAAGCATGCATGTAGAAAAGAGTGTATAGGCTATGCAAGTAGTGTATAAGCTACCAAGAAAATTAGTAATGTAAACATGAAAGAAGAAAAAGTAGACCGCCAAAGTGGGTTACAAAAATGGGACAACACTCACAATGTTCCAAGACACCTAAGGTCATAATGGTCGTATACAAAAAAAGTGTACACACCAAACATAGGGCAAGGCTCGCATAAAAGAAATAACTATAACAAAAAAATAACAAACAAGTATGCAATAAAATATCCCCGCATAAAAATGTTGCACATGAAGCACCCATTAGCATGTTAGATGATAACTAATATGTCAATATCGTGTATAACCAAGTAATGTAAAGTACTAAATAAAAAATGAAGCAAAAACACCTATGAGAGACAAATGGGGATGGCCCCACCGACCAATGTTGAAAAGGTAGAAGGAAATAATTTGTGTTGCATGTAATAGACATGTATCTACGATCATAACTAGAAAAAGATGTGAACACATATGTGTGGATGATATAGATAAATGACATACAGGTAATCTAACTAGCATGTGTAATAAAGTGACCATGAACAAACAAAAGTAAGAAAGAGTAAAATAAACCATAATATACGGTATGTTTTGGATGGATGGTAGGAACCATGGGTCCCCTGTGTGAATGGAAATGTATGTAGTGAGGTTCATTAGGTTTTCCCCCTCAGCAGTCAAGAATGAATCGTAAATAAGAGTGCATCATCAGGAAATGGTTGAATAGTGTGTGTCATTTCTAGTGCATTGTGATGAGTACATATGTTTAGTGATGATGATATGCGATATATAAAGGATATTTGCATGAATCTTATAGCCTAAGCGTATATCATGACAAAATGAAAGTATGAGTGATGATTTATCCCTAAAGCATGTATCACTACAAGATGATAGTGGAAGTGACGATGTAACCTATAGTGTGTGTCACTCGAAGATGAATAGTAAGGAGTGGTGATTTAGCCTAAAGCGTATAGCACTAGAAGATGATATAGTAGGTGAGAATTTATCTTATAGCTTATGTCACTAACCTAGGGATGTCGCATGATGAAAATTCGAATGATAGACGTGTGAGTATGATAAGGTCCGTTTTATTTTAAAAACCTTCGGCAGTTGAGTATGGATCGAGGAACTAAATTGAGTCATAGGGTAGTGAGTGCAACATGTAGAAGATGATGTAGTATGTGTGATGAGTAGATGACCATATGATATGTAAGATGTGTAGTGTACGATGTATAAGATGCAATGCAAAAAGTGTATGTAGGTGAAAAAGTGTAAGATGCGTGTGATGTAGTATGAGTAGTATGTAATGCTAGACATGTAAACAATAAGAGTATGAAACTTGTATGATGAAGAGTAATATGATGTATGATGTGTAGATGCGTAATATAGACTAAATGTAGAAGGTAGGATGTAATCTATATGACACACTATGTGTGAATAGGTGCATTGTGTGGAGTTCGTGTGTAGTATGCCCTCAACAATCATGTGTGAACTAAATCACAATAGTGTGTCATCCGTAATGAAGATGTTATAACATATGATGAGTATTCCTATGTGATAATATTGATGTAGGATAATGAAAATATTATAGATGGTAATAGGAATGTGGGGGTATGTATTAGATGTGATGCCCCCAAGTGTGTGAGCGATGGAAGGCTATTGAAAACACACTAAGTGGATCAATGTAAGGAGTATTTTCCTTAACAAAAGTGATGGGATGTGACAAAGCAAAGTATGACCATCAAATGGTTCATCATCATAGTAAGCTTGATTCAGGTCCCAATCATCAACATATGTAGATTCTATAGAGAATATTGTAATTACAAGCTTAATTTAGGCGGTGATTGTTGCATATGACTTGGTGATATGAGAGATAATTTTAATGGAGTAGCGAATAGATCATCCTTAAGAGCGGGTTACTTAGCTTGACTTGGTAATAAAACTAGAGATTTAGTAAGAGGATGTGATTTAGATAAAACCGTTAAAATTGATGACTTGTTTTGATTTGGTAATGTTGTAGAGGATGGGATAGGAGGAGGTGGTGAACTAATTTTTAGAGGTTGACTTGGTGATACCATAGGTGGTTGCTTAGGTGGCTCTTGAATAACCAAAGAAGGTGCAAAGAGGATAAAATTAGGAGCCCATGTGGATTTAGAAATTGGATATACGATGTAACATGATGTTGGGAAGTGAATGAGATAAACCCTTGATGCTCAAGATGTTTGGATTTATGTTATAAATCATAGTAGTTGTCATTATGTCCATGGATTCTATTTTAATGGCAATATGGATGACCATGATACTTTATTATCCGATAAGGAGGATACTAATGAGTAGGTAGTAAAGTGATCAATTGATGACTAAGGAGCGTAGTAATAATTTCATGTTACTTAGTATTACACTCAAATATGAGAGGCTCAGGAAATGGCATGACCTCGAGTTAAGCTATATGACATGTAGTGGAGATAGATTAAAGATGATATGTAGAGGGATAAAAAACATGAGCTTGAGAAGAGTCCTTAAGTTGTTGGATTTCATATTTGAAAGATGTGATCATGGATTCCATAGCCGTAAACTTTTCTTGAAACAAAGAATGTAAATCTTGAATTGATTCCAATAGGGGTTGATTAGAGATAGGATCACTAGGGTCATTAAATAGACAAGCAAGCATAAGACTTATATCATGGGGCGGCGTATTGTCATCAAAATAATCTATTTCTAAGGACTTTTGTAACACAACTTGGCAATTGGGATATCTCTTAAGTAAATCAGATAAAGAAACTTGATTAACCTAGGAAACCATGATAGAAAAAATGAAGATTCTAAGCGTGAAAACAAAATGGGTGCACCAAAATGATTTACTAAATTGTGGAATATTAATAGATAATTTAATCTAGAACAAGATGTCAATATAGTAAATAAATGCAGTAAATGACTATGGAAAATGACCCAAGCAACTAATCTAATGAAAGTAGAAACCCTAATATGCAAGAAAAGTAAGGAAGTGACTCGGATGATTTAGAGAAACTTGTTGGATGGTGTAGCATAAGTGAGTGGAGAAAAATGAAGTATGAACAGATGTGTAGAAGTCCCAAAAAGAAAGGATTTGAGCTATCTAGATGGCCTGGAGCAGCTCGAGAGGGATTGGGGTGCCTATGGGCACCCTAGTCTACAAAATGGGTTCCCTGGTCTATGCAAGAGGTATAGAAATAAATTTCACATGTTTGTAAGTGGTATGAAACCCTCACTACTGGTCACATTACCTTTGGTGCACTGATCTAGTTTTCGATGATAATCTAAGAAGAGAGAAAGACCTACAAGAAACCACAAGAAGTATCAAAACCCTAAAAAGAATAATAAAAATGAATGCATTGACTGACCTCAGCTGCCATAATAGTGGGCTTACTAATTGATTGTTGCACTACATTTCGGACCCAAATGTAGTTCTAGTGTGTGTGTGAATCATGTGCCCTAGGTGCTCTGTCACACTTTGTGAAGTAGCGAGTAATAACTAGATGTAAAAATGTAGTAGAATGGTGGATGGAATAGAATAGAATCCCCTCCTATGCTTGTGTGATGCGAGATGAACCAACCTTGTCCTTTTGATGGAGCTAATTATAAGCGAGATGATATCCAAATGACTTAGATGAATGTAACCTTAGGTGGATGATAGTAGTGACTAGTGCTTGGTCACCAATTACGGTCTCATAACTTTATATTTATATGGTTATGTTGATCTAATTTCATGATTGACCCCAAAAGGCTGACCATCAAAAAGATAAGAAGCTAAAACAGATAGAAAGTTCCCAAAAAGTGGTTAGAAAGTTCAAAAAGGATTGGGGCACCCTATTACTAGCTTGGACGCCCCATTCAAAGCTAAAATAACATGAAACGAAAAAATATGACGGGGTAAAAGAGGTCAGGAATGACAAAAGAAAACAACGTAAGATGGACAAAAGATAGTGGTTAATTAGTAGTTTCTTCACTAAAAAGCCATATGAATAGTAGTATGAGATCGGGACTAAATAGTGTCTAAAGTGCATTATTTTGTGACTACAACATCATATTTTCTTTACTCTCGTTATCCATTTCTATGTACATGTTGAATTGTGTTTCCTATGCTAAATAGATTCTTAGTATGTCATTATCTTTTTATATACACACATACGCATTCACATGGTATCTTGAGGTGAATGTAGGACTTTTACAGATTCTTACATGATGCATGATGTTTGACACTACTCTTTACTAGTTCCGTCAAGGATCCTTGGGGCATCTACCTTTTCTACTATCATACTCCACACTTACAGGTCCTATTGTTACAATATTTACTTCTTTTCACTTACTTTTCACTGCTCTATACATGCTTTGACATACTATTTATCTTTCTAACATGATATCGAGTTCTTTATATACAAATTTTCCTTATAGGATTCTATAAAACCATGGTTATCTGATACTTATTATTTTCTATTGTTTTCCACTATTTGCATGGCTTTGCCCTACTTTTCTTGATAATTTATTACTTATGGCAACTTTTTCCCGTTGATCATAGAAAAATATCTGATTACCTAGGAAGAGATTAGCACGTGTGGAGTCTTTAGAGAAGAGACGTGCGTAAGGAAGCACGCGCGAGGAGAATGGGTTTTCTGTGGAAGATGTAAAAATAATTGCATGCAAGAAATCAAAACTTAGCCAGTTTTGGGATATGGGTCTAAATATGGACTTGGAGTGGTGGCCAAGCAAGGTTTTAAAGATAAGATTAAAACAAGAAGACTTGTAGTTCAAGAAAAGTCTATTTTGGGATAGATCTCATGCGAAGGAAGACCAAGCGACATGCATAGTTCTAGAGCTAATAATAGGATTTGAACTAGGAGTTAACTAAAGAAAATCTATTATTAGGAAATATTGCATGCTTTTGTGGTTATATTGTAGTGGCACATGGTTATTCTTAGCATGCAACCTATTTTGAGGATGCATAGGTGGTGAAGGAAAGTCCCCATTGCTATATATATATATATATATATATATATATATATATATATATATATATATATATATATATATATATATATATATATATATATATATATATATATATGTATATGTATGTATGTATGTATGTATGTATGTATGTATGTATGTATGTATGCATGTATGTTTGTATGTATGTATGTATTTGCAAGTTTTAGAGGATGATCCATGTTTTGTTAGAGTTATGTTGTTGGTTTATGTGAGCGCATGACTTATGGTATAATGGATCTTTGTGGTTGGATATTGCTTGTAGACACATTTGTGACTGGTTCTTGCATGGTAAATTTAATCTTGATTCTTGTATGAGTTAATCTTGCATATGGTTAAAATCTAGATCTAGTTCATGTTATGCTTTATTCTTGAATGGATATTATGGATTTGGAATATGTGTATGATCATGTTAACTCCTTGAAAAAGTTTCCATAAAAGAGGGACCTAGTACCCTTGTGTGCTTTGGGTGAGCACTCGATTACTGGATGAGTGATGTGTTAGCGCCCCTTGGGAAATTTGGTAAAATAAAAGACTACATTTTGGTTTTGTTGCCAAATTTGTACAAGAAAAGACAACATTGAGTGATTTTGATACATGCACATGGGTTGAATAGAATCAGCACTACCATGAAATCTATGAGATGTTGTTCACATGTTTCCCCATAAAGTTGTACAAGCGCTTCTAGCTTATACATCAAAGATAAATTGGAGGTTTAGAACAATTTTTAGACATAGGAAAAATTCTAGGCTTTGCATGATGCTGATCTGACTTGGACGTGTGATGTAGAAAATTAGTGGAGTGGTGTTTTGAATAACTATATTTTGGATTACACAATTTCTACTATTTCCTATCCATAGGTTGTTGAGTTTCAGTTCTGTGCAAACCCAGAGGATCTTATCTATGCACTATCCCTTTAGTGATTAATATCTTGATTGTAACTTTGGATTTGGAAGAACATCCTATGGCTAGCTAAACCCCACCACATGTGGGGGAAGGAGTAGGTGTGGTGAAATATGGAAAACTTGGCAGCATAAAAGTAGAGAGAAGAAATGCAACTTAAGTTTAATGAGGTGCATGAGAGGTATTTGGAGAAATAGTGTGAATTTGCGGAATGAATGGTGTTGTGGAGAGAGATGGCTCACAAAGGATTTGGAGCTCATGTAGAAGACATGGATCTAGAGCATTTGGAACTCCCCATTTGGGTAAGCATGGTAGAGAACCCTCTTCAACCTCATATGAGAGCACACTCATATGAGGAAATACAAATTTTGGATCTGGTGGTCATGGTCCGCACCAACACTAGCAAGTCTATTTAGAGATGTCTTTTCATCTCCCAGAATACAGAGGCATTGAAAATGTAATTGAGCACGTGTATATGTGTGAGACACTATGGCACATGAAAGGGATCACAACACCTGATCATAAGTCAAGTCAATATGTAACTACTTTACAAGGGTGTGCACATAGTTGGTACAAGAAAAATTATCCAAACCATACTTGTGTGGACTATATCGCGTTGAGTTATGCTTTCCTACAAGAGTTTCATATACATGAGTTTGAGTAGAAGAGCATCGCATGTTGGAGTACATCAAGAAGGGCATGGATGAAATTATTAGGGTGTATAATACATGCTTTAAAACTTTATTATCAAAGTTATCTTATGACATTCACCTAAGTTGGCATGCTCAATGGTTTTTTGGAGGTTTTATCACACCTTTCGAAGGGAACTCTCACACAAAACTTATATAGACCTGCAAGGTACTTGAAGTAGATTTGTGTGCTAAGGTAGTTGGGAGTGTAGACACTGGAGTTAGCCCATTTTTGGAAGCTCAGATTGTAGCTATGGAAAAATAATTGGATAAATTTGTCAGCTAATTTATCTCATGAGATGCACAGTGGTATTTAGTGCATGGATCATTAAGTAGAAGGACATACTAAGGATAGTTTCCTCAGAATCCCAGGTGCACTCTATGTTGCTAGGGATTGTGAGAACCTGTCACTTGGATCATGATTCAAGTAGGTTCCCACCGTTGTAACGTGCATTTATAAGGAAGAATGAGTCCTGTTATTGTAAGATTTTTAGGTCTACCACTCATGATACTGAGATAATTGTAGGTTGATTGATCATATTCATGATGCCATTGATATTGGTGTATGTCATACTAGTGTTGTAAACAATTCCAAGGAGCAAGGTGAGCATCATGATCATAGTTACAATGAAGGGCACTCTAATGGAAGTGGTAGAGGTAGAGGTCAAGGATACCGTGGAGGATTCATGAGGCCGAGGTTACTGGGTAGATGAAGTGAGTTCCCTCGTGGAACATGTTACACATGCGGATCTCCTAATCATTATAAGCATAAATTACATTAGAATTTTATTTTATCCTTTTGTGAAAAGAACCAAATGCCCAAATTTGTATGATCACCTGAGAAAGAAGAACAATTAGGATAAGGGTGTGGGAATGGTTAGAGTACAACGTGTCAGTGGGAGATAAGTTTCGCCAAAATTAGCACTTGATCTTGAGATGTTTCTTGTGTTAGTCACTACACACGCTTAGGATACACACACTAGGGAGGTTTTGAAGCAGAAGCCTATTCTTAAAAAAGAGGAAGTATTGAATGTAAAGTATCCATACCCTTATCATCAGAAGGAAGTTTATCAAGAAACCATGGAAGTTATTAGAAACTTGCAGGTGAGATACAATGCTTAAAAGAGTAGTCATGGAAGTGGAGTAGGAAAACATAGTTGAGCTTCCTCGTAAGGATGTTGAAGATTTGAAGGAGGTTTGTAAGATGTTGCAACAATAAAACATCATTCCTTTGTTGGGGAATGGCTAAGGGGGAAGATTTCATACACTGGAGTTGAGCATGAGAGACATATTTTACATGCTAACTTACCTCCTCATAGTTTGGATTATGACAAAGAGATCACTCTGAATGTAGTTGTTGATGGATGGATTTTGAGTAACATTTTGATTGATACAGGTATAGAAGTGAATGTACTCACCTTAGATGCATGGAATCAGATGGGGAGGCCACCATTACAACCATCTTCAAATGTGTTGTTTATGGAAACCAGGACTAAATACATGCCCATATGAGTCTTGAAGGATGTTACTATTACGATACAAGGGGCCAAGTTTACTAGGGACTTTGATTTCTTGGCACTTGTAGAGACAGAAAATTTTCCAACATTGCTTTGGCGCCCTTAGTGTTATGTGAACAATGTTGATTTATGCTTTAATAAAGGATATATTAGTTTTGAGAACAAGGAAGATTACGTCATAATTCCTTTAACAAATGGAAAATATGCACCTTATGTAGAACCTTTAAGTGAAGAGGATTTGAACAGAATTTATGTGCGCACCATTAGAGATCTTGAAGTGCTTGAGCCATCAAAGGAAGGATTTATTCAATGGGATGATGCACAATTTATGAGTGATACTACCAACATTGTTTGTGATAACTGGGCTCATGGAACCTATGAAATGATTAGACGTGAGATGAAAAGTGTAGTCACGCACATAAGTAAGGCACACTTTGTTAGGAATTTGGGTAGTAACCATCTTCCAAGGTACACTAGTGAAGGAAATCTTGAAGTATTTTTGTGTACTATGGAAGCCCAATGGAAAAACCAAGTGGAAAGGAGGAATATTCTGGTATATACCCTATATGGGATATCCACGCACTAGTGGATGGTACACAAAGATGGTATTCTAGAATGGAAAGAAGTGAGAATCACCTTCTCTGCTATATTTCTTCAAAGCAATGCACCCATGAAGACATGTGAATTCCATGGGAAGGATTCTACTCCGCATCATGTTTAGTAGTGTGAGAGACTCTAGATAGAGGGGCAAGAAGCCTTACCACCTACACTTTGTGGGTGCACAAGTTCTACTTCACCTTACAAGGTTGTGCATGCGTATGGTATGTTTGTGTAGATTTGAATAGAGAAATATCAAAATGGCAAGAACTGACTACAGATATGAGTCAAACCTTTGACCAGCTTTTTCCACTAAACCTCAAGTGAAAGAGGAATTATAGGTTATGAATCACTTGACAATGGGAGATGGTGTAAAGGCTGAGGAACTTATGTAGGAGTTACTAGGTGATTCAGATCTAGAGGTACGTTTTGAAGAATAATAAATAGATGAAGAACAGTTTGGGCATGCCTTTAGATAAAGAAAAAGGAAAAATCATCTACATGATTGATGATGAAGAATTGGAGAATTTGGATGTTAACCATACTATAGGTATGTGTGACGTCTTATACAAAGGCATATGAGATGGTGTGCGCATACCATGAACCCATGAAATTAAAGAAGGTCAATATTAGGACAGATGCAAGACCTAAGGAGGCCATCATTGGTGATTACTGGTCTGACTCATATGTTGCTAAGATAACTAAGCTATTGCGTGACTTCCAAGAATTATTTCCTAGATGTTATCATGAGTTGAAAGGAGTAGATCCATATTTTGGAGATATGAGGATTAAGTTAAAATAAGGTGCACACCCAATTAGGAAGAGGCTTTATAGAATGAATCCTAATCTATGAGTCAAGGTAAAGGAAGAAATTGATAAGATGTTGACATGTGGGATCATTGAGCCCATTGAGGAGTCGAGTGGGTTAGTCCTATGGTGATAAGCATAAATAAAGATGGAAGGATAAAAATTTGTGTGGATTATAGGAGTTGAATGCTGCATGTGTAATATATCCCTTTCCCACACCTTTTACTAAAGAGATTCTGGAAGGTGTTGCAGGGTGTGAGATCTACTCCTTCACTGATGGATTTTTTGGATATCATCATGTGAGGATAGATAAAAAAGATCAAGAGAAGAAAATTGTCACCACCGAGTGGGGAAGTTTTGCATACATAGTTATGCCTTTTCCATTGAAGAATGTGCTCGTTATTTTCATGAATTATTGTGCAAGCATTCCAGGACTTTATTCATAAGTTATTATAGGTTTACTTGGATTATTGGATAGTTTATGGGCTAGTGAAGGATCACTATGATAATTTAAGACTTATGTTTGAGATATGTCGGTAGTTAAGCATCTCCTTAAACATTAAGAAGTGCATTTTTCTACACCCTTTGGGACTTTTTTGGGGCATATTATTTGTAAAGAAGGCTTGTTGGTAGATCTTGCTAAGGTTGTTGTTATCTTGGGCTTAGAGGAACCTACTAACCAGAGTGAGGTGCATGGATTATTGGGGCACACAGGATATTATAGGAATTTTATCAAAGGTTATGCTAAGATTTTTACACCCTTAGAGGAATTATTAAAGAGTAAAGGCAAGTTCCATTAGGGTGAAGTACAACAACGTGTGTTTGAGACATTGAAGGAAATGATTACTACAACACCTATTATATGCTTTCCTTCATGGACCAAGCCTTTTCATGTGCATGTGGACGCCTCTAGTATGGCCATTGGTGTAGTATTAGCCCAGCCTAGAGAAGGTATTGTTGATCATCCTATTTTCTTTGTAAGCAAGAAGTTGACACCAGCTGAATAAAATTATACAACTACAGAGCGCGAGGATTTTCCATGATCTACCCGCTACATAAGTTTTGAAAATACTTATTGGAAACACCTTTTAATTTTTATACGATCACATTGTACTTAATTACTTGGTGAACAAGTCCATTCTCAGAGGGGCACATATGTCGTTAGATTATGTTATTTCAGAATTTGACTTTACAGTGGTGGTTAAGCCAGACAAGAGTAATTCTAGACCAGATCATTTATCAAGGATTAATTCATGGGAAGAAACACGAGAGAATAGAGGATATAATGTCGATTGGTAGTTGTTTAGGTTGAACCACACACCCTTTGAATTAGAAGATATTTTTGTCTTTTTACGTACTGGTGTGTCACTTGAAGGGATGAATATTTTAGAGAAGAAACAACTTACCATACGCGTTGCACCCTATATGTTAATTAGTGGAGATTTATATAAACTAGGTTAGGATGAAGTTTTGTGCTTTGGTGCATTCTTGAGCATGATCTCAAAGCTATTATGAAGGAAGCTCATGGTGGGATTATAGGTGGACATTATGCGAGATGCCACCACACACAATATTTTGTTGGTTGGTTTGTGGTGGGAAACACCGTATAAGGATTGTATAGAATATCAGTAAGGCTTGTGATCATTTTCAAAGTGCGCCTTGTAAATCCTGGGCATAGAGATGAAATGCCTTTGAGGCCTATTTTTAGTGTATAACCATTTGAAAAATTGGAAATTGACTTTTTGGGCTCCATTTTCCCACCGTGTGTAGGACTGGATTGTGCTACATTATAACTTGTACAAACTATCTTATAAGGTGGGAAGAAGTAGTGCCTACAAAGGATTGTTTGTGATAACATGAAAACAAGGTTTATATGGGAGAAAATTATCGGAAGGTATGGATGCCCATTGAGTTTAATAAGTGATAGGGGTACTCATTTCCTTATTAAGACTATCAGGATATTATAGGAAAAATTTATGGTGGCACACCATAAAACAACACCATATAACCCATATTCAAATGGAATTGTTGAGGCTTTCAACAAAATATTGGGAAATATATTGACAAATATTTGTAATGTTGGAAGGAAAGACTAGGATGATGAAGTCTCTATTGTACTTTCAACATACAGGATAACTTATAAAATATTGAACAAAGCCACACCCTTTCAATTGGTGTTTGGAAAGGAAATTGTTTTGCTTGTGAAATTCATGTTACCTTCTTTTGCATATTTTACACGCAGGAGATTTAGGCAATGAGAAAGCACTTGAAGAGTGCATTGATAAAATAATGTAGTTGGATGAAAGGCACATAATTTCCAGATGGATTCAAAAGATAGAAAAGGCTAGGTAGAAGGCATGACATGATAGGCATATTAAGGATAAAAAGCTTGAAGTTGGATAGATGGTTCTTCTTTATGACTCCAAGTTCTTGTGCCACCCCGGAAAGCTCAAAGTTCATTGGTTGGGACCATATGTTATGACTTACATACTTGATTTAAGTGCTTTACACAACAGAAAGTAGGCGCTGAATGGAACACATTTTTTTGGGTTACTTCAACGGGGTAGGTTGAAGCCTTACTATAAATAAGTCTTCTTGGTGTTTATAATAAGGAATTTTTTCCATTTATCTTTGGTTTCCCTTTAATGCATTTCCTTTCTATGCATTTCCTTCCATCGTTATTATGCCTTGTCAATTTTAATTTGTGTTGCATGCTTACACGCCAAGTAGTTTATTACATAATAAGTGATTTCAAGCATAAAGGATCACACATACCCTTAGTGTGGGGTGGAAATATAGAGCTGAAGTCTCCTAGAGAATGGCTCGTGAAAGGTAAATATCAAGAGAGCACCTATGGTTGGTGATACTGGTTTCTAGAGATGGTAATCATAAAAATGTGTAAAAATAGGTTAATGCCAGAGAAATGCAACATATGGTTAGCACAGTACAATGTGAGGTAGCGATCATGGATAACTACAAGGATTGAGGCATAGAAGATGATATGATTTGGCACTAGAGCATGAAAAAGGGGTTTGTTGGCCATCATAGATTATGCACTAGAAGGTCAGAGGTTTAAGCATGCATCGAGTGCATGTATTGAGCGCATGGAAGCCAAAAAGGTGGGAAAAAGCCATTTATTATGGTAGTATGGTGGTAGGTGGCGGTATAATTAATGTGGGTAAAAATTGAAAACCTATAAATAAAGGGTCATGGTAATTCATTTTTACCTTGCGATAATTTTTGAAAGAGCTCTTGCGAACTAGGGCATCCTTGTGAGAAATTTTGAAGAATCATGTGTGAAGTTAAATATTTACGAACTAGATTGGAATGAAGGACATGTCTGAGTGTAGAAAAAATTGGTAAAGAAGGTTCTATGTTTTGAGAGGCAGAGTGTGAATTTCACAAGAAGGAAAGGGTTCTCTAGTTAGGGTTTCAAAAACTAGGTCACGAAGTATAGTGTTCGTGCAAGGAGAGTGTGACAGAGCACTCGGAGGGGTAAAAAGACTAAGGTACAAGGTAGAATCTTGAATCTACACAAGATAAATGGCACCAAGAAGGGTAGAAACCACAGCAACCAAGAAAAAGGAAATGGAAAATAAATGCAAAGCGTGGTGGCAAATTTCATTAAGGAGTGGTACTCAGAGATGCAATACCTAGATGGGGTACTGCTAGAAAAGGATTGGACATCCCATGTAAGGAGAATGGTTATAAGAAATTATAACCATCAAACTAATCAAGATGAAAATTACATGACCTTAGAATTGGTTCGGCCTACAGAGGAGAGAATGACTAATGACAACCTAGTGTTTGATGATTTAGTAAAGAAGGCGTTGGAGAAGGCCGGATTGTTGCAACTATGCGAGCTTCCATTATTTGGGAAGACTGAAACCTATTCCATGGTCGATGTCATGCATCCATGAGGACTTCTTAGATTTTATGGGAAGGAGAATATAGGTAACCCCACAGCTAATCAATAAGTACACTAGACTCATCTACACGGGTAAGTTGTTTGATGACGATTTGGGTAACAAAAAATTTGTGAAGGATATAGCCAAGGCGTATTAATACAAGAAGGGTAGGAGCACCTTTGATATTTCAAATATTAATAATATGGTGATGAAGATGGTTGTGCATCTTCTTACAAAGATAAGTGTTCAGGAGAGGTGGATCCAAGTGAACAAAAGATGGTTAAATGTATGCAAAAGGATAGTTAAGGAACCATCTATAACATCTCGATTTTATAGCAGAAGACATTGTCAATTCTATGTGCGATTAGGAGAAAATCATGTATGGAAATATCCTTCTTTTGATTGTATTTTCAGAGATAGGGGTGCCCTGATGGCCCCAAGGATAGAATATGGGAGTACCCTGAAGAAGACCCATCCCCAGCTAAAAGTTTTGTTTCCTATACTTGTGAAACTATGACAACAACATATAAGGCACACATTGATAAGTGGTATAAACGCATGCACAATGCCTTTGAAGAAGAATCAGGGGATTCCGTAATAACTACCAGCTCTAGTGAAGGATGAGAAAAGGGTAATGCAGCTGCTGCAGAGGAAGGCCGAGATCTGGCGGGCTGAGGCAGAACAGGATCACCATGAGATGTCTATACACCACTGGCTGTGGCCACACGTGCATGGAAGACACTTCCAAGTGCATGATATATATATTCTCAATACTTAATATCAATACTGGGACCAGAATGATTGCTATATCTCCATCCAGCATTTAAGTTTAAAGTACATATGTGAAGAAAATGTGAGTATAGATAAGATCCTTCCGCATGGATAAATGAGAAAACAGAGAAGAGGGATTATACTCCTAAAGAGAGTGTCAAGACATGAAGACTATCCTGGACACAGGCTAAGGAAAATGTACGGGCATGGGCACAGCAGAATGCATAAGGTCTCTCGTAGTAGCAGAAACAAAGGAAAACGAAGACCAACTCTAAAATATAGAGATCCCTGCGCAGAGCTAGGAAGCAGGAGGAATGATAACTGAAGGATAACCCAGCATGTAACGAACCAGGC